>CM042151.1:81822889-81854722 GCA_023376005.1 Doryteuthis pealeii | reverse complement strand
TTCCTTACTCTTTAGGGCCCTGTTACAATAATTTCCATCATTATCATTGTGTAGATTCGCTTATATTGCATACATGATAACCTACATATTATAATGAAATAATATTATAGTACATAGCTCTATAATGGGGTAAGATAAATTATAAGTGGGGGTAAGATAATTTCAATGAACAGTTTCTTTTATACAAGTTCTACGTTTTTTTATTTTTAAAATATTACTACAAAAATCCCATGAAATTGTAAGGCAAAAATAAATATATCTGGTTAAGCCAAGAGTACGTGAGTTCTTCCCTTTAACTTTTATTTGTAGCGACCAAAACTGAAAAATTGAATCATTTTAGATAATCTTATACTAAAAAGGAAATTCCTGCATATCATAAAGTATATATTTATTGTAGATACGGTATATAGATATTACATAGGCCTGCCCTCTTTCATTTCTCTCTCTCTCATATATTATATATAAATAATTATAATATATATATATCACGGAACAGATGGGACTTGCTACTAACTAACACCTTCTAAGCCGGATTTTAATATCATGTCCAAAACCCTGCACAAATACTCCAATTTTTATAGTTCTTCATTAATGCCCCCTTTCAAAAAAATCTAAAAACAATTACTTCAAATAAGAAATTCTCCTGACGATGACCTAAGGTCGAAACTAGTTGAGAAATTAAAAAACATATATATATATATATACTTATACCTACTATATATATAAATATTCCTGTTGTTCTACGTCTAATATAAAATATAAATATAATATATGTCATCCACAGACAAACGTTTTGACATATCATGTCCTCTTCGGTGTGGTTAGATAATTAGCAGGCTACTCCAGCCTGTAATGAAAGGCGATCGATTTATCATCAGACCAGATTCTTTAACCACTCCGGACATCAGCACACCTACAGACTGGAACGGAGGGCTTTAACATA
The DNA here is from genome assembly GCA_023376005.1 of Doryteuthis pealeii. Classification (NCBI taxonomy): domain Eukaryota; kingdom Metazoa; phylum Mollusca; class Cephalopoda; order Myopsida; family Loliginidae; genus Doryteuthis; species Doryteuthis pealeii. The sequence continues at coordinate 81,853,779 of CM042151.1, read as the reverse complement.
AATACATACATATATTGAAAAAGCGTAGAGAGTGCTCCATCTGTTTTTTATAGGAGAGCGTTGCCTTTAAGTGTAGTCGGTGGAGTAAGCCGAAATGTTCCTCCAAAAGGGCTCAAATCCACTAGGGATGGGGAGCAATTGTCTACTCCGCAACTGAAAACTCGTTAGCACGGTTACCATTATTTTTAATCAGAGTGTGTAATTTTACTGTTTAAGATCAAATTGGATTATCAATTAATTTGATAAAAGATTATTCTTATTTTTTAATTTTCATTGTTGAATGATAAGGAATCCTAAAACAATATATATTTATGCCCTGTATTTTTTTCTGTTATCTTTCTTCCAAGTTATGTGCTTGAGCATGATAAGTTGGCCGTTGTTTTTCAGAGTTACATCCTATTTCGTTTTAGCTTGGACTAAAAATGTACTATTCGAATCATTGTTCTTACAAGATTTTTATTAATAAGTCAATTACTGCAATTATTATTGTCTTGGAGCGGAAGAACTCCATCGGCCGCGGAAATTCCAATCCTTCTTTCCATCAAAACAGTTACTGCAATTTTTCTTAGTCTTATGCCACTAATCAAAAATTTGATTCATCATGGCCCCACTCCTATTAAAAACGTCTAACATAAAAAAGCAAACGCTTGAAAATCTTTATTTGTTATTTTATTTGAGGAGGAAAATCAGGTTTGAATAATTCTAAAAGATGATAGGTAAATTAAATTTATTACAATATTACCACTGTTAGGCATCTTTACATGATAAAAAACCGTTTTTCTTATTGAATGGACCACATTATCCTCTATTTTAAAAATTCTATATTTATTGTTCTCATCAAAACACACGCCACAATAACAGTGAATGGAACCACTACGTGAATCCAAGTTTTTGTATTTGAATGGGAATCTTTTAAACAAAAATACGACGAAAATAATCAATACGGGAATTTCTAAAACCGGGACGGCCAATTACGCATTAGATATTCTCTTGTAAATAAAACAAATGTTAAAAAAGTCAAAAATTTAAAAAGATTTTTCAATGAATTTACTTTTTTCAAATAAAAAATTTTAAATCCCATAATTTTTATTTGTACAAAAACGGAAGGTATAGCGCCCCATGACTGGGTTTGAACTCCACACGTTGTCCGGAGTCCATCATGTTAAACCCATTTACACAACAGAGGACTACCCTAAAAATTAATAATTTATACTGAAAAGGTAAAAATACAAATGATAAGTGTGTGAAAGAAAAAAAAATCAAAAACCGATTTGTTGGTTAAAAGAAATAAAGAAAGTATTATACAAAAAAAAAAAAAAAATGAAAAGTTGAGAAAAACGTTTGTGAGCACCGAAACAATAACACAAAACATTTCTCTTTAGATTTTTTAAGAGCAAATAGGAAATATATACGGTTCCAATAGTCCTTTATAGTTTTTTTTATTTATTTATTTGGCTATTCATCCAATGTTCCTCTTGCGAAGGCACCGATATAGAGGCCCGTTCTTTGGGTGTAGTTGACGTCACAAAAGTGGGCCCAACTTTAGAGCAACGAAATAGATTACCGCTGTCTCGTAAAGGACAGATAAATAAACAAGTTTATGTTTCATTTAAACTTTAATAACTGAATTCGTTCATAATTTATTTATTTCAAATTTGAAAAACAAACTTTTATAAATGATAACAAACATTGTTTGTGATTTTGATGTTTTTTATTTTAATTTTAAAAAAACTTGCTAAAGGCAACGTTGGGTACATAAAAAAACAAATACCATTACATTAAATTTTAATAACTGAAAATTCGTTCTTAAATATATTTTTTTTAAATGAAAACATTTTTTTTTATAAATGATAAGCAACATTGTTTTTGATTTGCATGTTTTTTTTTATGTCAAAATTTGAAAACAACTTTATAAATGATAACAAACATTGTTTTGATTTGCATGTTTTTTTTAATTTTAAAAAAACTTGTAAAGCAACGTTGAGGTACATAAAAAAAACAAATACCATTACATTAAACTTTAATAACTGAAATTCGTTCATAATATATATTTTTTAAAATTGAAAACATTTTTTTATAAATGATAAGCAACATTGTTTTGATTTGCATGTTTTTTTTATTTTAATTTAAAAAAACTGTAAACTGAATTATGAATAAATGAACAATCAATTATTAGATAAACAAACAAACAAATATAAATAAATATACTAAATATAAATTTGATAAAGTTTAGGTAAATTATAATCAGCATGGTTTTGATTTGCTTTTTTTAATTTCATGATTATTCTGTAAATTTACAATATTGTAATTATCAAGTGATAATTACTTAATACAGGAACAACTGAATTATGAATAAATGAACAATCAATAATTAGATATAAACAGACAAACAAATTACAATAAATATAAATAAATATATTAAATATGAATTATAATCAGCATTGTTTTGATTTGCTTTTTTTCAATTTTAATGATTATTCTGTATTTTTACAATATTATATTATATAAAACAGACAGATTACAATAAATATATTAAATATAAATTTGAAACCAAGTTTAGATAAATTATAATCAGCATTGTTTTGATTTGCTTTTTTTTTCAATTTTAATGATTATTCTGTAAATTTACAATATATACTGAATTATGAATAAATGAACAATCAATAATTAGATATAAACAGACAAACAAATTACAAAAATCAAATAATACTTATTGAAAAATAGGTTATAGATATAAAATTCAGCTGAATGTCTGAAGTTTTCTTTTTTTGCTTAACTTATAGAAAAATAGTGTAAAAGAGTCATTGGTAAGCTGATAAAAAATCATTCTTTTCTTCATTCAGTAAATCAAAGGAAATTAGCCATGCATATAACATTGAATGTATTGGCAGACCATGAGCTACTTTTTAATGTTGACACTTGTGATGAAGGTCATAATATTGAAAAAATAGAAAAGATGTTTATCTTAAGCTCTACAAATGCTCTTTTAAATAATTTTTGTTCTAGAGAAAATGATAACATCATTAATAAGTTAAGCAAAAAAAGAAAACTTCAGACATTCAGCTGAATTTTATATCTATAACCTATTTTTCAATAAGTATTATTTGATTTTTGTAATTTGTTTGTCTGTTTATATCTAATTATTGATTGTTCATTTATTCATAATTCAGTATATATTGTAAATTTACAGAATAATCATTAAAATTGAAAAAAAAAAGCAAATCAAAACAATGCTGATTATAATTTATCTAAACTTGGTTTCAAATTTATATTTAATATATTTATTGTAATCTGTCTGTTTATATATAATATAATATTGTAAAAATACAGAATAATCATTAAAATTGAAAAAAAAAGCAAATCAAAACAATGCTGATTATAATTCATATTTAATATATTTATTTATATTTATTGTAATTTGTTTGTCTGTTTATATCTAATTATTGATTGTTCATTTATTCATAATTCAGTTGTTCCTGTATTAAGTAATTATCACTTGATAATTACAATATTGTAAATTTACAGAATAATCATGAAATTTTTAAAAAAAGCAAATCAAAACCATGCTGATTATAATTTACCTAAACTTTATCAAATTTATATTAGTATATTTATTTATATTTGTTTGTTTGTTTATCTAATAATTGATTGTTCATTTATTCATAATTCAGTTTACAGTTTTTTTAAATTAAAATAAAAAAAAACATGCAAATCAAAACAATGTTGCTTATCATTTATAAAAAAATGTTTTCAATTTAAAAAAAATATATATTATGAACGAATTTCAGTTATTAAAGTTTAATGTAATGGTATTGTTTTTTTTATGTACCTCAACGTTGCCTTTACAAGTTTTTTAAAAATTAAAATAAAAAACATGCAAATCAAAACAATGTTTGTTATCATTTATAAAAGTTGTTTTCAAATTTGAAATAAAAAAAAACATGCAAATCAAAAACAATGTTGCTTATCATTTATAAAAAAAATGTTTTCAATTTAAAAAAAAAATATATTATGAACGAATTTCAGTTATTAAAGTTTAATGTAATGGTATTTGGTTTTTTTATGTACCTCAACGTTGCCTTTACAAGTTTTTTAAAATTAAAATAAAAACATGCAAATCAAAACAATGTTTGTTATCATTTATAAAAGTTGTTTTCAAATTTGAAATAAATAAAATTATGAACGAATTTCAGTTATTAAAGTTTAATGAAACATAACACTTGTTTATTTACTGTCTTTACGAGACAGCGGTATCTATTTCGCTTGCTCTAAGTTGGGCCCACTTTTGTGACGTCACACACCCAAAGAACGGGCCTTCTATATCGGTGGCCTCGCAAGAGGACAGTGATGATATGCAAATAAATAAATAAAAAACTATAAGGACTATTGGAACCGTATATATTCCTATTTGCTCTTAGTAAAATCTAAAGAGAATATGTTTTGTGTTATTGTTCGGTGCCTCTCAAACGTTTTTTCTCACTTTTCAATTTTTTTTTTTTTTTTTTTGTAAATACTTTCTTTATTTCTTTTTACCAACAATCGGTTTTGATTTTTTTTCTTTCACACACTTATCATTTGTATTTTACCTTTTCAGTATAATTATTAAATTTTTAGGGGTAGTCTCCGTGGTGTAATGGTTAAAATGATGGACTCCAACAACGTAGTGAGTTCAAACTACAATCACGCTATTGCCTTCGTTTTTGTACAAATAAAAATTATGGGATTTTAATTTTTATTGAAAAAAGTAAAATCTCATTGAAAAATCTTTTTAAATTTTTGACTTTTTTAACATTTGTTTTATTTAAAGAGAATATCTCATGCGTAATTGGCGTCCCCGGTTTTAGAATTCCCGTTATTGATTATTTTCGTCGTATTTTTGTTTAAAGATTCCCATTCATACAAAAACTTAGATTCACGTAGTGGTTCCATTCACTGTTATTGTGGCGTGTGTTTGATGACGAACAATAAATATAGAATTTTAAAATAGAGATAATGTGTCCATTCAATAAGAAAAACGTTTTCTCATGTAAAAATGCTAACAGTGTAATATTGTAATAATTTTATTTACCTGATCAATCTTTTAGAATTATATCAACCTGATTTTCTCACTCAAATAAAATAACAAATAAAGATTTTCAGCTTTGCTTTTTTATGTTAGACGTTTTAACAGGAGTGGGGCATGATGAATCAAATTTTATGAATTAGTGTGCATAAGAACTAAGAAAATTGCAGTAACTGGTTTGATGGAAAAAGGATTTGGGAATTTCCAGCGGCGATGGATTCTTCGCTTCAATAATAATTGCAGATAAGTTGACTTATTAATAAAATCTTGTAAGAACAATGATTCCGAATAGTAACATTTTTAGTCAAGCTAAAACGAGAATAGGATGTAACTCTGAAAAACAACGGCCACTCAAGCACATTAACTTGGAAGAAAGATAACAGAAAAAAATACAAAAGGGCATAATATAATATTGTTTAGGATTCCTTATCATTCAACAATGAAAATTAAAATAAGAATAATCTTTTATCAAATTAATTGATAATCATTTGATCTTAAACAGTAAATTACACAATCTGATTAAAATAATGGTACCGTGCTACGAGTTTCAGTTGCAGGAGTAGACATATATGCTCCCCATCCCTAGTAGCACTTTGGAGGACATTTCGCTTACTGCCACCGACTACGCTTAAAGGCAACGCTCTCCTATAAAAACAGATGGAGCACTCTCTCACGGCTTTTCAATATATGTATGTATTTATGTTAAAGCCCTCGTTCCAGTCTGTAGGTGTGCTGATGTCCGAGTGGTTAAGAAGTCTGTCTGATGATAAATCGATCGCCTTTCCATTACAGCTGGAGGTAGCCTGCTAATATCTAACCACACTGAAGAGACATGATGTCAAAACACGTTGTCTGTGGATGTATATATATATATATATATATATATATATAATAGTATGAACAAAAAGTAATAAGACAAACAGGAATATATATATATAATATATATATATATATATATATATATATATATATATATGTTATTTATTCTCAACTAGTTTCGACCTTAGGTCATCGTCAGGAGAAAATTTCTTATTTGAAGAAATTGTTTTTAGATTTTTTGAAAGGGAGCATTATGGAAGAACTATAAAAATTGGAGTATTTGTGAGGGTTTGACATGATATTAAAATCCGGCTAGAAGAGTGTTAGTAGTAGCAAGTCCATCTGTTCCGTGATATATATATATATATATATATATATATATATATATATATATATATATATAGAGAGAGAGAGAGAATGAAAGATGGCGGGCTATGTATATCTATATAGCTATCTACGTACAAATATATACTTATAATATGCAGGAATTTCTTTTTAGTATTAAGATTATCTAGATGATTCAATTTTCAGTTTTGGTCGCTACAAAAAGTAAAAGTAAGGAACGAACTCACGTACTCTGGTTTACCAGATATATTTATTTTTGCTTACATTGCAGGGATTTTTGTAGTAATATTTATTAAAAATAATAAACGTAGAACTTGTATAAAAAATGAAACTGTTCATTGAAATTATCTTACCCCCACTATAAATTATCTTACCCCATCTATAGAGCTATGTACATATAAATATATATACATATAATATGGTAATGGTTATCATGTATAGCAATATAGCGATCTACACAATGATAATGGATGGAAGATTAAAAGGAGGAAAGGAATAGAAGGAAAAAATTGTTTATTGATAAAACAATGGCCCTTAAGAGTAAGGAACGAACTCACGTACGCTGGCTTACCAGAGATATTTACTTTTGCTTATATTGCAGGGATTTCTTTTTCGTAGTAATATTTATTTAAAATAATAAACATAGGACTTGTATAAAATCTTGGAAACAAACGAGACTGTTCATTGAAATTATCTAACCCCCACCTTTACACGAGTCAGTGAAATATTCTGCTTTCTATTTTACTAGCATATGTTTCAGAATTATATTTAATTGATTCATTCCTTTACAATAAACAATAGCAGAGTGCACAGGTAAAGGTGAGTCCCATATAATTTATTTTTCATTTTTATTTAAACTTATATTTTTCTTATTATATTAAGTATATCCGAATATTATCTAAGTAACACACAGTTCAATTTTAATTTTAATTTCATTTCCTGGTTTACTATTTCTTTTATATTGTATTTCGTTAAGTTATTATTATTATTATAAATATGATGTTCTAGTTACTTTAAGTTTAAAACGATTTTACCTATTTTATATTTTTTTCTACCGTCTCTTCATTTGGGATGAATGACTTGATATCTTGAAAGTTCTATCTTTATTTTAGGTACAAATTTGAATGAATTTTACCGATTTTAAATAGACGGATTAAATTTCTAGCGAACGATTGGCCTTTTCTTTAAAGAAGGAATAAAAGAATTTGAACCTGAGGAGAAAAGAGTTTAATAGCAGGCCGAAAGATCAGAATTCAAAGGTTTATAGAAAACGGAAAGGCACTCGAATATATGAAGCAAAGAGTGGATGGGAGAGTAGGATAAAAGGCAAAAATTGAAAGAAAGCTAGTGATATTTGTAAAAGCAAAATAAAAATAGTAGAAATAAGAAGAAAATATGGAAAAGCGATATATATATATATATATATATATATATATATATATATATACTTGTAACGCAGGCAAATTATTTCATGAGATTCACCCTTTCTGAAATCTACGACATTCAATTAACTTACCAGTAGAATCGAGATTGAGTTTTGGTAGATTGACTATGGATTACACACGAATAAGATAAGTTATAAGAAACTCATTGAAATCCTCATTAATATCAGTAATACATGATGTGTTATCGAATATTAAAAAGAAATTTATATGTTAAATATAATCGATAATGAATAAGATTTTTTCCTCAATATTATACATCGACTATTCAAATATTATTGTAAGGAATTTATCCCCCCCCCCCGTAGTAAGAAAATAAACTATTCATTAAATTCTGTAAAGTTCCTAATGAAAACATAGAATGTATGATTATATATTTTGAAACTCATTATATAGTTTGAAATCTTTAAAAAATGCTGTGCAATATTTTTGAGGGGGTAAATTTTATTTGCTTTCCACGATTGCTGTTAATGTTAGCGTTCATAACATTTTTTATATAATAATAATTTTCACGCATTAGAATATGATTTGTAAGGAAAATATATTTGTAAAATATTTTTATAGACCGAACAATCGGAAATTATAAATGTGGCTTTAAAAACGTCACTTTTATTTGAAAATAAAGCAGTAAATATTTTCAATTAAAAGTGCAGAGATTAATTCATGAAATATATGGAACTATCAGAGCCAAAAAACAAGACACTTTTACCAGTGATCACTAAAATTAGATCACTATGATATCTGAATGTTTTAATGATTTCCACACATTGATTTATTCTGACTCGTGTCCAATTCTTGGTTGATTCGACCGTCTTAACTTCTTTACCTTTTTAAATGTCTCTCGTAGTAAATCACTTTCTGGAAATGTTGGACAAATCTTTTGATCAAAACTGTGCAGTTAAAATGTTCCTATTCAGAGATCGATATAAGAGAAATTTTATTCTTTTTAATTACTTCTTTCTGGTGATATCACCTGTCTACCTCTTCTACTAAACCTTTGGTAGAATCAGTTAATGGAATTTTTAATTCTTAAATCTAATATCATTTCTTAATTAGATAAAGTTCATTATATAGTGTTCACGTTTCTACTTGACAAAAATTCTGAATTTTTAATAATTATTTTCTAATTACCTACGGGTAAAAAAAAAACAATCGACTAAAATACCTGAAGATATTTTAATAAAAAGAAGAGATTTCCTTTTTCCTATAGTCGTAACTTTAAAAAATATATTAGTGATTATTGAATGTGGATCACCGTAAGACCGCCCCCACCCCCAACTAACAAAACAATTGACTCGGATCGAACATTAATTATTTTTAATTAAGATATTAAAAGTTACTAAAATGTTAATTATAGAAAATGTCGATTTTAATATTTAACAGAATTTTCCTATTACAAGAATCCCCGCTAAACTTAATTTTCAATTTACTTAGTAAGTGATGAAATATTATACAAGGTAACAATTTTTAAGGCAGAAACATGTATTTAAAGGTAATTTAGCAATTAAATAAAAACTATGATAAGTATGGAATATAAATTATGATGATTAAGAAAGGAAAACAAACATTTTTTTATGCGAGAAGATACTTGTTTTAATTCCTTACAGTCCGGTGTATATCTTAGCAATTTTAAGAAAACCTATTCAATTGGAAATCACGTTATCATTTGATATATTCTTTGGGCCTCACATTCTTTACTGTGACAAATTATAATATACGTCCCAGAACACAAGTCTTATGTTAGATTTTTCATTAGTATAAAGAAGAAGGATGACAAGTGAGCTGGGTATACAACGTGTTTTATTACATGGTCATCTTAAAAGATCTGTGTCTCCTTCGTCCAAGAGCTACCACAGCAAGATCCACAAATGGATATAAAATGGATTCAGGCTTAGCTTATACGAGTAAAAACTAGTGTTTTTTTTTCATTCTAGGCTTTTCACCCCTCACATTTGGAGTAATATTTTTTAATTATTATAATTTTATTATATCTTAGCAATTAAAAAAAACATATTCAATTTAGCTGAGATACGTTGCATACCAGCCCCTACCTTTGTAGTGAGACTTTTTAGTAGAGGAAATAACGTCTATCATTATAAATGGTTAAATTATATAATATACGTATATGTGGAAGTGTGGATTATGAGTTAACGGCCATGCTATCATTCGATGTATTTTTAGCGCTTGTATGTGTTAAACTTATGAAAACCAACACCACCATTAACATCAGTAACACTTAATCAGTGACTATCAAAACATAAAAATAAAAGATATTAAATGTAATCGATAAAAATTAGTTTTTTTTTCTTAATACATTATGTAATATTATTGAGTGGGGGGTAATTTCATTTGTTTTCAATAATAGCTGTCGAAATTAACGTTCATAACGTCTTTTGAATATCAATAATTTCCATGCATCATTATATGATTGGAAATGAACATCTATTTTTTACAAAATACATTTGACGGACTGAACAGTCTAAAATAAGAATTTCGGCTTTAAAAACGTCAGTTCTTATATGAGAGAAAAGTAGAATATATTTTCAATTAACAGTGCAGAGAATTAATTCATGAAATATACGAAACAACCAGAGCCAAAAAAGAATACGATTTTGCCAAGTGATCACTAAAATTAGTTCATTATAATATCTGAATTGTGTCATTTTTCATATTTCTTTTTAAGTAGGTCAATTTATGGAAATGTCGAACAAACCTTGTTATTAAAACAAACTTGGTAAATTGTTACAATTCTGACATCCATACAAGAGAAATGTTATTCTTTTTAGTTACTTCATCCATGGGATATTGCTTGTCTGTCTCTTCTACTAAATCTCTAATGGAATGTTTAATTCTTAAATGTAATATCCTTTCTTAGTTAAATAAAGTTTATCATATAGTGTTCGTTTTTACTTGACGTAAATTCTTCAAATTCTATCTAAGCTTAAATATCAGTTTACTTACAACGTGAATCAGGTTTTATTTTTTTCCTTTAATAATAAAATTTAAACGCAATTTCTTTTAAAATTCACAAATCACTGTTTTCACCAGAAAATAAATATATATTCTGTTAAAAAATCAAGCGGAATAAAATATCTGAAGATATTTGAATAAAAAGAAGGAATTACTTTTTTCCTGTGTCGTAACATAATCAAAAAATATAAAGGGTTATTGAATTTGGATCATTGTCTGTCGTCGTCCCAATAATTGAATCGAATCGGAGCATTGATTATTTTTAAATTAAAGTATCAAATGTTACTAAAATGTTAATTATAGAATATATATATATATATATATATATATATATGTGTGTGTGTGTGTGTGTGTGTGTGTGTGCGTACCAAAATTTGGGCAGTTATGTTTTTTAGTTTCTCTTTTTCCTTTGTGCATTGTGAATTTTTCAATTCTAAATCCAATTCCTACTTCTTGACTGAAGAGTTTAATAGTTTGTTTTAGAGTTTTTAATTCTTTTCCATTCTTAGCAAAAAACTTTAATATTATCTGTATACATTAGGTGATTTATCTTTAATTGTGACTTTGTAAATATTTTATATTTAGTCTCATTAGTATATAATTCAATGGCATCATTACTATAATAAATACTAATAACAATGATACCTTTTTTATTTATTTATTTTTTTGAGGTTGGGTCTTACCCCTTTACTGGAAATACAGTTGACAATGTGACACATTAGTTTGAGATTACAATAAATATACAAAATGTTTTCAGCATTTCTATATCTAAAATAAAGATAAAAACTTACCAGCTAAAACTCTTCCCAAAAACCTAAAAAAAAAAAAAAAAACAGGTTAAGTGCTTGTCATATTTGCTTTTTTTTTTTGTTGTTGCTGTTTTTTTATATCAAACCAATTAAAGAATAGTATTTTAATATTTTCGATTTTTAACTCTACTAAGATTTTTCCTATTCAGCTGTTAGACTTTTCCATAACTCTTCTAATTAAGTTTAAGATTTGATCTGAAATTTGAAATATTTTCACACATTCTGTTATTCATCATTTTGGGATCATTCCATATTCGTTTATTAGTCTATCTATATCACATCGGTTACATTTTCCCCATTGTTTTACCTCCATTAAAATGTGTTGGTCGAGGAATAATAGGTCTTATGCTGCAACATAAATTTTAAGTCCCCTTTTTTAATTAATGTAGCCCTGGTTACATTGTTTGTGGAATGAATATTTATATTTCATATACAACGTATGTCTTTGGAGAACAACGTGGCTTATATTCAATTTGGCGCTTGCATTTGATGGGGATGTATTTCAGAGATTTCTTTTAAAGTCACTTTGATTTTTTTTATTGTTCTGTGGGTCAACTTTCTACAAATTTCAATTATGACTTAATTGTTTTCCTGAATAATCCGAAATAATGTATTTATTTATCTTTTAATTTTATTTTTTGTTTGATTGCAGATTCATCACCAAGAGGAATATATCTTACGTGTTGTTTCACTGATTGTATTGCAAGATTCATAGGATTTTTGTTGGATGGTAAAAATGTAAGTTAATCGAGGTAAAATATTGTAAATCGACAGTGATTGGACGCATTTAAAATTCCGAAATTTTACCATTTAAAGATTGAATATTCGCAAAGGAAAAGTGTTCAAATACAATGAATGTGTGAAGTTTTATTTTAAAAGATACCATAGAAATTCACATACAAGAACATATAGGTAATATGGCATTTGAATGCAGTTTATGTGAGAAATCGTTATCAACCAAAGGAAGTTTAAAAGTTCATATGCGTACACATACGGGAGAGAAGCCCTTCAAATGTCATAAATGCCCAAAGCCTTTACACAGTCTGGCAGTTTAAAAGTTCATGACCGCACTCACACAGGAGAGAAACCTTACACATGTGTTAATTGTAACAAAACCTTCACAATTTCTAACAATTTAAAGCGTCATGAACGCACACATACAAGCGAGAATAATAGTACTTCCTCAAATAATAACGAAATGAAATCTCCATTTCAGAATTCACAACTAGAAGGAATTACCCAGTCAAACATGTCAGACAGGAAAATTGGCTTAATTGAAGTTGAGAACGGATATTTCTACCAAAACAAATTTCCGATGAACAATGAGATAACACACCATCAAGAAATTAATCAAATCACACAAACGACAGTAAGGCCTTTCAAATGTGATAAATTCGACAAAGATTATACAGAGGCTCACGATTTAGAATATCATCAATGCACACATACAGAATTTCCCCAGCCTATCCCAGTGATAAATCAGAACACAATGGATGGTGTGAATCGGAATCCATACCAGTTATACCATGACAAATTTCCAATGAATAATCAGATGACATACCCCATTCGGCTATACATCAGCAATCGGTTACTATAGAAGAACATTTACCAAATGAAAACTCTAGATCAATACTTGATAAACAGACATGAACTCACAAATACAAAATGTCAGTCTCTTAGAAAATACGTATGACCAACGCTTTACAAGTTCATCGACACATAATGAAAAAAGTTTTTCTTTTCTTCAAATGCTTCTAGAGGATTAGAAAGAAACGTTCCAATTGGAGATAAATTTAGTTCTGAAAGTATTTCCACTGAAATACATCAAATAATCTAAACGATAAACGAAATCTTCGATAACCGAAATCTAAAAGATACACGAAAGTTTTGATAAACGAAATAAATAAGTTCCAAGAGACCAGTGATAACACTACTTTAGGCAAATAAAAAACTAAACAGACAATCAAAACTTATATATTTCTATTTGCTACAAGTAAAATCTGAAGTCATATTTCGGCGCTTCTCAAAAGTTTTCTTACACTACATTTTTTATTTTTGTAAATATTTTCTAGGTTTATTTTTAACCAAAAACGTTTTTTTTTCATTTTTCACAAACCTATCATTTGTATTTTACCTTTTCATTATAATTTGTGTAGTTTTAGTGTATTCCTCGTGACTTAGTGACTAACATGATCGTCTGTGACAACTTAATAAGCGAGTTCAAACTCCAGTCGCGTTATTTTATTCACTTTCGAACAAATACTCTTGGGGAAATCTGTGAACCCCCTCATTTACCATCGAATCCAATAAAATAATCTTTACCAGAAACAAACATTACGTCAATAGATGATAACAAAGACGTGAACTCACAAATTCAAAACACGAACAACAAAATTATGAAAGCGATTTTGGCAATATACAAATCGTGGAAGTATTCCCACTGGAAAATCGAATCATCCAAATGATAAACCAATTTCGAACCAACCAAAACAATTAATTAAGTGAAATACAAATCTAAAAGATAAAGAAAACACAAGTCCAAGAGGACAGTGATGATATGCAATAAATAAATAAAAAACTATAAGGACTATTGGAACCGTATATATTCCTATTTGCTCTTAGTAAAATCTAAAGAGAATATGTTTTGTGTTAGTGTTCGGTGCCTCTCAAACGTTTTTTCTCACTTTTCAATTTTTTTTTTTTTTTTTTTTTGTAAATACTTTCTTTATTTCTTTTTACCAACAATCGGTTTTGATTTTTTTCTTTCCAGCACACTTGTTTTGTTGTTTTTCTTGAAGAGTTTTTAAATTGGGTTATCTTGGATGATTCGTTTGTTCCAGTGATAATACTTCCACAATTTGTAAATTGCCAAAACTCATAAATTTTTGTGTTGATGGAAAGTATTTTGTACAAAACTGATGTTTTTGGAATTTGTAGTTCACGTCTTTGTTATCAATCTATTGACGTAAATGTTTTGTTTCTGGTAAAGATTTATTTTATTGGATTCGAATGGTAAATGGGGGGTTCACAGATTTCCCAAGAGTATTTGTTCGAAGTGGAAAATAAAATAACGCGAACTGGAAAAAAGGTTTGAACTCGCTATAAAGTTTCACAAGAGACGATCATGTTTAGTCACTAGTCACGAGGAATACACCAAAAACTACACAAGTTAATAAATGAAAAGGTATAAATACAAAATGATAGTTGTAAAAAAGGAAAAGAAAACCGTTTTTTGGTTAAAAATAAACTAGAAAATATTTTTACAAACAAAAAAAAATCAAAAAATGTAGTGTAAGAAAACTTTGAGAAGCGCCGAAAATACTCTTCAATTTTACTGTAGGCAAAAGAAATATATAAGTTTTGATTTTAAAAGATTATAATGAAAAGGTAAATACGATGATAAATTTGTAAGAAATGAAAATGATAATCGTTTTTGGTAAAACAAAAAAGAAACCAAGAAAATATTTACAAAGAAATGAAACATGTAACGTAAGAAAACTTTTGAGAAACGCCGAAATATCTTCAGATTTTAACTTGTAGCAAAAAGAAATATATTATGTTTCATATTATCTGTAATATATCTTTATCTGCATAAGTGGTGTTATCACTGGCCTCTTGGGGCTTGTTATTTCGTTTTATCGAAACTTTCCGTGTATCTTTTGACTTCGTTTATCGAAATTTCCGTTTATCGTTAGATATTTGATGTGTGTAGTGGAAATTGCCATCTACATACTTATCTCCAATTGAATGTTTGTTTCTATTCCTCTAGAAGCATGTGAAGAAAAGAAAAACCCCCCTTTTTTTTTTTTCATTATGTGTCGACGACCTATAAAGCGCATTGGTCAATACAATTTTCTAGAGCTGACGTTTTGTATTTGTGAGTTCATGTCTATGTTATCAAGTATTGATCTAGAGTTTTCATTGGTAAAAGGTTTTTCTATAGTAACCGATGCTGATGTTAGAATGATGATTAATTACGTATCCTTCGAAGGATGTTCGAATTCTATGTAACTTTGAGATATAATCGGAGCTGATTTGAGTCTTCAGTTAACTTTTGAATATTGAAGAATTTCTGTAATGTTCCTGGCTGGAAAACTTACACTTCGGATGGATGTTCCTATTGATCTGTTCAAATTGCATTATTGTGTCTTTTTATTTCATGTAACTTTTGAATATTTTTGCCGGCTTTTTGTTGTACATTATGTCCAAAGGTGAAATAGTTTGTGAATTAAACTGGTGTGGACCAGTTAGTTTTTATCGAATTGATTTAAATCGATCGATAAAGTTTGGAATAATTAAGCAAGATTTTGATTGTTTATATCCATATTTGGAATGATGTTTGTTCAGGGTGTATCGATTTGATGATTGAAATATTGAAAAGATGAACCTGATTTGAATGATTGCCACATCTTTCCGAATGGATATCTTGATGGTAATGTCATCTGATTATTCATTGGGAAATTTGTCATGGTAAACTGGTATGGATTCCGATTCACACCATCATTGTGTTCTGATTTATCCACTGGGATATTGGCTGGGGAAATTCTGTATGTGTGCATTGATGATATTCTAAAATCGTGAGCCTCTTTATAATCTTTGTCGAATTTATCACATTTGGAAAGGCCTTACTGTCGTTTGTGTATTTGATTAATTTTCTTGATGGTGTGGTATCTCATTGTTCATCGAAATTTGTTTTTGGTAGAAATTATCCGTTCTCAACTTCAATTAAGCCAATTTTCCTGTCTGACATGTTTGAACTGGGTAATTCCTTCTAGTTGTGAATTCTGAAATGGAGATTTCATTTCGTTATTATTTGAGGAAGTGATATTATTCTCGCTTGTATGTGTGCGTTCATGACGCTTTAAAATTGTTAGAACTTTGTGAAGGTTTTAATTACAATTAAAACTATGTGTAAGGTTTCTCTCCTGTGTGAGTGCGGTCATGAACTTTTAAACTGCCAGACTGTGTAAAGGCTTTGGGGCATTTATGACATTTGAAGGGCTTCTTTCCCGTATGTGTACGCATATGAATTTTTAAATTCCTTTGGTTGATAACGATTTCTCACATAAACTGCATTCAAATGCCATATTACCTATATGTTCTTGTATGTGAATTTCTATGGTATCTTTTAAAATAAAAACTTCACACATTCAGTATTTGAACACTTTTCCTTTGTGAATATCAATCTTTAAATGGTAAAATTTCGGAATTTTGAATGCGTCCAATCACTGTCGATTTAACAATATTTTACCTCGATTAACTTACATTTTTACCATCCACAAAATCCTATGAATCTTGCAATACAAACAGTGAAACAACACGTAAGATATATTCCTCTTGGTGATGAATCTGCAATCAAAAAAATAAATTAAAGATAAATAAATACATTATTTCCGGATTATTCAGGAAAACAATTAAGTCATAATGAAATTTGAGAAGTTGACCCACAGAACAATAAAAAAAAAATCAAAAGTGACTTTAAAAGAAATCTCTGAAATACATCCCCATCAAATGCAAGCGCCAAATGAATATAAGCCACGTTGTTCTCCAAAGACATAACGTTGTATATGAAATATAATATTCATTCCACAAACAATGTAACCAGGGCTACATTAATTAAAAAAGGGGACTTAAAATTAATGTTGCAGCATAAGACCTATTATTCCTCGACCAAACACATTTTAATGAGGTAAAACAATTGGGGAAAATGTAACCGATGTGATAATAGATAGACTAATAAACGAATAGGATGATCCAAAATGATGAATAACAGAATGTGTGAAAATATTTCAAATTTCAGATCAAATCTTAAAACTTAAATTAGAAGAGTTATGGAAAGTCTAACAGCTGAATAGGAAAAAATCTTAGTAGAGTTAAAAACGAAAATATTAAAATACTATTCTTTAATTGGTTTGATAATAAAACAACAGCAACAACAAAAAAACAAAGCAAATATGACAAGCACTTAACCTGTTTTTTTTTTGTTTTTTTTTAGGTTTTTGGGAAGAGTTTTAGCTGGTAAGTTTTTATCTTTATTTTAGATATAGAAAATGCGAATAACATTTTGTATATTTATTGTAATCTCAAACTAAAAATGTGTCACATTTGTCAACGTGTATTTCCAGTAAAGGGGTAAGACCCAACCTCAAAAAAAATAAATAAATAAAAAAGGTTCATTTGTTATTAGTATTTATTATAGTAATGATGCCATTGAATTATATTCTAATGAGACTAAATATAAAATATTTACAAAGTCCACAATTAAAGATAAACACACCTAATGTATACAGATAATATTAAAGTTTTTTTGCTAAGAATGGAAAAGAATTAAAAAACCTAAAAATAAACTATTAAACTCTTCAGTCAAGAATAGGAATTGGATTTAGAATTGAAAAAATTCACAATGCACAAAAGGAAAAGAGAAACTAAAAAACATAACTGCCCCAAATTTTGGTACACAAACACAGACCCACACACACACACACAATACAATCCAACAACACACATATATTATATAATATATATATATTCTATAATTACATAATTTTTAGTAACATTTGATACTTTAATTTTAAAAATAATCAATGCTCCGATTCGATTCAATTATTGGACGACGACAGACAATGATCCAAATTCAATAACCCTTTAATATTTTTTGATTATGTTACGACACAGCAGAAAAAAGTAATTCCTTATTTTATTCAAATATCTTCAGATATTTTATTCCGCTTGATTTTTTAACAGAATATATATTATTTTCTGGTGAAAACAGTGATTTGTGAATTTTAAAAAGAAATTACGTTTTAGATTTTATTATTAAAAGAACAAAATAAAACCTGATTCACGTTGTAAGAAACTGATATTCTAAGCTTAGATAGAATTTGAAAGAATTTACGTCAAGTAAACCTGAAAACACTAATATGATAAACTTTATTAACTAAGAAAGGATATTACATTTAAGAATTAAACATTCCAATTAGAGATTAGTAGAAGAGACAGACAAGCAATATCCATGGATGAAGTAACTAAAAAAGAATACATTTCTCTTGTATGGATGTCCAGAATTGTAACAATTTATACCAAGTTTGTTTTAATAACAAGGTTTGTTTCGACATTTCCATAAATTGAACCTACTTAAAAAAGAAATATGAAAAAATGACACAAATTCAGATATTATAATGAACTAATTTTAGTGATCACTTTGGCAAAATCGATTCTTTTTTGGCTCTGGTTGTTTTCGTAATATTCATGAAATTAATTCTCCTGCACTGTTAATTGAAATATGTTTCTACTTTTCTCTCATATAAAACTGACGTTTTTAAGGCCAAATCTATTTCAACTGTTCAGAAATTCCGTCAAATGATTTATAAAAAAATAGATGTTTCATTCCAATCATATAATATGCATGGAAATTATTGATATTCAAAAGACGTTATGAACGTTAATTTCGACAGCTATTATTGAAAACCAAAATGAAATTACCACCCCCGCTCAATAATATTCATAATGATTAAGAAATAAAAAAAAACTGATTTTTATCGATTACATTTAAAATATGTTTAATATCTTTTATTTTGAATGTTTTGATAGTCACTGATTATGTGGTTACTGGAGTTTAAATGATTGGTGTTGGTTTATAGTTTAACATAATTCCAAGCGCCAAAAAAAAGACATCGAATACAGCATGGCCGTTAACCTCATATCCACACCTTCACATACGTATATTATCTAATTTAACAATCATAATGACACTGTTATGTCCCTACTAAAAAAGCTCAGTGAACAAAGATAGGGTCTGTATGCAACGATCTCAGCTAATTGAATATTTTTTTAATTGCGAAGGAGTATAGATAAAATTGATAAATAATGAAAATATTTATTCAAAATGTGAGGGGGTGAAAAAGCCTAGAATGAAAAAAAAGATACAACTATTTTTACTCAGTATATATACAAGCCTGAACCATTTTATATATCCATTTGTGGACCTGCCCTGTGGGTAGCTTTTGGACGAAGGAGACACGATCTTTTAGATGACCATGTTAATAAAACACGTGTATACCCAGCTCAACTTGTCATCCTTCTTCTTTATAACTAATGATTCTACGTAAAGACCTTTGTGTTTGTTCTGGGACGTATATTATAAATTGTCACAAGTAAAGAATGGTGAGCCCCAAGAAATATATCAAATTGAATAACGTATTCCCCAAATTGAATAGGTTTTCTTAAAATCTGTGCTAAGATATATCAACCGGACTAGTAAGGAATTAAAACAAGTATCATTCTCGCAAGAAAAAAATGTTTGTTTTCTCCTTCTTAATCAATCAATAATTTATATTCGCATAACTTATCATAGTTTTTATTTAAATTGTTAATTACCGTTTAAATACATGTTTCTGCCTTAAAAATTGGTTACCTACTGTTATAATATTTCATCACTTACTAAGTAAATTTGAAATTAATTTAGGCGGGATTCTTAATAGGAATAATCTGTTAAATATTAAAAATCGACATTTTCTAAATTAACATTTTAGTAACTTTAATATCTTAATTAAAAATAATTAATGTTCGATCCGAGTCAATGTTTTGTTTTAGTTGGGGTAGGGGGGTCTTACGTGATCCACAATCAATAATCAGCTAATATAATTTTTAAAGTACGACTATAAGAAAAAGGAAATCCTCTTCTTTTTATTAAAATATCTTAGTATTTTAGTCGATTGTTTTTTTCTTGGTGGACGTAGGTAATACGAAAAAATAATATTAAAATCAGAATTTGTCACAGTAGAACGTGAACACTAATGATAATGAACTTTATCTAATTAAGAAAATGATATTAGATTTAAGAATTAAAAATTCCATTAACTGATTCTACAGGTTAGTAGAAGAGGTAGACAGGTGATATCACCAGGAAAGAAGTAATTAAAAGAATAAAAATTTAATCTTATATCGATCTCGAATAGGAAACATTTTAACTGCAGCATTTGTCAAAAGATTTGTCGGCAACATTCCCAGAAAGTGATTTATCTACGAGAGACATTTAAAAAGGTAAAGAGTTAAGACGGTCGAATCAACCAAGAAGTGACACGAGTCAGGAATAAATCAATGTGTGGAAACTCATTAAAACATTCAGATATCAAGTGTATCTAATTTTAGTGATCACTGGTAAAGTGTCTGTTTTGGCTCTGATAGGTTCCATATATTTCATGAATTAATTATTGCACTATTTAATTGGATAAATATTTACTGCTTTATCTCCAAATAAAAGTTGAGTTTTTTAAAAAGCACATTTTTAATTCCGATTGGTTCGTCTATAAAAAATATTTTTACAAATATTATTTCCTTACAAAATCATATTCTAATGCGTGAAAATTATTATTATAATAGGAAAATGTTTATGAACGCTAACAATTTAAACAGCATGTAGGAAAGCAAATAAATTTACCCCCCACTCAAAAATATTGCACAGCATTGTTTTTAAAAGATTTCAAACTATATAAATGAGTTTTCAAAATATAGTAACATACATCTATGCTTTCATTAGGAACTTTACAGAATTTGAATGAATATTTATTTCTTACTAGGGGGGGGGGGGGGAGGGGATAAATTACCTTACAATATAGTTAAGAATAGTCGATTGTATAATATGAGAAAAAAATCTTATTTCATTATGATTAATATTTAACATATAAATTTCCTTTTTAATATTCGATAACAATCATGTAATTACTGATATTAATGAGGATTCAATGAGTTTCTTATAACTTATCTTATTCGTGTGTAATCCATGTCAATACTACCAAACTCAATCTGGATTCTTACTGGAAGTTAATTGAATGCGTAGATTTCAGAAGGGTGAATCTCATGAAATATTGCCTGCGTTACCAAGTATGATATATATATATATATAAGTATATATATATTATAATATATATAATAAATATATTATATAGATAATATGAATAATTCATTATAAAGAAATTTGTAAAAAATGTTCGAAATGTAATTTAAATCTTAACATTCGTACAGCCTTCTCAATTTTATTATATATAAATTAAAAAAATTATATTAGTGAATATATGTTTATTTTCCTTTGTATATCTTGCTTTTCCATATTTTTCTTCTTATTTCTACTATTTTTATTTTGCTTTTAACAAATATCAACTAGCTTTCTTTCAAATTTGCTTGGGTTTATCCTAACTCCTCCCATCCACTCTTTGCTTCATATATTGAGTGCCTTTCCGTTTTCTATAACCTTGAATTCTGGATCCTTTCGGCCTGCTATTAAACTCTTTTCTCCTCAGGTTCAAATTCTTTATTCCTCTCTTAAAGAAAAGGCCAATCGTTCGCCTAGAAAAATTTAATCCGTCTATTTAAAATCGGTAAAATTCATTCAAATTTGTACCTAAAATAAAGATAGAACTTTCAAGATATCAGTCATATCATCCAAATGAAAGGAGACGGTAGGAAAAAAAATAAAAATAGGTAAAATCGTTTATAACTTAAAGTTAAACTAGAACATCATATTTATAATAATAATATAATACTTAACGAAATACAATATAAAAAAATAGTAAACCAGGAAATGAATAAAATTAAAATTGAACTGTGTGTTTACTTAGATAATACGGATATACTTAATATTAATATAGAAAAATATAAGTTTAAATAAAAATGAAAAATAAATTATATGGGACTCACCTTTACCTGTGCACTCTGCTATTGTTTATTGTAAAGGAATGAATCAATTAAATATAATTCGAACAATATGCTAGTAAAATAGAAAGCAGAATATTTCACTGACTCGTGTAAAGGTGGGGGTTAGATAATTCAATGAACAGTCTCGTTTGTTTCCAAGAATTTTATACAATCCTAGTTCATTATTTAAATAAATATTAGACGAAAAAGAAATCCTGCAATATAAGCAAAAGTAAATATCTCTGGTAAGCCAGGTACGTGAGTTCGTTCCTTACTCTTAAGGGCCATTGTTTATCAATAACAATTTTTCCTTCTATTCCTTTCCTCCTTTTAATCTTACCATCCATTAATTGTTAAATCGCTATATTGCTATACATGATAACCATTACCATATTATATGTATATATATTATATGTACATAGCTCTATGATGGGGTAAGATAATTTATAGTGGGGGTAAGATAATTTCAATGAACAGTTTCATTTTTTATACAAGTTCTACGTTTATATTTTTAATAAATATTACTACAAAATCCCTGCAATGTAAGCAAAAATAAATATATCTGGTAACCAGAGTACTGAGTTCGTTCCTTACTTTACTTTTTGTAGCGACCAAAACTGAAAATTGAATCATCTAGATAATCTTAAATACTAAAAAGAAATTCCTGCATATTATAAGTATATATTTTAAAGTAGATAGCTATATAGATATACATAGCCCGCCTCTTTCATTCTCTCTCTCTCATATATATATATATATTATATATTATATATATATATATATCACGAACAGATGGACTTGCTACTACTAACACTCTTCTACCGGATTTTAATATCATGTCAAACCCTCACAAATACTCCAATTTTTATAGTTTCCATAATGCCCTTTCAAAAAATCTAAACAATTTCTTCAAATAAAGAAATTTTCTCCTGACGATGACCTAAGGTCGAAACTAGTTGAGAATAAATAACATATATATATATATATATATATAATAAATATATATATATATATAATATATATTCCTGTTTGTCTTATTACTTTTTGTTCATACTATTATATATATATATAATATATATAATATATAATATAATTAATATATGTAATCCACAGACAACGTGTTTTGAACATCATGTCTCTTCAGTGTGGTTAGATATTAGCAGGCTACCTCCAGCTGTAATGAAAGGCGATCGATTTATCATCAGACAGACTTCTTAAACACTCGGACATCAGCACACCTACAGACTGGAAACGAGGGTTTAACATAATAACATACATATATTGAAAAGCCGTGAGAGAGTGCTCCATCTGTTTTTATAGGAGAGCGTTGCCTTTAAGCGTAGTCGTGGCAGTAAGCGAAATGTCCTCCAAAGTGCTCACTAAGGGTGGGGAGCATATATGTCTACTCTGCAACTGAAACTCGTAGCACGGTACCATTATTTTAATCAGATTGTGTAATTTACTGTTTAAGATCTGATTATCAATTAATTTGATAAAAGATTATTCTTATTTTAATTTTCATTGTGAATGATAAGAATCCTAAAATATTATATTATGCCCTTTTGTATTTTTTCTGTTATCTTTCTTCCAAGTTAATGTGTCTTGAGTGGCCGTTGTTTTTCAGAGTTACATTCCTATTCTCGTTTTAGCTTGACTAAAAATGTTACTATTCGGAAATCATTGTTCTTACAAGATTTTATTAATAAGTCAACTTATCTGCAATTATTATTTGGAAGCGAAGATCCATCGCCGCTGGAATTCCCAAATCCTTCTTTCCATCAAACCAGTTACTGCAATTTTCTAGTTTATGCACACTAATTCATAAATTTGATTCATCATGCCCCACTCCTGTTAAAACGTCTAACATAAAAAGAGCAAAGCGCTGAAAATCTTATTTGTTATTTTATTTGAGTGAGAAATCAGGTTGATATAATTCTAAAAGATTGATTAGGTAAATAAAATTTACAGATATTACACTGTTAGCATTTTTACATGAGAAAAACGTTTTTCTATTGAATGGACACATTATCTCTATTTTAAAATCATATTTTATTGTTCGTCATCAAACACACGCCACAATACAGTGAATGGAACCACTACGTGAATCAATTTTGTATGAATGGGATCTTTAAACAAAAATACGACGAAATAATCAATAACGGGATTTCTAAACCGGGGACGCCAATTACGCATGAGATATTCTCTTTAAATAAAAACAATGTTAAAAAAGTCAAAAATTTAAAAAAGATTTTTCAATGAGATTTTACTTTTTTCAATAAAAATTAAATCCCATAATTTTTATTTGTACAAAAACGAAGGAATAAGCGTGATTGTAGTTGAACTCACTACGTTGTTGGAGTCCATCATGTTAACCATTACACCACGGAGACTACCCCTAAAATTTAATAAATTATACTGAAAAGGTAAAATACAAATGATAAGTGTGTGAAAGAAAAAAAATCAAAACCGATTGTTGGTAAAAAGAAATAAAGAAAGTATTTACAAAAAAAAAAAAAAAAAAAAAAAATTGAAAAGTGAGAAAAACGTTTGAGAGCACGAACATAACACAAAAACATATTCTCTTTAGATTTTACTAAGGCAAATAGGAATATATACGGTTCCAATAGTCCTTATAGTTTTTTATTTATTATTTGCATATCATCACTGTCCTCTGGGACTTGTGTTTTCTTTATCTTTAGATTTGTATTTCACTTAAACAAGATTATTATAAATTAATATATATTATTATTTCAGGAAATAATTGTTGTTTAGAAGCATGAAATGAAATGATAAAATCAGAGACTAGATTGAATTTTGTGTTCTAAATCCAAAATATCGGTATATAATGGAATTAGAACACAAATATTCACTTCCATCCGATTCATTTATTCAATTCATTTCTTCATGATTCTAAATTCATATTCAAGAGTTGTTTCCACATTGGTTTATCATTTGGATGATTCGATTTATTCCAGTGGGAATACTTCACGATTTGTATATTGCCAAAATCGCTTTCATAAATTAGATTAACAATATCTCGTTTATTACAAAAATCCTATGATTGTAAAATCCATGGAAATTGCCATCCAATACATTAAGTTAACTGGAATTTTTCTTTTCAAATCCGCTAGAAGCAGCGAAAGACTTTCTTGTGTCTGTTGTCGGAACTTGACAGTGTTGATGGGAAAGTATTTTGTAGCAAAAACCGATGTTTGAATTTGTGAGTTCACGTCTTTGTTATCATCTATTGCGTAATGTTTGTTTCTGTAAAGATATTTATTGGATTCGATGGAAATGAGGGTTCACAGATTCCCAAGAAGTATTTGTTCGAAGTGATAAAAATAACGCTGACTGGAAGTTTGAACTCGCTTATTAAGTTGTCAACACGACGATCATTGTTAGTCACTAAGTACGAGGAAATACACTAAAATACACAAATTATAATGAAAAGGTAAATACAATGTAAGGTTTGTGAAAAATGAAACAAAAACGTTTTGTTAAAAATAAACCTAGAAAATATTTACAAAAATAATAAAAATGTAGTGTAAGAAAACTTTTGAAGAAGCGCCGAAATATGAACACAAAATATATTATCTTCAGATTTTAACTTGTAGCAAATAGAAATATAATAAGTTTTGATTGCTTTTAGTTTTTATTTGCCTAAAGTAGTTTATCACTGGTTCTTGACTTATTTATTCGTTTATCAAAACTTTCGTGTAATCTTTAGATTTCGGTTATCGAAGATTCGTTTATCGTTTAGATTATTTGATGTTTCAGTGAAATACTTCAGAACCTAAAGCGAACAATATTTATATTGTCAAAAACCGTATATGTCTATATACAATAGAAATTGCCTCAATATTTTATCTCATTGGAACGTTTCTTCTAATCCTCTAGAAGCATTTGAAGAAAAAGAAAACTATTTTCAATTATGTGTCGATAGAACTTGTAAAGCGTTGTATACGTATTTCAAGACTGACATTTTGTATTTGTGAGTTCATGCTGTTTATCAAGTATTGTCTAGTGTTTTCATTTGGTAAATGTTCTTATAGTCACCGTTGCTGATTATAGAATGGGATATCTTGATGGTATGTCTCTGATTTTCCATTGGAAATTTTCATGGTATAATGTATGGATTCCGATTCCACCATCATTGTGTTCTGATTTAATCACGGGTATTGGCTGGGGAAATTCGTATGTGTGCATATGAATTCTAAATCGTGAGCTCTGTATATCTTTGTCGAATTTATCAACATTTGAAAGGCCTACTGTCGTTTGTGTGATTATTAATTTCTTGATGGTGTGTTATCTCATTGTTCATCGGAAATTTTGTTTTGTAGAAATATCCGTTCTCAACTTCAATTAAGCCAATTTTCCTGTCTGACATGTTTGCTGGGAATTCCTTCTAGTTGTGAATTCTGAAATGGAGATTTCATTTCGTTATTATTTGGAGAGTGACTATTATTCTCGGCTGTATGTGTGCGTTCATGACGCTTTAAATTGTTAGAATTGAAGTTTTGTTACAATTAACACATGTGTAAGGTTTCTCTCCTGTGTGAGTGCGTCATGAACTTTTTAAACTGCCAGACTGTGTAAAGGCTTTGGGCATTTATGACATTTGAAGGCCTCTCCCCGTATGTGTACGCATATGACTTTTAACCTTCCTTTGGTGATAACGATTTTCTCACATAAACTGCATTCAAATGCCATATTAGCCTATATGTCTTGTATGTGAATTTCTATGGTATCTTTAAATAAAACTCACCATTCATTTGATTTGAACACTTTTCCTTTGCGAATATTCAATCTTTAAATGGTAAAATTTGGAATTTTAAATGCGTCCAATCACTGTCGATTTCAATAATTTTACTCGATTAACTTACATTTTACGATCCATAAAAATCCTATGAATCTTGCAATACAATCAGGGAAACAACACGTAAGAATATATTCTCTTGGTGATGAATCTGCAATCACAAAAAATAAAATTAAAAATAAATAAATACATTATTTCGGATTATTAAGGAAAACAATTAAGTTATAATTGAAATTTGTAGAAAGTTGAACCCACAGACAATAAAAAAATCAAAAGTGCTTTTAAAAGAAATCTCTGAATAACATCCCCATCAAATGCAAGCGCCAAATTGAATATAACCACGTTGTTCTCCAAAAGACATACGTTGTATATGAAATATAAATATTCATTCCACAAACAATGTAACCAGGGCTACATTATTAAAAAAGGGGGACTTAAAATTTATGTTGCAGCATAAGACCTATTATTCCTCGACCAACACATTTAATGGAGGTAAAACAATGGGGAAATGTAAACCGATGTGATATAGATAGACTAATAAACGAATATGGAATGATCCCAAATATGAATAACCGAATGTGTGAAAATATTTCAAATTTCAGATCAAATCTTAACTTAATTAGAAGAGTTATGGAAAAGTCTAACAGCTGAATAGGGAAAAATCTTAGTAGAGTTAAAATCGAAAATATTAAATACTATTCTTAATTGGTTTGATATAAAAACAACAGCAACAACAAAAACAAAAAAGAAATATGACAACACTTAACCTGTTTTTTTTTTTTTTTTTTTTTTAGGGTTTTTGGAAGAAGTTTTAGCTGGTAAAGTTTTTATCTTTATTTTAGATATAGAATGCTGAAAACATTTTGTATATTTATTGTAATCTCAAACTAATGTGTTACATTGCAACTGTATTTCCAGTAAAGGGGTAAGACCAACCTCAAAAAAAATAAATAAATAAAAAAGGGTATCATTGTTATTAGTATTTATTATAGTAATGATGCCATTGAAATTATATACTAATGAGACTAAATATAAAATATTTACAAAAGTCACAATTAAGATAAATCACCTAATGTATACAGATAATATTAAAAGTTTTTTGCTAAGAATGGAAAAGAATTAAACTCTAAAAGAAACTATTAATCTTCAAAGCAGAAGTAGGAATTGGATTTAGAATTGAAAAATTCACAATGCACAAAGGAAAAAGAGAAACTAAAAACATAACTGCCCAAAATTTTGGTACGCACACAACACACACACACACACATATAATATAATATAATATATAATTATATATTTATATATAATATATTCTATATTACATTTTTAGTAAATTTGATATTTAATTTAAAAATAATCAATGCTCCGATTCGATTCAATTATTGGGCGAGCGACAGACAATGATCCAAATTCAATAACCCTTTATATTTTTTGATTATGTTACGACAACAGGAAAAAGTAATTCCTTCTTTTTATTCAATATCTTCAGTATTTTATTCCGCTTGATTTTTTAACAGAATATATATTTATTTTCTGGTAAAACATATTTGTGAATTTTAAAAGAAACTGCGTTTAATTTTATTATTAAGAAAAAATAAAACCTGATTCACGTTGTAAGTAACGATATTTTAAGCTTAGATGAATTTGAAGAATTTCGTCAAGTAGAAAACGAACACTATATGATAAACTTATTTAACTAAGAAAGTTACATTTAAGAATTAAACATTCCATTAGAGATTAGTAGAGAGACAGACAAGCAATATCCCATGGATGAAGTAACTAAAAAGATAACATTTCTCTTGTATGGATGTCAGATTGTAACAATTTACCAAGTTATGTTTTTAATAACAAGGTTTGTTCGACATTTCCATAAATTGACCTACTTAAAAGGAAATATGAAAAATGACACAATCAGATATTATAATGAACTAATTTTAGTGATCACTTGGCAAAAATCGTATTCTTTTTGGCTCTGGTTGTTTCGTATATTTCATGAATTAATTCTCTGCACTTTAATTGAAAATATTTCTACTTCTGCTCATATAAGAACCTGACGTTTTTAAGCCAAATTCTTATTTTCAGACTGTTTCAGTCCGTCAAATGTATTTTGTAAAAATATGAATGTTCATTCCAATCATAATAATGATGCATGGATTATTGATAATTCAAAAGACGTTATGAACGTTAATTTCGACAGCTGTTATGAAAGCAAATGAAATTACCCCCCACTCAATAATATTACATAATGTATTAAGAAAAAAAAACTAATTTTTATTCGATTTACATTTAATATTTAATATCTTTTATGATGTTTGATAGTCACTGATTAGTGTTACTGATGTTAATGATTGGTGTTGGTTTATAAGTTTAACACATTCAAGCGCAAAAAATACATCGAATGATAGCATGGCGCGTTAACTCATAATCCACACCTTCCACATATACGTATATTATCTAATTTAACATTATAATGATAGACGTTATTTCTCTACTAAAAAGTCCTCATTACAAAGGGTAGGGGCTGGTATCAAACGTATCTCAGCTAAATTAATAGTTTTTTTTTTAATGGCTAAGATATAATAAAAATTATAATAATTTAAAAATTACTCCAAATGTGAGGGGGTGAAAAGCCTAGAATGAAAAAAAAGACACTAGTTTTTACTCGTATAACTAAGCCTGAATCCATTTTATATCCATTGTGGACTTGCTGTGGTAGCTCTTGACGAGGAGAACACAGATCTTTTAAGATGACCAATGTAATAAAACACGTTTGTATACCAGCTCACTTGTCATCCTTCTTCTTTATACTAATGAAAATCTACATAAGACTTGTGTTCTGGGACGTATATTATAATTGTCACAGTAAAGAATGTGAGGCCCAAAGAATATATCAAATGATAACGTGAATTTCCAATTGAATAGGTTTTCTTAAAATTGCTAAGAATATACACGCGGACTGTAAGGAATTAAAACAAGTACTTCGCCATAAAAAATGTTTGTTTTCCTTTCTTAATCATCATAATTTATATTCCATACTTATCAATAGTTTTATTTAAATTGCTAAAATTAACCTTTAATACATGTTTCTGCCTTAAAAATTGTTACCTTGTATAATATTTCATCACTTACTAAGTAAAATTGAAAATTAAAGTTTAGCGGGGATTCTTGTAATAGGAAATTCTGTTAAATATTAAAATCGACATTTTCTATAATTAACATTTTAGTAACTTTTAATATCTTAAATTAAAAATAATTAATGGTTCCGATCCGAGTCATTTGTTTTGTTAGTTGGGGGTGGGGGCGGTCTTAACGGTGATCCACATTCATAATCACTAATATATTTTTTAAAGTTACGACTATAGGAAAAGGAAATCTCTTCTTTTATTAAAATATCTTCAGTATTTTAGTCGATTGTTTTTTTTTACCGCGTAGGTAATTAGAAAATAATTATTAAAATTCAGAATTTTTGTCAAGTAGAAACGTGAACACTATATAATGAACTTTATCTAATTAAGAAAATGATATTAGATTTAGAATTAAAAATTCATTAACTGATTCTACCAAGTTTAGTAGAAGAGGTAGAAGGTGATATCACCAGAAAGAAGTAATTAAAAAAATAAAATTTCTCTATATCGATCTCAGAATAGAACATTTTAAACTGCACATTTTGATCAATAAGATTTGTCAACATTTCAGACAAAAGTGATTTACTACGAGAGACATTTAAAAGGTAAGAGTTAAGAACGGTCGAATCAACAAGAAGTGGACACGAATCAGAAATAAATCTATGTGTGGAACCATTAAAAACATTCAGATATCATAGTGATCTAATTTTAGTGACACTGGTAAAAGTGTCCTTGTTTTTTGGCTCTGATAGTTCCGATATATTTCACTGAATTAATTTGCAATTTAATTGAAGATATATTTACTGCTTT
>CM042151.1:81773748-81822879 GCA_023376005.1 Doryteuthis pealeii | reverse complement strand
GGAGATTTTTATTGGTTTTATTAAACTAACGCATCCATGAAAAAGCATTAACAAACTTCAAAATCCATCTCGATTTACCGAAAATTTAATGAAGTGTTGGAGATTCCGAAATTTTGATGAATCAAGTTCAGTTTATTTAAGAAAATATTTCATGAAATTATATATATATATATTAGATATATATAAATTAATATATATAACTTTCAAGAAAGAACAATTCCAAAAAAAATTCGTTTTAAATTCTTGAGGGCCCAAGCCCCATCAGATGGATTTTACAAAAATAAAAGGATTCCCTAAAGAGGAGTCATACTAACCAGAGATACACAATGATTTTTGTCAGCGGCAAGTTAATTAAAATCTAAGATAGCATTGACGAGTTATTGATCACTATTGGGTACATTTTTCTCTCATAGAAATAAAACGTGAATTTCTTCCAGCTGTAACCGTATCATACTACTGTATGGGCGCGCGATTTAGATTGAACGAAAACTCTTCATACATAGCCGTTAGCAATGAGTGAAATCACCATATTTAAATACATGCTCCCTTCAATTCTGTTGTATTTCATTTCGTTCACCTGCCCATGACTCCCTGAATCCATGGGACGTTGACATATTAATTTTGTTTGACATTATTATGGTCAGATCATCCCTTAGTTCTATCCCACGAATATATAATATATAAAAATATATATATATATATATGAGTGGTGTGTGTGTGTGTTGTTTGTCATCCACAGACAACGTGTTTTGACGGTCATGTCTCTTCAGTGTGGCTAGACATTAACAGGCCCTTACCACAGCTGAAATGGAAAGTGATCAATTTATCATCAGACGACTTTTAAACCACTCGGACATCAGCACACCTACAGACTGGAACGAAGTGTTTAACTGATAAATTACATACTATATATTGGAAAATCGTAACCGGAGAGCTCCATCTGTTTATAGGAGAGCGTGCTCTTAACGTATCGGTGGCGAAGTTCAAAGTGCTTAATCCTACGTAAGGGATGGTGAGCATTATATGTCACTCCTGCAACTGAAACTCGTAGTCACCGCTACCATTATTTGAATCAATTGTGAATGTTACTGTTGCCGATCAACTGTTATAATTGATTTGATGAAATAGTATTCTTTTATTATTTTCATTGCTGGTGATAAGAAATCCTAAACAGTATATATATGCCCGTTTATGTTTGTTTCTTCTATACCTTTTCACAGTTTAATGTGCTTTGATGTGCCGTTGTTTTTCAGAGTTACATACTATGTTGATTTATTTGGCTTGACTGAAAAACGTTACTCTGTCGTAATCATTGCGTCTTACATAGATTTATTAATAGCAATTTATCTGCTATGATTATGTCTTGGAGTAGGAATGCGATCGCCGCTGAATTCCGCAAATCCTTCTTTCCATCCAAACCAATTCTTAGTTAATATATGCATCACATATTCATTTATTTCATGCCCCCCCCCTGTTAAAGGACGTCTAACATAAAAAGCAAACGCTGAATAATCTTTATTTGTTATTTTATTTGAGTGAGAGATCGGTTGATATAATTACTAAGAGATGGTTAGCGAATATAAATTATTACAAGAACATACACTGGGAGATTCTTACATGAGAAAAACGTTTTCTTATTGAATTGGACACATATTCTATTTTTTAAATCTCTATTTTGACTCATCAAAAACACATCGCCACAATGCAGTGAATCGAATCCACTACGTGAATCTAAGTTTTGTATGAAGGATCGTTTGAACAAAAATACGAAACGAAAATTAATTCAATAGACGGAATCTAAAATCGGGACGCCAATTAGCATGAGATATTCTCTTTAAATAAAAAATGGTTGAAAAAAGTCAAAAATTTAAAAGATTTTTCAATGAGATTTACTTTTTCAATACAAAATTAACAATCCCATAATTTTTATTTGTAGCAAAAACGAGTAAAGCGTGATGTGTAGTTGGACTCACTACTGTTGTTGAGTCCATCATGTAGCCATACAGCAACAGGAGAACCCCTAAACTTATTATATTTACTGAAAAGTAAAAACAAATGATAAGTGTGTGAAAGAAAAAAAATCAAAACCGATGTTGGTAAAAAGAAATAAAGAAAGTATTTACCAAAAAAAAAAAAAAAAAAAATTTGAAAAGTGAGAAAAACTTTTGAGAGGCACCGAACAATAACAAAAACATATTCTCTTTAGATTTTACTTAGAGGCAAATAGGAATATATACGGTTCCAATAGTCCTTATAGTTTTATTTATTATTTGATCATCATCACTGTCCTCTTGGGACTGTGTTCTTTATCTTTTAGATTTGTATTCATATAATTGTTTTGGTTGTTTGTTCAATATTGAAGAGGTTCCACTTGGTTTATCATTTGGATGATTCGATTTTTTCCAGTGAGAATACTTCCACAATTTGTAAATTGCCAAAATCGCTTTCATAATTTTTGGTTATAGAAGTATTTTACAAACTGATGTTTTGAATGTGAGTTCACGTCTTTGTTATCATCTATTGACGTATGTTTGTTTCTGGTAAAGAATATATTGGATATCGTGGTAAAGTAGGGGTCACGATTTCCCCAAGAGTATTTTTCGAAAGTGAAAATAAACGCGACTGAGTTTGAACTCGCTTATTAGTTGGCAAGACGATCATGTTAGTCACTAAATCACGAGGAACACTAAACTACACAAATTATAATGAAAAGGTAAAATTACAAATGATAGGTTTGTGAAAAGAAAAGAAAAACCGTTTTTGGTTAAAAATAAACCTAGAAAATATTGTACAAACAAAAAAAAATCAAATGTAGTGTAAGAAAACTTTTGAGAAGCGCCGAATAATCTTCAGATTTACTTGTAGCAAAAAAGAAAATATATAAGTTTTGATTTACAAGAATTATAATGAAAGGTAAAATACGAATGATAAATTTGTAAAATGAAAATGATAATCGTTTTTGGTAAAACAAAAAAGAAACCAAGAAAATATTTACAAAGAAATGAAAATGTAAACGTAAGAAAACTTTTGAGAAGCCCGAAATATCTTCAGATTTTACTTGTAGCAAAAAGAAATGATTATGTTTCAACTATCTGTATAATTCTTTATCTGCATAATGGGTGTTATCACTGGCCTCTTGGGCTTGTTTATTTCGTTATCGAAACTTTCGTGTATCTGGACTTCGTTTATCGAAAATTTCGTTTATCGTTTAGATTATTTGATGTGTTGTAGTGGAAATTGCCTCTAATACTTTATCTTCCAATTTGAATGTTGTTTCATTCCTCTAGAAGCATGCGTGAGAAAGAAAAACTTTTTCATTAGTCTGTCGACGAATCTATAAAGCATTGGTCATACGTATTTTCTAAGAGACTGACGTTTGTATGTGTGAGTTCATGTCTATGTTAAAGTATTGATCTAAAGTTTTCATTTGGTAAGGTTTTTCTATAGTACCGATTGCTGATGTATAGAATGATGATTATTACGTACTCGAAGGATGAGATCGATTCTAATGGTAACTTTGAGATATAATCGGAGCTGATTTGAGGCTCTTCAGTAACTTTGATATTGAAGAATTTTCTGTAATGTTCCTGGCTGGAAACTACACTTCGTGATGGATGTTCTATTGATCTGTTCATAATGATATTGTGTCTTTTATTTCATGTAACTTTTGAATATTTTTGCCGCCTTTGTTGTACATTTATGTCAAAGGTGAATAGTTTTGTGAATTAAACTGGTGTGGACAGTTAGTTTTATCGATTGATTTAAAATCGCATCGATAAGTTGGATAATTAGCAAGATTTGATTGTTATTCCATATTGGAAGGAATTTGTTCAGGGTGTATCGATGTGATGATTGAATATGAAAATGGCTGGTTTGAATGATTTGCCACATCTTTCCGAATGGATATCTTGTGGTATGACACTGATTATTCATTGGAAATTTGTCATGGTAAACTGGTATGGATTCCGATTCACACCACCATTGTGTTCTGATTTATCACTGGGATAATGCTGGGAAATTCTGTATGTGTGCATTGATGATATTCTAAATCGTGAGCCTTCTTATAATCTTTGTCGAATTTATCACATTTGAAGGCCTTACTGTCGTTTGTGTGATTTGATTAATTTCTTGATGGTGTGTTATCTCATTGTTCATCGGAAATTTGTTGTCTGTAGAAATATCCGTTTCAACTTCAATTAAGCCAATTTTCCTGTCTGACATGTTTGGCTGGGTAATTCCTTCTAGTTGTGAATTCTGAAATGGAGATTTCTTTCGTTATTATTTGAGAAGTGATATATTCTCGCTTGTATGTGTGCGTTCATGACGCTTTAAATTGTTAGAACTGTGAAGGTTTTTTACAATTAAACATGTGTAAGGTTTCTCTCCTGTGTGAGTGCGGTCATGAACTTTTAAACTGCCAGACCTGTGTAAAGGCTTTGGGGCATTTTATGACATTTGAAGGGCTTCTTTCCCGTATGTGTACGCATATGAATTTTTAAATTTCCTTGGTTGATAACGATTCTCTCACATAAACTGCATTCAAATGCCATATTACCTATATGTCTTGTATGTGAATTTCTATGGTATCTTTTAAAATAAAACTTCACACATCATTGTAATTGAAACACTTTTCCTTTGTGAATATTCAATCTTTAATGGTAAATTCGGAATTTTGAATGCGTCCAATTCACTGTCGATTTACAATATTTTACCTCGATTAACTTACATTTTTTACCATCCAAAAAATCCTATGAATCTTGCAATACAAACATGAACAACACGTAAGATATATTCCTCTTTGGTGATGAATCTGCAATCAACAAAAAATAAAATTAAAAGATAATTAAATACATTATTCGGATTATTCAGGAAACAATTAAGTCATAATTGAAATTTGTAGAAAGTTGACCCACCAGAACAATAAAAAAATCAAAGTGACTTTAAAAGAAATCTCTGAAATACATCCCATAAATGCAGCGCCAAATTGAATATAAGCCACGTTGTCTCCAAAGACATACGTTGTATATGAAATATATAGATATTCATTCCACAAACATGTAACCAGTCTACATTAATTAAAAAAGGGGCTTAAAATTATGTTTGCAGCATAAGACCTATTATTCCTCGACAACACATTTTAATGAGGTAAAACAAGGGGAAATGTAACCGATGTGATATAGATAGACTAATAAGACAATATGGAATGATCCCAAATGATGAATAACGAATGTGAAAAATATTTCAAATTTCAGATCAAATCTTAAAACTTAATTAGAAGAGTTATGGAAAAGTCTAACAGCTGAATAGGAAAAATCTTAGTAGAGTTAAAAATCGAAAATATTAAAAAACTATTCTTAATTGGTTTGATATAAAACAACAGCAACAACAAAAAAACAAAAAGCAAATATGACAAGCACTTAACCTTTTTTTTTTTGTTTTTTAGGTTTTTGGGAAGAGTTTTAGCTGGTAAGTTTTATCTTTATTTTAGAATAGAAATGCTGAAAACATTTTGTATATTTATTGTAATCTCAAACTAATGTGTCACAATTGTCAACTGTATTTCCAGTAAAGGGTTAAGACCCAACCTCAAAAAAAAATAAATATAAAAAAGGGTATCATTGTTATTAGTATTTATTATAGTAATGATCCATTGAATCTATATACTTAATGAGACTAAAATAAATATTTACAAAGTCACAATTAAAGATAAATCACCTAATGTATACAGATATATTAAAGTTTTTTGCTAAGAATGGAAAAAGAATTAAAAACTCTAAAAATAAACATTAAACTCTTCAGTCAAGAAGTAGGAATTGGATTTAGAATTGAAAAAATTCACAATGCACAAAGGAAAAAGAGAAACTCAAAAAAACATAACTGCCCAAATTTTGGTTACCACACACACACACTACAATAAATATATATATATATGATATTATATATATATATATTTTCTATAATTAACATTTTAGTAACATTTGATACTTTAATTTAAAAATAATCAATGCTCCGATTCGATTCAATTATTTGGGACGACGACAGACAATGATCCAAATTCAATAAACCCTTTATTTTTTGATTATGTTACGACACAGGAAAAAAAGTAATTCCTTCTTTTATTCAAATATCTTCAGATATTTTATTCCGCCTTGATTTTTTACAGGATATATATTTATTTGCTGGTGAAAACAGTATTGTGAATTTTAAAGAATTTCGTTTAAATTTATTATTAAAGGAAAAAAAT
The DNA here is from genome assembly GCA_023376005.1 of Doryteuthis pealeii. Taxonomy (NCBI): domain Eukaryota; kingdom Metazoa; phylum Mollusca; class Cephalopoda; order Myopsida; family Loliginidae; genus Doryteuthis; species Doryteuthis pealeii. The sequence continues at coordinate 81,816,635 of CM042151.1, read as the reverse complement.
AAAACCTGATCACGTTGTAAGTAAAATGATATTTAAGCTTAGATAGAATTGAAGAATTTACGTCAAGTAAAAACCTGAACACTATCATGATAAACTTATTTAACTAAAAAGGATATTACATTTAAGAATTAAACATCCATTAGAGATTTTAGTAGAAGAGACGACAAGCAATATCCCATGATGAAGTAACTAAAAAGAATAACATTTCTCTTTATGGATGTCAGAATTGACAATTTACCAAGTTTTTTAATAACAAGGTTGTTCGACATTTCCAAAATTGACCACTAAAAAAAATATGAAAAATGACACAATTCGATATTATAATGAACTAATTTTAGTGATCACTTGCAAAATCGTATTCTTTTTTGCTCTGGTTGTTTCGTATATTTCATGAATTAATTCTCTTGCACTGTTAATTGAAAACTATATTCTACTTTTCTCTCATATAAGAACTGACGTTTTAAAGCCAAATTCTTATTTTCAGACTGTTCAGTCCGTCAATGTATTTTGTAAAAAAATAGATTGTCATTTCCAATCATATAATGATGCATGGAAATTATTGATATTCAAAAGACGTTTATGAACGTTAATTTCGACAGCATTATGAAAACAAAGAAATTACCCCCCCACTCAATAATATTACATAAGTATTAAGAAAAAAAACTAATTTTTATCGATTACATTTAATAGTAATATCTTATTTTATGTTTTGATAGTCACTGATTATGTGTTACTGATGTTAATGATGGTTGTTGGTTATTAGTTTAACACATTCAAGCGCCAAAAATACATCGAATGAAGCATGGGCCGTTAACTCATAATCCACACTTCCCACATATACGTATATTATCTAATTTAACCATTCATAATGATACGTATTTCCTCTACTAAAAAGTCTTCAGTACAAAGGATAGGGCTGGTGATGCAACGTATCTAGCTAAATTGAATATGTTTTTTTAATTGCTAATTATAATAAAAATTATAATAATTAAAAAATTACTTCAAATGTGAGGGGGTGAAAAGCTAGAATGAAAAAAAAAACACTAGTTTTACTCGTATAAGCTAAGCCTGAATCCATTTTATATCCATTTGTGGACCTTGCTGGTAGCTCTTGACGAAGGAGAACAGATCTTTTAAGATGACCATGTAATAAAACACTTGTATCCCAGTCCACTTGATCTCTTCTTTATACTAATGAAAAATCTAAGCAGATTTGTGTTTGGGACGTATATTATAATTGCACATAAAGGAATTGACCCAAAAATAATCAAATGATAACGTGATTTCCAATTGAATAAGTTTCTTAAAATTGCAAGATATACACCGGACTGTAAAGAATTAAAACAATATTTCTCGCCATAAAAAATGTTTGTTCTTCCTTTCGTATTATCATAATTTAATTTCATGCTAATTAATTTTTTTGCTAAAAATTGTTACCTTCTATAGATTTCTATCACTTATAAGATTGAAAATTAGTTTGCGATTCTTTGTAATAGGAAATTCTGGTAAATATTAAAGTCGACATTTTCTATAAGACATTTTAGTAACTTATTATATTTAATTTACAATAATTATTCCGACGAGTCAATGTTTTTTTTAGTGTGGGTGGGGGCGGACTACGATGGTTACAAATTCAATAATCACTTAATTATTTTTAATAAAGCTACGACTAATAGGAAAAAAGAATCCCTTCTTTTTAAAATTCTCAATATTTAGTTGATTGCTTTTTTCTGTGGGGGTAGAATTACATAAGAAATTATAATTTATTTCTGTAAAGTGTGTTAGAATTGTGGAAAATGATTCCAAATTAAAAAAAATAGATAATAATCGAACTTGAATTAATTAATTTAGGCAGATAAAAATTAGAATTTCTGCAAGCTAGAAACGTAACACTATATAATGAATTTATTTAATTAAGAAATGATATTAATTTAAGAATTAAAAAATTCCATAACTGATTCTACAAAGGTTTAGTAGAAGAGGTAGACAGTGATATCACCAGGAAAGAATTAAAAAGAATAAATTCTCTTATAGCATCTCAGATATGACATTTTAACGTGACGTTTGATAAAAAGTTTGCCACATCAGAAAGTGGACTACGACGATAGATATAAAAAGTGTGGAAGTTAAATGCAGTCGAATTCAATCAAGAATTGGAATGAGTCAAATAAATCATGAGTGGAAACAATTGACATTCAAATCATAGTGATCTAAATATAGTGATCATGTTTAAAATGTTCTTTATCTCTATAGCAGTTATATTTCATGAATTAATTTGCCTTTAATGAAAAATTTATTAGTTTTCTTCAAATAAAACTGACGTTTTAAAGCTAAATTTCATAAATGTTCGGATCTAAAACTATTATAAAATATATTTTCCTTACAATCTTTCTTCATGAAAATTATTACTTACAAAAGATTTTCTATGACGCTAACTTAACACAAAATGGAAAGTCAATATAATATTTACCCACCTCAAAAATATTAACAGCATTTTTTATAAGAGATTTCAAACTATATAATGAGTTCAACAAATATCAATTAAAATAAATTCTATGTTTCATAGTAACTTTCAGAATTAGAAAGTATTTATTTCTTATACGAGGGAAAATGAATAAATTCTTACAATATTATTTGAATATATATATGAGGATAAAATTATTTTTATGATATATTTAACTATGTTGTCAATGTTTGATAGTAACACTCATATATGATACTTTAATGGGTTATGATTTAGTGGTAATCGATAGTTTAATCTACAAAACTCATCGATTCTATGATATTTAATTGATATTATGTATATATTCTAATAAGTGAATTCATGAAATAATACCAGTTACGAAATATATTTCCAATATATATTTATACCGCTATATTTTAAAATCTTCGGTAACTATTTCTCAATATTCTTCTAATAATGAATTATAAAACTTTCAGATATCCTTCAATCCAAATTCAAAATACGGTCGATTAAACTAACTCTCTATTAAATTATTATTCGTTCAAACTGAAATGGCCAACATCTTTACGATATTTAACCTACTATAAAGCGAGTTGAATACAAAAAATTCAAATTTGTACCTAAATATAAGATAAACTTTCAAGATATCAATCATTCATCCCAAATGAAGAGACGTAGAAAAAATATAAAAGTAAATCGTAACAATACACAACATCAATTTATAATAAATTAATAGCTTAACTGAAATAAATAAAAAATAGTAAACCAGGAAATGAAATTAAAATTAAATTGAACTGTAGTGTTATTAATATTCGGATATACTTGAATATAATAAAGAAAAATATAAGTTTAAATAAAAATGAAAAATAAATTATATGGGACTCACCTTTACCTGTGCACTCTGCTATTGTATTGTAAAGAATGAATCAATTAAATATAATTCCGAAACATATGCTAGTAAAATAGAAAGCAGAATATTCACTGACTCGTGTAAAGGTGGGGGGAGATAATTCAATGAACAGTCTCGTTTGTTTCCAGATTTATACAATCCTACGTTCATTATTTAATAAATATTAGAACGAAAAGAAATCCTGCAATATAAGCAAAAGTAAATAATCTCTGGTAAGCCAGTGTACGTGAGTTCGTTCCTTACTACTTAAGGGCCATTGTTTATCAATAAACAATTTTTCCCTATTCCTTCCTCCTTTTAATTTCCATCCATTATCATTGTTAATCGCTATATTGCACATGATAACCATACCATATTATATGTATATATATTTATATGTACATAGTCTATAGATGGTAAGATAATTTTATAGTGGGGGTAAGATAATTTCAATGAACAGTTTCATTTTTATACAAGTTCTACGTTTTTATTTTTAATAATATTACTACAAAAATCCCTCAATGTAAGCAAAAATAAATATATCTGGTAACCAGAGTACGTGAGTCGTTCCTTATCTTACTTTTTGTAGCGACCAAAACTGAAAATTGAATCATCTAGATAATCTTAATACTAAAAGAAATTCCTGCATATTATAAGATATTTTTATATGAGATAGCTATATGATATACATAGCCTGCCTCTCATTCTTCATTCTCTCTCTCTCATATATATATATATATATATATATATACGGAAAGATGGACTTGCTACTACTAACACTCTTCTACCCGGATTTTAATATCATGTCAAACCCTCCAAATACTCCAATTTTATATTCTTCCATAATGCTCCCTTTCAAAAAATCTAAAAACAATTTCTTCAAATAAAAATTTTCTCTGACGATGACCTAAGGTCGGAAACTAGTTGAGATTAAATAACATATATTATATATATATATATATATAATATATATATATATAATAATAATATTCCTGTTTTGTCTTATACTTTTTGTTCATACTATTATACTTATACATATATATATATATATATGATATCCACAGACAACTGTTTGACATATCATGTCTCTTCAGTGTGGTTAGATATTAGCAGGCTACCTCCAGCTGTAATTAAAGGCGACGATTTATCATCAGACAGCTTTCTTAACACTCGGACATCAGCACACCTACAGACTGGAACGAGGGTTTAACATAAATACATACATATATTGAAAAGCGTGAGAGAGTGCCTCCATCTGTTTTTTATAGGAGAGCGTGCCTTTAAGTGTAGTCGTGGAGTAAGCGAAATGTCCTCCAAAGTGCCAATCCACTAGGGATGGGGAGCATTATATGTCTACTCCTGCCAACTGAAACTCGTAGCACGGGTACCTTTATTTTTAATCAGATTGTGTAATTTACTGTTTAGATCAAATGATTATCAATTATTTGATAAAAGATTATTCTTATTTTAATTTTCATTGTTGAATGATAAGGAATCCAAACAATATTATATTATGCCCTTTTTGTTATTTTTTCTGTTATCTTTCTTCCAAGTTAATGTGCTTGAGTGGCCGTTGTTTTTCAGAGTTACATTCCTATTCTCGTTTTAGCTTGACTAAAAATGTTACTTTCGGAATCATTGTTCTTACAAGATTTTATTAATAAGTCAACTTATCTGCAATTTTATTGTCTTGGAGCGAAGAATCCATCGCCGCTGGAAATTCCCAAATCCTTTTTCCATCAAACCAGTTACTGCAATTTTCTTAGTTCTATGCACACTAATTCATAAAATTTATTCATCATGCCCACTCCTGTTAAACGTCTAACATAAAAAAGCAAACGCTGAAATCTTTATTTGTTATTTTATTTGAGTGAGAAAAATCAGGTTGATTATAATTCTAAAAGATTGATCAGGTAAAAAAATATACAATATTACACTGTTAGCATTTTTACATGAAGAAAAACGTTTTTCTTATTGAATGGACACATTATCTCTATTTTAAAATCTATATTTATTGTTCGTCATCAAACACACGCCACAATAACAGTGAATGGAACCACTACGTATCAAGTTTTGTAGATGAATGGGAATCTTTAAACAAAAATACGACGAAATAATCAATAACGGGAATTCTAAAATCGGGGACGCCAATTACGCATGAGATATTCTCTTTAAATAAAACAAATGTTAAAAAAGTCAAAAATTTAAAAAAAGATTTTTCAATGAGATTTTACTTTTTCAATAAAAATTAAAATCCCATAATTTTTATTTGTACAAAAACGAAGCAATAGCGTGATTTGTAGTTTGAACTCACTACGTTGTTGGAGTCCATATTTAACCATTACACCACGGACTACCCCTAAAAATTTAATAATTATACTGAAAAGGGTAAAATACAAATGATAAGTGTTTGGAAAGAAAAAAATCAAACGATTGTTGTAAAAAGAAATAAAGAAAGTATTTACAAAAAAAAAAAAAAAAATTGAAAAGTGAGAAAAAACGTTTGAGAGGCACCGAACATAACACAAAACATATTCTCTTTAGATTTTACTAAGAGCAAATAGGAATATAACGGTTCCAATAGTCCTTATAGTTTTTTATTTATTATTTGCATATCATCACTGTCCTCTTGGACTTTGTGTTTTCTTTATCTTTTAGATTGTATTTCACTTAAACAAATTATTTAATTAAATATATTTATGTATTTCAGGGAAAATTAATTGTGTTTAGAAGCATGAATGAAATGAATAAAGATCAGAGACTAGAGTTGAATTTTGTGTTCTAAATCCCAAAATATCGGCTAAATAAATGGAATTTAGAACACAATATTCAACTTCCAGTCCCGATCATTTATTTCATTCATTTCTTCATGATTCTAAATTCAATATCAAGAGTTGTTCCACATTGGTTTATCATTTGGATGATTCGATTTATTCCAGTGGGAATACTTTCACGATTTGTATATTGCCAAAATCGCTTTCATAATTTAAGATTAACATATCTCTTATTACCAAAAATCCCTATGATTGTTAAATCCATGAATTGCCTCCAATACATTAAGTTCAACTGGAATTTTTCTAATCCGCTAGAAGCAGTTGGGGAAAGAAGGAGCTTTCTTGTTTCTGTGTGGAAACTTGGACAGTGTTGATGGAGAATATTTTGTACAAAAACCGATGTTTTGAATTTGTGAGTTCACTCTTGTTATCATCTATTGACGTAATGTTTGTTTCTGTAAAGATTATTTTATTGGATTCGATGGTAAATGAGGGGTTCACAGATTTCCCAAGAATATTTGTCGAAAGTGAATAAAATAACGCGACTGGAGTTTGAACTCGCATATTAAATTGTCACAGCATCATGTTAGTCACTAATTAACACGAGAATACACTAAAAACTACACAAATTATAATGAAAAGGTAAAATACAAATGAATAGGTTTGTGAAAAATGAAAAAAAAAAACGTTTTTGTTAAAAATAAATCTAGAAAATATTTACAAAAATAATAAAAATGTAGTGTAAGAAAACTTTTTGAGAAGCGCCGAAATATGACACAAAATATATTATCTTCAGATTTACTTGTAGCAAATAGAAATATATAAGTTTTTGATTGTCTGTTTTATTGCCTAAAGTAGTGTTATCACTGGTCTCTTGGAACTTATTTATTCGTTATCAAAACTTTCGTGTATCTTTTAGATTTCGGTTATCGAAGATTTCGTTTATCGTTTAGATTATTGATTGTGTTTCAGTTGAAATACTTCAGAACTAAGCGGAACAAATATTTATATTGTCAAAAACCGTTAATTGTTCAAAACAAATAGAATTGCCTCTAATATACTTTACTCCAATTGAACGTTCCTTTCTAATCCTTAGAAGCATTTGAAGAAAAGAAAATCTATTTTCATTATGTGTCGATAACTTGTAAAGCGTTGGTCATACGTATTTTCAAGAGACTGACATTTTGTATTTGTGAGTTCATGCCTGTATTATCAAGTATTGGTCTAGTGTTTTTCATTTGTAAATTTCTTCTATAGTAACCGGTTGCTGATGTATAGAATGGATATCTTGATGGTATGTCATCTGATTATTCATTGGAAATTTGTCATGGTATAATGTGTATGGATTCCGATTCACACCACCATTGTGTTCTGATTTATCACTGGGATAATTGGCTGGGAAATTCTGTATGGGTGCATTGATGATATTCTAAATCGTGAGCTCTGTATAGTCTTTGTCGAATTTATCACATTTGAAAGGCCTTACTGTCGTTTGTGTGATTTGATTAATTTCTTGATGGTGTGTTATCTCGATTGTTCATTCGGAAATTCGTTTTTGTAGAAATATCCGATTCTCAACTTCAATTAAGCCAATTTTCCTGTCTGAGATGTTTGACTGGGCAATTCCTTCTAGTGTGAATTTCTGAAATGGAGCATTTCATTTCAGTTATTATTTGAGAGAGTACTATATTCTCGCGTTGTAGTGTGTGCGTTCATGACGCTTTAAATGTTTGAGAATCTGTGAAGGTCCTTGTTACAATTAACACATGTTGTTAAGGTTTCTCTCCTGTGTGAGTGCGCGTCTCTGAACTTTTAAACTGCCAGACTGTGTAAGGCTATGCGGCATTTATGACATTTGAAGGGCCTCTCTCCCGTATGTGTACGCATATGATACTTTTAAACTCCTTTGTGTATAACGATTTCTCACATAAACTATGCATTCAAATGCCATATAGCTATTATGTCTGTATGTGTATTCTATGGTATCTTTTAAATAAAACTTTGCAGATTCGATCACCAGGGGAATATATCTCCCATGTTGTTTCACTGATTGTATTGCAAGATTCAAGGATGAAATTAATTTGTGAAAACGGAAATTATGTAAGTTATCGAATAAAAATATTGTAAATCGACAGTATTGAGACGCATTTTAAATTCCAAAATTTACATTAGATTGAATTATCGCAAAGAAAAGGTGTTCAAATACAATGAATGTGGAGGTTTATTTTAAAAGATACCATAGAAATTCACTACAGAACATAAGCTAATATGGGCATTTGAATTCAGTTTATGCTGAGAAATCGTTATTTAACCAAAGGAGGTTAAAAGTACATATGCGTCACATACGGGAGAGAGGCCCTTCAAATGTCATAAATGCTCATTAGCCTTTACACAGTCTGCAGTTAAAAGTTCATGAACGCCTCACACAGGAGAGAACTTACACATGGGTAAGTGTAACAAAGCCTTCACAACTTCTCACAATTTTAAAGCGTCATGAACGCACACATACAAGCCGAGAATAAATAGTACTTCCTCAAATAATAACGAAATGAAAATCTCCATTCAGAGATTCACAACTAGAAGGAAGGCCAGTCAAACATCTCAGACAGAAAAATTGGCTAATTGAAGTTGAGAACGATATTTCTACAAAAACGAATTTCCGATAACAATGAGATAAACACACCATCAAGAAATTAATCGGAATCACACAACGACAGTAGGCCTTTCAATGTGATAAATTCGCAGACAAGACTATAACAGAGGCTACGATTTAGAATATCATCAATGCCACCCATACAGAATTTCCCCAGCCAATTATCCCAGTGATAAATCAGAACACCAAGGATGGTGTGAATCGGAATTCATACCAGTTATACCATGACAAATTTCCAATGAAATAATCAATGTCATCCATCAAGAGTATCAATTCTATACATCAGCAACGGTTACTATAGAAGAACATTTATCAAATGAAAACACAGACCAATACTTATAATACAGCATGAACTCACAAATACCAAAATGTCAGTCTCTTAGAAAATACGTATGACCAACGCTTTACAAGTTCATCGACACATAATGAAAATAATTTTCTTTCTTTTCAAATGCTTCTATAGGATTAGAAAGGAACGCTTCCAATTTGGAGATAAAGTATTTGAGGCGAAATTCTATGTATTGAACAATATACGTTTTGACCAACGATAAATATTTGTTCCGCTTTATTCTTGAAAGTATTCCACTGAACACCAACAAAATAATCTAAACGATAAACGAAATCTTCGATAACCGAAATCTAAAAGATACACGAAAGTTTTGAATAAACGAAATAAATAAGTTCCAGAGACCAGTGATACACTACTTTAGGCGCAAAATAAAAAACAGACAATCAAAACTATATATTTCTTATTTGCTACCAAGTAAAATCCTGAAGATAATATATTTGTGTCATATTTCGGCGCTCTAAAAAGTTTTCTACAACTACATTTTATTATTTTTGTAAATATTTTTAGAATTTATTTATTAACCAAAAACGTTTTTTTTCATTTTTCACAAACTTATCATTTATTTTACCTTTTCATAATAATTTGTGTAGTTAGGTGATTGCTCGTGCCTTAGTGACTAACATGATCGTCTGTGACAATTTAATAACGAGTTCAAAACTCCAGTCTCGCGTTCATTATCACTTTCGGCAATATCTTGGGAAATCTGTGAACCCCTCATTAACATCGAATCCAATGTAAAATATCTACCAGAAACAAACATTACGTCAAGAGATGATAACAAAGACTGTAACTCACAAATTCAAACATCGGTTTTGTACGAAAAACTTTCATCAACACTGTCCAAGTTTCCCGACACAAAACAGAAAGTCTTTCAACTGCTTCTAGCGGATTAGAAACAAAAATCCAGTTTGAACTTAATGTATTGGAGGCATTCCATGGATTTAACAATCATAGGGATTTTGGTAATAAACAATATGTTAATCATTAAATATGAAGCGATTTGGCAATATAACAAATCGTGGAAGTAGTCCCACTGGAATAAATCGATATCATCCAAAATGATAAACCAATGTGGAACAACTCTTGAATATTGAATTAGAATCGATGAAGAAATGAATGAAATAATAATCAGGACTGGAAGTGATATTGTGTTCTAAATTCATTTATTACCGATATTTTGGATTTAAACACAAAAAGTTCAACATCTAGTCTCTGAACTTTATTCATTTATTCATGCTTCTAAACAACCAATTAATTTTCCCTGAAATACATAATATATATAATTATAATAATCTGTGTTTAAGTGAAATACTAAATCTAAAAGTAAAGAAAACACAAAGTCCCAAGAGACAGTGATGATAATTAGCAAATAAATAAATAAAAAAACTATAAGGACTATTTGGAACCGTATATATCTATTTGTCTTAGTAAAATCTAAAAGAATATGTTATGTTAGTGTCGGTGCCTCTCAAACGTTTTTCTCCTTTTCAATTTTTTTTTTTTGTAAATACTTTCTTTATTTCTTTTTACCAACAATCGGTTTTGATTTTTTTCTTTCACACACTTATCATTTGATTTTACTTTTCAGTATAATATTAAATTTTAGGGCATTAGTCTCGTGGTTAAATGTTAAATGATGGACTCCAACAACGTAGTGAGTTCAAACTACAATCACCTATTCCCTTCGTTTTGCTCACAAATAAAAATTATGATTTTAAATTTTTATTGACAAAAAGTAAATCTCATTTGAAAAATCTTTTTAAAATTTTTGACTTTTTTAAATTTGTTTATTTAAAGAGAATATCTCATGCGTAATTGGCGCACCGATTCTTTTAGAATTCCGTTATTGATATTTTCGTCGTATTTTTGTTTAAAGATTCCCATCATACAAAAACTTAGATTCACCTAGTGGTTCCATGCACTGTATTGCGTGTGTTTGCTGACGAACAATAAATATGAATTTTAAATAGAGATAAGTGCTCCATCAATAAGAAAAACGTTTTTCTCATGTTAAAAATCGCTAACAGTGTAATATTGTAATAATTTTATTTACCGATCAATCTTTTAGAATTATATCAAACCTGATTTTCTCACTCAAAGTAAAATAACAAATAAAGATTTTCAGCCTGTTGCTTTTTTATGGTAGACGTGTTAACCAGATGGGGCATGATGAATCAAATTTTTATAATTAGTGTGCATAAAACTAAGAAAATGCATAACTGGTTTATGAAAAGATTGGGAATTTCCAAGCGGCCGATGGATTCTATCGCTCCAAGACAGATAATAATTGCAGATAAGTTGACTTATTAATAAAACTTTAAGAACAATGATCCGAATAGTAACATTTTTAGTCAGCTAAAAACGAGGAATAGGATGTAACTCTGAAAAACAACGGCCACTCAAGCACATAACTTGCGAAGAAAGATACAGAAAGAAAAATAACATAAAAGGCAGAATATAATATTGTTGGATTCCTTATCATTCAACAAAATTGAAAATTAAAAATAAGAAATAACTCTGTTTATCAAATTAATGATAATCATTCTGCATCTTAAACAGTAAATTACACATCTGATTAAATATGGTACCGTGTACGAGTTTCAGTTGCAGGAGTAGACATATATGCTTCCCCATCCCTAGTGGATTGAGCACTTTGTGAGGACATCTGTTACTGCACCGACCTACACTTAAAGGCAACGCTCTCCTATAAAAACAGATGGAAGCACTCTCTCACTGCTTTTCGAATATATGTATGTATTTTTAAAGGCCTCGTTCCATTTCTTGTAGGTGTGCTAGTCCGAGTGGTTAAGAAGTCTGTCGTGATGATAAATCGATCCCTTTTTCATTACAGCGGAGCTAGCCTGCTAAATCTAACCACACTGAAAGACATATATGTCAAAACACGTTTTCTGTGGATGACATATATATTATATATATGTATGTATGATATATGAACAAAAAGTAATAGCAAACAGGAAATATATATATATATATATATATATATATATAAATATAAATACTATATGTTATTATGCTCAACTAGTTTCGACCTTAGGTCATCTCAGGAGAAAAATTCTTATTTGAAGAAATTGTTTTAGATTTTTTGCAAGGGGCATTATGGAAGAACTATAAAAATTGATATTTGTGATGGTTTGACATGATATTAAAATCCGGTAGAAGAGTGTTAGTAGTAGCAGTCCATCTTTCCGTGAATATATATATATTTATATATATATGACGAGAGAGAGAATGAAGAGGGCAGCTATGTATATCTATATAGCCTATCTACATATAAAAATATACTTATAATATGCAGGAATTTTTTAGTATTAAGGATTATCAGATGATCAATTTCAGTTTGGTCGCTACAAAAGTTAAGAGTAGCGAACGGGTAAGAAACAACTCACGTACCCTGGCTACCAATATATTATTTTCTTACATGCACGGGATTTTGTAGTAATATTTATTAAAATAAAAAAACGTAGAACTTGTATAAAAATTAAACTGTTCATTGAAATTATCTTACCCCCACTATAAATTATCTTAACCCATATATAAGCTATGTACATATAAAATATATATACATATAATATGGTAATGGTTATCATGTATAGCAATATAGCGATCTACACAATGATAATGGATGGAAGATTAAAAGGAGGAAAGGAATAGAAGAAAAAATTGTTTATTGATAAAACAATGGCCCTTAAGGTAAGAAACGAACTCACGTACACTGGCTTACCAGAGATATTTACTTTTGCTATATTGCAGGGATTTCTTTTTCGTTCTAAATATTTATTTAAAATAATGAACGTAGGAGTTGTATAAAATCTTGGAAACAAACGAGACTGTTCATTGAAATTATCTTACCCCCCACATTTACACGAGTCAGTGAAATATTCTGCTTTCTATTTTACTTACATATGTTTCGGAATTATATTTAATTGATTCATTCCTTTACAATAAACAATAGCAGAGTGCACAGGTAAAGGTGAGTCCCATATAATTTATTTTTCATTTTTATTTAAACTTATATTTTTCTTATTATATTAAGTATATCCGAATATTATCTAAGTAACACTCAGTTCAATTTTAATTTTAATTTCATTTCCTGGTTTACTATTTGTTTTATATTGTATTTCATTAAGCTATTAACGGTTTATTATAAATATGATGTTTTTTACCTATTTTATAATTTTTTTCTACCGTCTCTTCATTTGGGATGAATGACTTGATATCTTGAAAGTTCTATCTTTATATTAGGTACAAATTTGAATGTATTTTCGTATTGCACTTCGCTGTTTGGTGGTTTAAATATCCCGTTATAAGTGTTGCTACTTTCAGTTTGATACGATATAATTATTTAATAAAGTTTTGTTGTTCGACCGTATTTTAATTTGGATTGAAGGATTCCTGAAAGTTTTATTTTCATTTTAGAAGAATATTGAATGTTACCGATTTAAAATAAGCGGGTTAAATTTCTTGAAATATTTCGTAACTGGGTAAATTATTTATGAGATTCAACTTTTAGGAAATTTACAACATTCAATTAAACTATCAATAGAATCGAGATTGAGTTTTGGTAGATTAACTATGGATTATACACAAATAAGATAAGCCCATTAATATCAATAATAAATGATGTGTTACTATCAAACATTGAAGAGACATGTTAAATATAGTCATAATGAAATAAGCTTTTTATCTCAATCAACTATTCAAATAATATTGTAAAGAATTTATTCCATTTTTCCCTCCGTAGTAAGAAAATAAACTATTCCTTAAATTCTGTAAAGTTACTAATGAAAACATAGAATTTATATTTAATTATATTTGTTGAAACTCATTATATAGTTTGAAAACTTTTAGAAAATGCTGTGTAATATTTTTGAGGTGGGTAAATATTATTTGCTTTCCATGTTTGCTGTTAAAGTTAGCGTTCATAGCATCTTTTGTATAGTAATAATTTTCATGCATTAGAATATGATTTGTAAGGAAAATATATTTATATAATAGTTTTAGATACCGAACAATTTTAAATAAGAAATTTAGCTTTAAAAACGTCAGCTTTTATTTGAGAGAAAAGCAATAAATATTTTCACTTAAAAGTGCCGAGAATTAATTCATGAAATATACGTAACTATCAGAGCCAATGAAACAGGAAACTTTTAACAGTGATCACTGATATTTGTTCACTATATCTGAATGCTTCAATTGTTTCCACTCATTGATTTATTCTGACTCATGTCCACTTCTTGATTGATTCGACCATCTTAACTTCCTTACCTTTTTAGGTATCTATCGTAGTAAGTCACTTTCTGGAATTGTCGGGCAAACTTTTTTATCAAAACCGTGCCGTTAAAATGTTCCTATTCTGAGATGGCTATAAGAGAAATTCTATTGTTTTTAGTTACCTCTTCCTGGTGATATCACCTGTCTACCTCTTCTACTAAACCTTTGGTAGAATCAGTTAATGGAATTGTTAATTCTTAAATCTAATATCATTTCTTAATTAAATAAAATTCATTATATAGTGTTTAGGTTTCTACTTGGCAGAAATTCTTCAAATTTTATCTAAGCCTAAAAATTTAATTTAATTTCAGTGTGAGTTAGGTTTTATTTTTATTTTTTTTATTTGGAAATCATTTTCCAAATTCATAAACAAACGTTTACAGTAAATAGTCATTGAATAAATTTTCTGTAATTACTTATCTACTCCCCAAGAAAAAAAAGCAATCAACTAAAATATCTGAAGATATTTTAATAAAAAGAAGGGATTACTTTTTTTTCCTATAGTCGTAGCTTTTAAAAAATACATTAGTCATTATTGAATTTGAACCATCGTCAGTCCGCCCCCCCCCCCCCACACACAACTAACAAAAAAAAATTGACTCGGATGGGATAAGTTATTTAAATTAAAATATCAAAAGTTACTAAAATGTTAATTATAGAAAATGTCGATTTTAATATTTAACAGAATATTCCCATTACAAGAATCTCCGCAAAACATAATTTTCAATTGATTAAGTGAAGAAATATTATAGAAGGTAACAATTTTTAAGGCAGAAAAAATTATTAGCAATGAAATGTAAATTATGATAAATACGAAAGGAAGACAAACATCTTTTTATGGGAGAAGATACTTGTTTTAATTTCTTACAGTCCGGTGTATATCTTAGCAATTTTAAGAAAACGTATTTAATTGGAAGTTACGGTATCATTTGATGCGTACTTTGTATTTCATATTCTTTAGTGTGTCAAATTATAATATACGTCCCAGAACACAAATCTTGCGTTAGATTTTTCATTAGTATAAAGAAGGACAAGTGATATGTGTTTTATTACATGGTCATCTTAAAAGATCTGTATCTCCTTCGT
Organism: Doryteuthis pealeii; assembly: GCA_023376005.1. NCBI lineage: Eukaryota > Metazoa > Mollusca > Cephalopoda > Myopsida > Loliginidae > Doryteuthis > Doryteuthis pealeii. The sequence goes on along the minus strand of CM042151.1, from coordinate 81,801,128 downwards.
CCAAGAGCTACCACAGCAAGGTCCACAAATGGATATAAAATGGATTCAGGGTTAGCTTATACGAGTAAAAACTAGTGTCTTTTTTTTTCATTCTAAGCTTTTCACCCCCTCACATTTGAAGTAATATTTTTTAATTATTATAATTTTATTATATCTTAGCAATTGGGAAAAAAAACATATTCAATTTAGCTTAGATACGTTGCATACCAGCCCCTATCCTTTGTACTGAGACTTTTTAGTAGAGGAAATAACGTCTATCATTATGAATTGTTAAATTAGATAATATACGTATATGTGGGAAGTGTGGATTATGAGTTCACGGCCATGCTATCATTCGATGTATTTTTGGCGCTTGAATGTGTTAAACTAATAAAACCAACACCAATCATTAACATCAGTAACACATAATCAGTGACTATCAAAACATCAAAATAAAAGATATTAACATATTAAATGTAATCGATAAAAATTAGTTTTTTTTTCTTAATACTTTATGTAATATTATTGAGTGGGGGGTAATTTCATTTGTTTTCAATAATAGCTGTCGAAATTAACGTTCATAACGTCTTTTGAATATCAATAATTTCCATGCATCATTATATGATTGGAAATGAATATCTATTTTTTACAAAATACATTTGACGGACTGAACAGTCTGAAATAAGAATTTTGGCTTAAAACGTCAGTTCTTATATGAGAGAAAAGTAGAATATATTTTCAATTAACAGTGCAGAGAATTAATTCATGAAATATACGAAACAACCAGAGCCAAAAAAGAATACGATTTTGCCAAGTGATCACTAAAATTAGTTCATTATAATATCTGAATTGTGTCATTTTTCATATTTCTTTTTAAGTAGGTCAATTTCTGGAAATGTCGAACAAACCTTGTTATTAAAACAAACTTGGTAAATTGTTACAATTCTGACATCCATACAAGAGAAATGTTATTCTTTTTAGTTACTTCATCCATGGGATATTGCTTGTCAGTCTCTTCTACTAAATCTCTAATGGAATGTTTAATTCTTAAATGTAATATCCTTTCTTAGTTAAATAAAGTTTATCATATAGTGTTCAGGTTTTTACTTGACGTAAATTCTTCAAATTCTATCTAAGCTTAGAATATCAGTTTACTTACAACGTGAATCAGGTTTTATTTTTTTCCTTTAATAATAAAATTTAAACGAAATTTCTTTTAAAATTCACATATGACTGTTTTCACCAGAAAATAAATATATATCCTGTTAAAAAATCAAGCGGAATAAAATATCTGAAGATATTTGAATAAAAAGAAGGAATTACTTTTTTTCCTGTGTCGTAACATAATCAAAAAATATAAAGGGTTATTGAATTTGGATCATTGTCTGTCGTCGTCCCAATAATTGAATCGAATCGGAGCATTGATTATTTTTAAATTAAAGTATCAAATGTTACTAAAATGTTAATTATAGAAAATATATATATATATATTATATATATATATATATATATATATATATGTGTGTGTGTGCGTACCAAAATTTGGGCAGTTATGTTTTTTGGTTTCTCTTTTTCCTTTGTGCATTGTGAATTTTTCAATTCTAAATCCAATTCCTACTTCTTGACTGAAGAGTTTAATTGTTTATTTTAGAGTTTTTAATTCTTTTCCATTCTTAGCAAAAAACTTTAATATTATCTGTATACATTAGGTGATTTATCTTTAATTGTGACTTTGTAAATATTTTATATTTAGTCTCATTAGTATATAATTCAATGGCATCATTACTATAATAAATACTAATAACAATGATACCTTTTTTATTTATTTATTTTTTTGAGGTTGGGTCTTACCCCTTTACTGGAAATACAGTTGACAATGTGACACATTAGTTTGAGATTACAATAAATATACAAAATGTTTTCAGCATTTCTATATCTAAAATAAAGATAAAAACTTACCAGCTAAAACTCTTCCCAAAAACCTAAAAAAACAACAAAAAAAAAACAGGTTAAGTGCTTGTCATATTTGCTTTTTGTTTTTTTGTTGTTGCTGTTGTTTTTATATCAAACCAATTAAAGAATAGTATTTTAATATTTTCGATTTTTAACTCTACTAAGATTTTTCCTATTCAGCTGTTAGACGTTTCCATAACTCTTCTAATTAAGTTTAAGATTTGATCTGAAATTTGAAATATTTTCACAGATTCGGTTATTCATCATTTTGGGATCATTCCATATTCGTTTATTAGTCTATCTATATCACATCGGTTACATTTTCGCCATTGTTTTACCTCAATTAAAATGTGTTGGTCGAGGAATAATAGGTCTTATGCTGCAACATAAATTTTAAGCCCCCTTTTTTAATTAATGTAGACCTGGTTACATTGTTTGTGGAATGAATATCTATATTTCATATACAACGTATGTCTTTGGAGAACAACGTGGCTTATATTCAATTTGGTGCTTGCATTTAATAGGGATGTATTTCAGAGATTTCTTTTAAAGTCACTTTGATTTTTTTTATTGTTCTGTGGGTCAACTTTCTACAAATTTCAATTATGACTTCATTGTTTTCCTGAATAATCCGAAATAATGTATTTATTTATCTTTTAATTTTATTTTTGTTTGATTGCAGATTCATCACCAAGAGGAATATATCTTACGTGTTGTTTCACTGTTTGTATTGCAAGATTCATAGGATTTTGTTGGATGGTAAAAATGTAAGTTAATCGAGGTAAAATATTGTAAATCGACAGTGATTGGACGCATTCAAAATTCCGAAATTTTACCATTTAAAGATTGAATATTCACAAAGGAAAAGTGTTCAAATACAATGAATGTGTGAAGTTTTATTTTAAAAGATACCATAGAAATTCACATACAAGAACATATAGGTAATATGGCATTTGAATGCAGTTTATGTGAGAAATCGTTATCAACCAAAGGAAATTTAAAAATTCATATGCGTACACATACGGGAAAGAAGCCCTTCAAATGTCATAAATGCCCCAAAGCCTTTACACAGTCTGGCAGTTTAAAAGTTCATGACCGCACTCACACAGGAGAGAAACCTTACACATGTTTTAATTGTAACAAAACCTTCACAAGTTCTAACAATTTAAAGCGTCATGAACGCACACATACAAGCGAGAATAATATCACTTCCTCAAATAATAACGAAATGAAATCTCCATTTCAGAATTCACAACTAGAAGGAATTACCCAGCCAAACATGTCAGACAGGAAAATTGGCTTAATTGAAGTTGAGAACGGATATTTCTACAAAAACAAATTTCCGATGAACAATGAGATAACACACCATCAAGAAATTAATCAAATCACACAAACGACAGTAAGGCCTTTCAAATGTGATAAATTCGACAAAGATTATACAGAGGCTCACGATTTAGAATATCATCAATGCACACATAAAGAATTTCCCCAGCCAATTATCCCAGTGATAAATCAGAACACAATGGATGGTGTGAATCGGAATTCATACCAGTTATACCATGACAAATTTCCAATGAATAATCAGGTGTCATACCATCAAGCATATCCATTCGGAAGATGTGGCAAATCATTCAAAGCAGCCATCTTTCAATATTCAATCATCAACATCGATACACCCTGAACAAAATTCATTCCAATATGGAATAAACAATCAAAATCTTGCTAATTATCCAAACTTATCGATGCGATTTAAATCAATCGATAAAACTAACTGTCCACACCAGTTTAATTCACAAACTATTTCACCTTTGGACATAAATGTACAAACAAAAAGCGGCAAAAATATTCAAAAGTTACATGAAATAAAAGACACAATATCAATTATGAACAGATCAATAGAACATCCATCCGAAAGTGTAAGTTTTCCAGCCAGGAACATTACAGAAAATTCTTCAATATCAAAAGTTACTGAAGAGACTCAAATCAGCTCCGATTATATCTCAAAGTTACCATTAGAATTCGATACATCCTTCGAGATACGTAATAATCATCATTCTATACATCAGCAATCGGTTACTATAGAAAAACCCTTACCATATGAAAACTTTAGATCAATACTTCATAACATAGACATGAACTCACAAATACAAAACGTCAGTCTCTTAGAAAATACGTATGACCAATGCTTTATAGGTTCGTCGACACATAATGAAAAAAGTTTTTCTTTTCTTCACATGCTTCTAGAGGAATAGAAACAAACATTCAAATTGGAGATAAAGTATTAGAGGCAATTTCCACTACAACACATCAAATAATCTAAACGATAAACGAAATTTTCGATAAACGAAGTCCAAAGATACACGAAAGTTTCGATAAACGAAATAAACAAGCCCCAAGAGGCCAGTGATAACACCACTTTATGCAGATAAAGAATTATACAGATAATTGAAACATATATATTTCTTTTTGCTACAAGTAAAATCTGAAGATATTTCGGTGCTTCTCAAAAGTTTTCTTACGTTTACATTTTCATTTCTTTGTAAATATTTTCTTGGTTTCTTTTTTGTTTTACCAAAAACGATTATCATTTTCATTTCTTACAAATTTATCATTCGTATTTTACCTTTTCATTATAATTCTTGTAAATCAAAACTTATATATTTCTTTTTGCTACAAGTAAAATCTGAAGATATTTCGGCGCTTCTCAAAAGTTTTCTTACACTACATTTTGATTTTTTTTTTGTTTGTAAATATTTTCTAGGTTTATTTTTAACCAAAAACGGTTTTCTTTTCATTTTTCACAAACCTATCATTTGTATTTTACCTTTTCATTATAATTTGTGTAGTTTTAGGTGTATTCCTCGTGACTTAGTGACTAACATGATCGTCTGTGACAACTTAATAAGCGAGTTCAAATCAAGTCGCGTTATTTTATTCACTTTCGAACAAATACTCTTGGGGAAATCTGTGAACCACCTCATTTACCATCGAATCCAATAAAATAATCTTTACCAGAAACAAACATTACGTCAATAGATGATAACAAAGACGTGAACTCACAAATTCAAAACATCAGTTTTGTACAAAATACTTTCCATCAACACAAAATTATGAAAGCGATTTTGGCAATTTACAAATTGTGGAAGTATTCTCACTGGAACAAATCGAATCATCCAAATGATAAACCAATGTGGAAACAACTCTTCAATATTGAACAAACAACCAAAACAATTATATGAATACAAATCTAAAAGATAAAGAAAACACAAGTCCCAAGAGGACAGTGATGATATGCAAATAAATAAATAAAAAACTATAAGGACTATTGGAACCGTATATATTCCTATTTGCTCTTAGTAAAATCTAAAGAGAATATGTTTTGTGTTATTGTTCGGTGCCTCTCAAAAGTTTTTTCTCACTTTTCAATTTTTTTTTTTTTTTTTTTTTTTGTAAATACTTTCTTTATTTCTTTTTACCAACAATCGGTTTTGATTTTTTTTTCTTTCACACACTTATCATTTGTATTTTACCTTTTCAGTATAATTATTATATTTTTAGGGGTAGTCTCTGTTGTGTAATGGTTAACATGATGGACTCCGACAACGTAGTGAGTTCAAACTCCAGTCACGCTATTACCTTCGTTTTTGTACAAATAAAAATTATGGGATTTTAATTTTTATTGAAAAAAGTAAAATCTCATTGAAAAATCTTTTAAATTTTTGACTTTTTTAACATTTTTTTATTTAAAGAGAATATCTCATGCGTAATTGGCGTCCCCGATTTTAGAATTCCCGTTATTGATTATTTTCGTCGTATTTTTGTTTAAAGATTCCCATTCATACAAAAACTTAGATTCACGTAGTGGTTCCATTCACTGCTATTGTGGCGTGTGTTTGATGACGATCAATAAATAGAGAATTTAAAAATAGAGATAATGTGTCCATTCAATAAGAAAACGTTTTTCTCATGTAAAAATCCTACCAGTGTAATATTGTAATAATTTTATTCGCATAACCAATCTTTCAGAATTATATCAACCTGACTCTCTCACTCAAATAAAATAACAAATAAAGATTTTCAGCGTTTGCTTTTTTATGTTAGACGTTTTAACAGGGGGGGGGCATGATGAATCAAATGTATGCATATATTAACTAAGAAAATTGGTTTGATGGAAAGAAGGATTTGGGAATTTCCAGCGGCGATGGATTCCTAGCTCCAAGACAATAATAATAGCAGATAAATTGACTTATTAATAAAATCTTGTAAGACCAATGATTACGAATAGTAACGTTTTCAGTCAAGCCAAAACAAGAATAGTATGTAACTCTGAAAAAACAACGGCCACTCAAAGCACATTAAATTGGAAAGATATAAGAAGAAACAAACATAAAAGGGCATAATATAATATTGTTTAGGATTTCTTATCACCCAGCAATGAAAATTAAAATAAGAATAATATTTTATCAAATAAATTAATAACCAGTTGATCTGAAACAGTAAATTACACAATCTGATCAAAATAATGGTACCGTGCTTCGAGTTTCAGTTGCAGGAGTGGACATATATGCTCACCATCCCTAGTGGATTAAGCACTTTGGAGGACATTTCGCTTACTGCTACCGACTACGCTTAAAGGCAACGCTCTCCTATAAAACAGATGGAGCTCTCTCTGACGACTTTTCAATATGTGTATGTATTTATCAGTTAAAACTTTCGTTCCAGTCTGTAGGTGTGCTGATGTCCGAGTGGTTAAAAAGTCTGTCTGATGATAAATTGATCACTTTCCATTTCAGCTGGTGGTAGCCTGTTAATGTCTAGCCACACTGAAGAGACATGACACGTCAAAACACGTTGTCTGTGGATGACACACACACACACACACACACACTCATATATATATATATATATTTTATATATATATATATTCGTGGATAGAATAAGGGGATGATTCTGACAATAACTAATGTTAAAACAAAATTAATATGTCAAACGTCCCATGGATCAGGAGTAATGGCAGGTGAACGAAATGAAATACAAACAGAATTGAGGGAGAATGTATTTAAATATGGTGATTTCACTCATTGCTACGCTATGAGAGTTTCGTTCAAGTCTAAATCGCGCTGCCATACAGTAGTACTGATACGGTTACAGCTTGGAAGAATTCACGTTTTATTCTATGAGAGAATAAATGTTACCATATGATCAATAACTAGTCAAATGCTATCTTAGAATTTTAACTTTATACTTGCCGCCTGACAAAAATCTTGTGAATTCTCTGGTTATATGACTCCTTCTTTAAGGGAATCCCTTTATTTTTGTAAAATCCATCTGATGGGGCTGGGCCCTCAAGAATTAAAAAGAAATTTTTTTTGAATTGTTCTTTCTTTGAAAGTTATATAATATATATATATATATATATATATAATATATAATAATTTCATGAAATATTTTCTTAAATAAACTGACTTGATTTCATCAAAATTTTCGGAAATCTCCAACACTTAATTAAATTTTCGGTAAAATCGAGATGGAGTTTTGAAAGTTTGTTAATGCTTTTTCCATGGATGCGTTAAGTTAATAAAACCAATAAAATCTCCATTAATATCGATTACACATAAGTAGTGACTAACAAATATTAAAATATATGATATTTACATATTATATACAATCGATAATGAAATAGGCTTTTTCCTAATTCATCGACCATTGAAATAATATTATCATGCGTTTTATCCCCTTTTTACTACGTAGCAGTAAGGGCCGGCTTAGCTCAGTCGGTAGAGCGTTCGGCTAGAAACCACAAGGTTCCTGGTTCGATACCGGTTCTCGCTAACTCAGCGTATGAGTAGCACAGGGATCTGTGCAGTAAAGTAAGGAGCTGATAGTAGATGTGGCGCTCCACCTCAAATGCTAAAATAATCTCCTTGGTCTAGCGCTATTGAAAAGGGGATAGACTCCCTCGCTGACTGGCTGATACCGACTTTAGGCCGCCCCGTCGACTTTACTTTACTTACTTACTACGTAGTAACTAACAAATAAAGTATTTAATTATACATATATAAAGTTGTTAATAGATGACTTCAAATGCATAATAATTTATTTTCAAAAGAGTTTTCTTGAAAATTTAAAAACATTCCACATAATATTTTTGAGGGGGGGTGAATTTTTTCTTTCTATAACGGCCTTTGAAATTTACGTTCATTACACTTTTTGTATATTAATAATCTTTATGCGTTATAATTTGTTTGGTAAGTAAAATATATTTGTAAGATATTTTTACTTACTGAACCATCTAAAATAACAAGTGTGGCTTTAAAAATGTCGGATTTATTTGAAAGAAAATAAGAAAGAAAGTTTTCCATCTATGATCACTAAAGTTAATTCACTGTAACATCTGAATGTTTCAGTTATTTCCATTCATCAATTTATTCTGACTCGTGTCCAATTCTTGGATGCTTTCCTCGTCGTACCTTTCGTCCCTTTTCACGTGATCCTTGTAGTAAGTCAATTTCCGGAAATGTCGAACAAACCGTCTGATTAAAACCATGTCGGTAAATTGTTTCTATGCAGTCATCCATACAAAAGAAATTCTATTATTTTTAGTTGCTTCATCCTTGTAATATATCGCTTGTCTGATTCTTCCTCTGGTAGAATCAGTTGATGTAATTTTTAATTCTTAAATGTAATATCATTTCTTAGTTAAATAAATGTTATCAGATAGTGTTCAGGTTTCTACTTGACAGAAATTCTTCAAATTTTTCTTAGCTAAAATAAATTAATTTAATTACACTATGAGTCAGGTTTTGTCCTTCTTTTAAAATTCAGACATAATTATTTTTTAAATTCGCAAATTACCGTTTTCAGCAAATAAAAATTAAATAAAATTTCTCTGAGATATTTAATTCTGCCCCCACCCCCACCCAAAAAACAACAGTCAGCTAAAACATATGTCAATATTTTGATAAAAAGAAGGAATTACATTTTTTTCCCTGAGTTGTAAGATATTATAAAATATATTAGTGATTATTGAATTTGGTTTGTTTTGTTTTACGGCATATCAACCTCAGTGGGTCATTTAATGCCGATAAAGTTTTGAAATAAATCAATTCTTAATAGATAATACAATTTTTTTATGAATACATTTTTCTATTTAACCCATAGATGGGACCCTAACGGGTACTACCACTCCGGGTCAGAGTGGACCAGGGAGCAATGGTGATGAAGGGGTGCTCCACATTCCCCAAACCTCCAAAACTGGAACCTCACCATCAGATAGAGTTTAACGTCATTCCCAGGACATGTAGACCCGCAGCCACCGCCTGCTAGCACCCATATGATAAAAAGGGGTTGGGGCTTGTCATAAGGGCAATAGGGTTGGGAAAATCATATAGGTGCTAGGGCTTGACGTGACAGTCGATTGATCGGAGGGGCCTCTCCGACCGCCCGTCTAGCCCAAGATAGGGCCAAAGTGGAGTATTGCATGTCATGAACTGCTCATCCACCTGGGCTCTATCCTTAAGCATCACGGGTCGCCACCCACGGCCAACAAGTGGCCCCATTGGGGGAGTCTTACCCCTCTGCAGAGGTGCAGTCGGTGCATTCTAACGCCCTAGCCGACAGGGCGGATTCTTGTTTTAATATGTTACGGTCGGGTGTACATCTTAGCAATTTTAAGAAAACGTATTCAATTGGAGGCCACGATATCCTTTGATATATACTTTGTGTCGCACATACTTTAGTGTGCCAAATTCTCATAGCACTAGTGTTACGTTAGGTATTCCATTATTATAAAAGAAGAATAACAAGTGAACTGTGTTTTTTTACATGGTCATCTTGCAAGAAGATGTGCGTCTCCTTCGTCCTTTAAGGTTCACAAAAGGACATAAAATGGATTCTAGGTTAGCTTATACAAGTAAACATAGCGTCTTTTCTCATTCTGAGCTTTTCACCCCCCTCTCAATTTGAGGAAGATTTTTTTATAATTATTGCAATTTTATCATATCTTAGCAATTAAAAATGCATTCAACTTAAATAAGTAACATTTCATTCCAGACACTTCGGTGTGAGTTTTTAATAGTGGTGGAAATAACGTCTATCGTATTATGAATGCTTAAATTAGATAATACATGTATATAGGGGAAGTAAGGATTGTGTGATAACGGTCACGATATCATTTGATGTATTCTTTGGCGCTTATATGTGCTAAACTAATAAAACCAACATCATCATTAATATCAGTAACACATAATCAGTGACTATCAAATATTAAAATAAAAGATATAAACATATCAAATGTAATCGATAAAAAATAAGTTTATAATATTTATATTACGTAATATTTTTGAGGGGGTAAATTTCATTTGTTTTCTATAAAGGCTGTCGAAATTAACGTACATGATATCTTTTGTATCAATAATTCTTCTGCTTTATAAAATAATTGGAAAGGAAAATCTATTACCAAAATATATTTCACGGACTGAACAATCTGAAATAAAAATGTTGGATCTGAATACACCAGGTTTATTTGAAAAAAGTAGAAAATATTTTCAATTGAAAGTTCAATTGACAGTGCAGAGAATTAATTCATGAAATATACTGAACTATCAGAGCAACAAAATAAGAAGGTTTTGACCAGTGATCACTCAGATTATTTCACTATAATATCTAAATGCTTCAATTGTTTCCACTCATTGATTTATTTTGATTCGTATTCATTTCTTGGTTGATTTCCTCGTCGCCAGTTTCGACCCTTTTCACGTGTCTCTTGTAGTGGGTCTATTTCTAGAAATGTCGAACAAACCTTTTTATTAAAACCATGTCGGTACATTGTTACTATTCTGCCATCCATACAAAAGAAATTCTATTCTTTTTAGTTACTTCGTCCTTGTGTAATCGCTTGTCTGTCTCTTCCATTAAACCTCTAATAGAATCAGTTGATGTAATTTTTAATTCTTAAATCTAATATACTTTTTTGGTTAAATAAATGCTCATCATATTATGATTATCTTTCTACTTGATGGAACTTCTTCAATTTTTTTCTTAACTTAAAATATTAGTTTACATACAAGGTGAGTCAGGTTTTATTTTTTCCTTTGAGATATAAACACGATTTCTTTTCAAATTCCTAACTTAACCAGACAATATATAAATAAATACATATCCAGTTAGAAAAATTAAATTACCAACTAAGATATCTGAACATATTTGAATAAAAAGAAGGAATTATTTAGCATAATTGAAAAAATATATGGGATTTTTGAATTCGGATCATCTTCAGTCTCCCACCTCAAATAATTGGCTTAGGTCGGAATATTGATTAATTTAACTCAATGTATCAACAGTTACTAAAATGTTAATTATATAAAAATACACACACACACACACACACACACACACACACACACACACACACACACACGTGTGCGTACCAAAATTTAAATATAATGGGCAGTTGTGGTTATTCAGTTGTTTATCTTTTTCCTTTCTTCATTAACAGCATTGTGATTTTTGTTTTCAATTTAAAATCCCATTCTTATATCTCGACTGGACAGTTTATTAGTTTGTGTTAGGGTTTACATTTCATTTTCTCTCTTAGCAAAACCCTAAATATCATTTGATAATTTATCTTTAATTGCTACTTTGTAAATATGTTGTCTATGTAGTAAATATATAGACTCTTTAGTATATAATTCAATTGCATAATTTCTATAACAGATACTAATAACGATGATGAGTCTACCTGGAACATACCTCTTTCAATTTTTACCTCTACTAGGATTTGTCCTCCAGCTGTTCGTTATACTTCTTATAACTCTTCTGATTAAGTTTAAGATTTGATCTGAAATTGAAATATTTTCAGACATTCTGTTATTCATGATTGCGGGATCCTTCTACATTAATTGTTTTTTGTTACATTTTTTCTCATTATTTTTACCTCCATTAGAATGTGTTGGTCGAGGAATAATAGGTCTCATGTTCCACTTGTCCCCTTAAGATATGAATTGTTAAGCCCATTTTTTTTAATTAATGTAGTTCTAATTACATTGTTTGTGGAATGTATATCTATATTTCAAATAAAACATATGCCTATATATCTACATTATATATACTAGCAAATATATGCACCCTCCGGGTGCAAGTATTTAAGTTTTAATGTAATAAAATATTGTATTAAATTAGAAAGGCTAATGAAACTAAATAAGAATACAGATAAAAAGATTTGAAACAGAGGGAGTATAATAAATTATTTGAAACAGAGGGAGTATAATAAAAAATGGAACAACTGAAACTTACTCTTCCATCACTCTCGTCTTTCATTGTTATTTTTTCGAAATTTAAGTATTTAGTTATAAGAGGAAGTAAATAATAAAATGACAGTTATTTTATCTTGTTAATGGATTTCATTTAAGATTCATTGAAGAGATTTTTGCTTATATTCATTAAAATAAAACCAAACAGTTAGAAATCAATAATACTAAGCACATATTTATTAAATTCAATTTTTTAATATTAATATGCAAATTAGCCTTCCCGTTCACATTGTAAAGCGCTATTTTGTTGTATATATAAATATAATTGCATGTTGTTAGTATGTAGACATAGTTAACAGTATTAATAATGTAAGACAATTTTATTAATAATTGAGGTTTAGATAAAAATAAAATCATGGAGAATGTGATGTCAGTAACTAAGAGAATTGTGACTTGAGTAGGAATGTAGTTTCGGTTACAGACAGAAAAACACACAATCTCCATTATAATAAGATTAGATTTTCAAATTAACTGTTAAAAATTTACTATCAAAATATTACAATAAATTATTTTTTTTAATTCAGTTTGAAATAATCAAGTAAGGAAGACAAATATTTCTACAACCTTCAATTATGACAGAAAATATCGATTTTAATATTTAACAGAATAATCCTCACAAAATATAATTTAGCTTATATGCTTAAAAACTAGTGTCTTTTCTTATTTTAAGATTTTCTCTCCTACCCAACCACTTTTGTGTGAGATTTCTTTTAAATTATTACAATTGGAGTATATATTAGCAATATTAAGAAAACGTATTCAATTTAGCGAACATCTCATCCCCACCCCCGATTTTTTTTTTTTTTTTTTTTTTTTATTTAGTAGTGGCGGGATAACGTCTATTATCATGATCGATGAATTAAATAATATATGTACATGGGATGGTGAAAAAAAGGTATGGATTCATGTTTGGCGGTCACTATCTCATTTGATGTATTCTTTGACGCCTGTATGTGCGAACTTATCAAATATGTCAAAGAGCACTGTCATTGGCATTGCAGCCTCGGAAGACTATATAATTCTTGTACCCCTGACGTTCCAGCACTAGTTTTATGTTCGGTATTCTATTATTATAAAAGAAGAATGATAAGAAAGATGTTATATTGCATAGTCATTTTACAAGAATAAGTGTGTCTCTTTCATCGGGTTTATATCTTAGCAATTTGAAGAAAACGTATTCAACTGGAAGTCATAGTATATTTATTTAGTCATTTATATATTCTTTGGTGCTCGCATTCTTTACTGTGCATAATTATCATGATTATTCCAGAACATTAGCATTTACTCATTCTAAGCTTTTCAAAATCTTAAAAGACTGGATCAACTCCATTGGAAATCTTTTATTTTAGAAATGAATCGGAAATCATTTCTTTAGGAATAAATACAGATGTGTATTGATAATTAAAACCGTCGTTGACATTAAAACGTGTAATATAGTCATTTTTATTCTCTCAACCACCGCCCTGTCGGTGGGGCGTTAGAATGCACCGACTGCACCTCTGCAGAGGGGTAAGACTCCCCCAATGGGGCCACCTGTTGGCCGTAGGTGGCGATCCGTGATGCTTAAGGATAGAGCCCAGGTGGATGAGCAGTTCATGACTTGCAATACTCCACTTTGGTCCTAGCTTGGGCTAGACGGGCGGTCGGAGAGGCCCCCTCTGAACAATCGGCTGGTCACGTCAAGCCCTAGCACCTATATGATTTTCCGAACCCTATTGCCCTTATGGCAAGCCCCAAGCCCTTTTTATCATATGGGTGCTAGAAGGCTGTAGCTGCGGGTCTACATGTGCTGGGAATGACGTTAAACTCTATCTGATGGTGAGGTTCCAGATTTGGAGGTTTGGCGAATGTGGAGCACCCATTCATCACCATTGCTCCCTGGTCCACTCTGACCCGGAGTGGTAGTACCTGTTAGGGTCCCATCTATGGGTTAAATAGAAAAACATGAGTTGATAAAAAAATTGTATTATCCATTAAGAATTGATTTATTTCAAAACTTTATCGGCATTAAATGACCCACTGAGGTTGATATGCCGTAAAACAAAACAAACCAAACCAAATCTCTCAACCAATCTTAAGGATATTTTTAGTAGGGAATAGATAGCAAATAAATAAACATAGAATTGAAAAATAGAGAAAAATGACCATTAAATAAGAAAAGGTCTTTCTCATGTAAAATGCTACCAATGTAATATTGTAATAATCTTATTCACCTAACCAATCTTTCAGAATCATATCAACTTGATTCTCTCACTCAAATAAAAGAACAAATAAATATTTTCAGAGTTTGCTTTTTATGTTGTACGTTTTAACAATGGGGAGACATTATGAAATAAATGTATGAATATGTGTGCATATACTTACTAAGAAAATTGGAGTAAATGGTTTGATGGAAAGAAGGATTTGGGAATTTATAGCCGTGATGGATTGCTAGTTTTGCATACTGGCATCAAATTCTATATGTTATATAGCGGCTTCTTCAAATTCACGCTGCTAAATCGGCGTACGTATCGTAGCGGGTATCGTCACTAACCCTAGACGATATATGTAGTGGACGTTTAATGAAATCACAACACATGGATATAGTAGGAGTTGACTTTGTTTCTCTCATCGGCTGGTGGGTGGCGAGCTTGACAATAGGAATGCCCAAGGGTTGACGATGACTACTACTACCGTTGGAATGACTGGTGCTGGGACGTGGAAAGGGTTGACGAACCTCACTGCCCGCTGGCAGCGATCGGCCGTGTTGACGGTCACTCCTTGTGCTCTGTTCGCCGTCTCCTGTCTGACTGACTGTGGTCTGACTCTCCAACTAACGACTCGACCCTCTGGCTTTTGTGTTGACGACACGCCTACGTATCTTTATCTTTTGATCTGATAACGGACGTTTGTTTTATCTTCTCCCTGCTTCCTTGACCGGAAAACCTCTCTTCCGTTTTTTAACTTCTTTTCGCTTTTACCGGGAAAAAAGTCCTTTGTCATTTTTTCGTCTTTTCTTTGTTTAAGTTAACCAGAAATTCCTATTTTCGTTTGTACAATATACAACACTAGTTCCAAGGAAATAATAATAGCAGATAAGTTGACTTTGCAATAAAATCTTACAAGACCAATGATTCCAAATGGTAACATTTTCAGTCAAGCTAAAACGAAAATAGGATGTAACTCTGAAAAACAACGGCAACTCAAGCAAATTAACTTGGAAATCAAATCAGTTATTTCACATTAAATTGGAAGAAAGATAACCGAAGAAAAAATATAAAAGGGCATAATATGATATTGTTTAGGATTTCTCATCATTCACCAATAAACATTAAAATGAGAAGAATCTTTTATCAAATTAATTGATAACCAGTCGATCTTAAACGGTAAATTACACCATATAATCAAGATAATGGTACTGTGCTACGAGTTTCAGGAGTTTCAGTTGCAGGAATAGATATATATATATGCTCCCCATCCCTGGTGGATTGGACACTTAGGAGACTTTGCTTATGGCCACCGATTACGCTTAAAATCAACGCTCTCCTATAAAACAGATACAGCACTCTCTGACGGCCTTTCAATATATACATATGTATGTATTTATCAGTTAAAACACTCGTTCCAGTCTTTAGATGTGCTGATGTCCGAGTGTTTTGAAAGTCTGATGATAAATTGATCGATTACCATCTTGGCTGTAGGTAGCCTGTTAATGTCTAGCCACACTGAAGAGACGTGATACATCGAAAAACGTAGTCTGTGTATATATATATATATATATATATATATATATATATATATGTGTGTGTGTGTGTGTGTGTGAGAGAGAGAGAGAGGGGGGGGATAAAATATGGGAATTATTCTGACCCTAATTAATGTTTAAAACAAAATTGGTATGTCAAACTGTATACACAGATCAGCCAGGTAGACGAAACGAAATACAAACAAAATTGAGGGAGAATATATTTAAATATGGTAACTTCACTCATTGTTACGCTATGTGTATTTTGTTCAAGTCTAAGTTGTGCCACCATACAGTAGTACGGATACGGATACAGCTTGGTAGAATTCGCGTTTTATTCTAGCAGAGAATTAATATTTCCATATGATCGATAACTAGCCAATAGCAGTCCATGTCTTTCTAATACATATATTGACATCGCTTTCTGTAGATGAGATATTTCTACCTCGGTATGTGAACAGACATACTAATTTCAGATGATTGCCCTATGATGAGGAGATGACTCCATCTTGTTTAAAACACACGAACTCTGTTTTATCTGAGTTCACGTAGATACTGAAACCCCTTACTGTAGGCTTAAGGCTTAGGTAGGAGTATTTGCGAGAATTATTATATCATCTGCGTAGTCTGCATCAATGATAGTTTTTGTATCGTGTACTTCTCTTATTTAGTGATCTTTAATCTTTAGATTTAATTGTTGTACATTATCTAAACTTAATTAATTAAAAATTATGGTCATATATTTCATTGCAAGACTCCAACGAAAATTTCCAAGACATCAGTGTCACTATTGTTTGAGAGATCCATCGATTTTTTTAATGTTTTCACGAAACCCTCTGCGGGATGTAACTTAAAGTCAAATTGTAAGAGGATTTTAACTGGTTTTACTTCAGGGTTTTTCCTTCCTGTCTCTGGTTGCCATACCTGAAATAAAGAGCAGAGTCTACCTTAATATTATATATGGTTGGGGGGTGGTTGATTCATACACTCCCCAAGTGTTTTAGCGCAATTGGAAATGACAATTATATATATATATATATATATATATATATATATATATATATATATATATATATTAAACAGCGAGAGAGAGAATGCGTGAGAGAGAGCGGGGGAAGAGAAAGAGAGCAATCAGATGGAATGAGACAGGGAGAGAAGCCATGTAAATCCGAAGAATTTGAACAACCAAATATGCGTTTTGTGTTTTTTTTTTTATCTTTCACACATTTCTCGAGAGAAGTATTCGTCTTTGTAAAACACAAAATAATAATTGAATGAATGCAATATTTATTACATTAAGATTAAATAAACGATATAATGTTTCAAAATGGTTATAATAAAAATCAGAATATTTCTCATGTAAAACATCTTGAAATTCTTTTTTTAACCTCATGCCATATTATATAGCTACAAAAGTTAAGTGTAAGGAACGAACTCACGTAATGAAATATTCTACACATCGTGTCTATCAATATTCTTAAATCTTCAGAATATTTTCTAGTTTTGGAGGTACAAAAATTAAGAGTACAGAACGAAATCACGTTCTCTTGTTTACAGGATATTTGCACTTTTTCTTTCTTAATTAATATCCTTATACATAATTAAAGTTGTATTTGTTTTCTTATATCAATAATATACGAATAATAATTTAGTAACATTTTACTTATCGTGTCTATCAATATTCTTAAATCTTTGAATGTTTTCTAGTTTTTGACGCCACAAAAAGTAAGAGTACAGAACGAACCCACGTTCTCTTGTTTACAGGATAGTTGCATTTTTCTTTCTTTGTAGGAATTTTTTTCCGAAGTAAGATTTATTAAAAATAAATAGACGCAAGACATAAATATTTTCTTAATCCCCTTACCATTTACAAAGGTTTAAATGTTAGACTTGAATAATACCGTGGAAAGAAATGAGAAAGTCCATTCGAAAGTATTTTACTCCCCCTAACATTTAGCTTCTATAATATTCTGTTTTTTTTTATTAACATATATTTACGAATTATATTAAATTGATTTATTCTAAAAAATAACTACAAATGATTGCTGAGAAAAAATTGAGTTACGTGTAATTAATATCTTGTATATATTTGAAGTTGTATTTGTCTTCTTATATCAACAATATACAAATAATAATTTAGTAATATTTTAATTAATGTGTCCATCAACCTTGTTACATCTTCTGAATATTTTTAAGGTTTGGACTCTGCAAAAAGTAAGAGTAAAGAACGAACTCACGTACCCTAGTTTACAAGATATTTGCACTTTTTCTTCCGTTGCAGGGAATTCTTTTTTTAGTAAGATTTATTAAAATAATAAATGTAGGACTTGAATAATATTTGGAAATAATATCTTACCCTCCCCCAAGATCTAGTCAGTGTAATATTCGTATATCATTTTAGTAACATATATTCAGAATTATATCAAATTGATAAATTTCTGAAAATAATCATTGCTGAGTGCAAAGAAAAAAGGTAAGTTCTATGTAATTCTACTTTTGTATATATTTAAAATTGTATTTTTCTTGCTACTTTAAGAATATACGAATATAAGTTAATTAACTAACAGTTTAATTTTTATCTTACTTTCAAGGTTTACAATATAGTATATTACAGTTCGTTAAGCGATTGACGGTTTGAATATTTACATGTTATAATTATGATGTTCTTATTAGTTTCAGATTGATACGACTTTTCTAATTTAATAAAAAATTTTTCTACCGTCTGTTCATTTGGGATGAATGAATTGATATCTTGAAAGTTCCATTTTTACTTAGGAATAAATTTTGAATGAAATTGTGTTTTTATTTCGCACAGTGTCTGTCGGTTTTAGTATCACATTTTTATAATTCTTGTTAATTTCTGTTTAATATATTCTAATCATTTTTATAAGTGTTTGTTCTACCGTCTGTTTATTTGGGAGGAATGTCACTATATCTTGAAAGTTCTATCTTTGTTTTCGGAACGAATTTCAATGCAATTCTGTATTGCTGTTGGTTCGGGGTTTGACGATTTAAATATAAAATGTTTAGAATTTGTATTTTATTTCAATTTGATACGATATAATCATTTTGTAAAGTTTTTATTCTACAGTCTGTTCCTTTGGAGTGAATGAATTTATATCCTGAAAGTTCTTTTTTTTTTTTTTTTTTTTTATTTCTTCTTTTTATTTTTTTAATAACTTTGAATAAATTTTCCGATTTTAAATAGACGAGCTAAATTCCTTAAAATATATTTTCTTAACTAAACTAAATCATTTCATCAGGTTCAGCCATTCTGAAATCTACAACATTATTATGATTCTTGTTAAGTTCTGTTTAATACATTCTAATCATTTTATAAAGTGTTTGTTCTACCGTCTGTTTATATGGGAGGAATGTCATTATATCTTGAAAGTTCTATCTTTTTTTTCCGGAACGAATTTCAATGAAATTCTGTATTGCCGTTGTTTCTAGGTTTGACGATTTAAATATCAAATGTTTAGAATTTGTATTTATTTCAATTTCATACGATATAATCATTTTATAAAGTTTTTATTCTACCGTCTGTTACTTTGGAATGAATGAATTTATATCCTGAAAGTTCTATTATTATATTTTTTTTATTTATTTATATATATATTTTTTTTTTTTTTTTTTTTTTTTTTTTTAGAAATACTTTAATAAAAGTTTCCGATTTTAAATAGAGGAGTTAATTTCCTTGAAATATTTTCTTAAATGAATTAAATTATTTCATCAAGTTCAGCCATTCTAAAATCTACAACATTTAATTAAATTGTCAGTAGAATGGAGATTGAGTTTTGATAGTTCGACCATAGTTTAAACTTGTATTTTTGTAAAAAAAAATTTAAAAAAAAAAAAATTAGAATGTATCATATAATTCATTTTCAAAACTGTTTTTAGAAACTTTTAGATATTCTACGTAATATTTTTGAGGGGGTGTGAATTTTGCTTTCTATAACGGCTGTTGAAATTTACATTGATAACATATTTTATAATAATAACTTTTATGCGATTAAATATATTTATTAAAATACTTACTTAACATTCTGAAATATCAAATGTAGCTTTTAAAATGTCGCATTCATTTGAATAAAAAGCAACAAAAAAAAGCCTACACATGTTAAATGTAATTGATAATAAAATACTTTTTCTCAATATACACATCGACCATTGGAATATTCATAATGAGTTTTATCCATTTTTTTACTAATTAGCAAAATAACAAAGAATTTTTTTCTCGTAATTTTATTTTTGTAAAGTTGTTAATAGAAAATTTAGAATGTATCATAATTTATTTTTCAAAACTATTTTCTAGAAACTCTTAGAAATTACATATAATTTTGAGGGGGGTGAATTTGGCTTTCTATAAAAGCTACTGAAATTAACATTCATAATGTATTTTGTATAGTAATAACTTATATGCATTATAATTTGAATGGTAAGCTAAATGAATTTATAAAATATTTGTATTTATTGAACATATAAAGATAAAACGTGACTTTAAAAATGTCGGACTTATTTGAATGAAAAGCAAAAAATAATAAATAATAAAGCTTTGACCTAGTATCAATGAAATTAGTTCACTATAATATAATATATATAATCATGTACTCAGTCGGCTTAGCAACCACAAGGTTTAGTTCGATACCGATCGTCGCCAACTCAGCGTATGAGTAGCACAGGGGTCTGTTCGGTAAAGTAAGGAGCTGATGGTAGGTCTGGTGCTCCACCTCAGACCAAAAACAATTCTCCTTAGTCTAGCGCTAGTGAAAGGAGATAGACTCCCTCGCTGATTATAGGGTTATCTATTATTATACTAAAGCTGAGTTTATCAACCTTCTCCAGCTAAAGGATTTTTTTCTATTTATGTTATGGACACAATATTTATACTTAGATATTCCTGGTGTTAGCACTACAAAGTGTATGAAAAAAATTCAGTTTAATTGGCTTTAATTAGGCGTAATTAGCAATTAAGTCAACGACCGACCAATCCCTGTCTTAGAGACTCCTGTCTCTTTTCCCATCTCCGTTTGTCAGTTAGGTTAACTCTCCTCCCACTCTCTATTTGTCAGTTAAGCAGAGGGAAAAAAAGAGTAAAAAATCCAGCAATCAGGGAGATCACCTCACACACACCACTAACCCACCGTAGATTCGCCCACTTCCTTTCTCCAGGCGAATCTTATGCAAATGAGCAAAACGTTTGGTTTGTTTTAATATAAAAACAAAAGTATTTTTACGGCATGATTTCAATTTTAGTTGAGCGTAAAATTTTTACGAAATTGAAATCATGCTTTAAAATAGATTTTTTTTAAATTACTTTAATTATTAATTCATAGAGTATTAAACTTATTTTAAAAAATATTTTCATGTTGGGTAAAAAAAATAGTTATATATTTAAATATTATGCAATTCAAATGAGCAACATTGACTGTTTAAGTGAAAGTTTTTTCGGGCTTAAAAATTTGTTTTAGTTAAAACTAAAACAAACTAGACTGACTTCTTATTTAGGTCGGTAAAATTAAAACGGAAAGTGTTTTGCTGGTACCAAATGACAGTTTAACTGCAGTCTATGAATTAACATTTTGCGAATTTGGTTACGGTATTTAGGGGATTAAGGTTGTTTTTAATTACGTATTGCTTTTAAAATAAACAACAAAAAAACACAATTACTATAAATTTTATGTTGAAATATATTTTAACTAAGTTTAATTGAAATTATACATTGCTATATTAACAAAACAACTGTCTCAATAATAGATTCAATAATTAATTTCAATGGTTAATTAAATGTATAGTAATTTGTTTGTTTTTTTTTTGTTTGTTTTTTTTTGTTTTTTTTTAAGCAATACGTAATTAAAAACACCTTAATCCCTTAAAACCGTAACCTAATTCGCAAATGTTAATTCATAGAATGTAGGACTGACTTCTGACTTAGGTTGGAAAATTAAAACGGAAAATTTTTTGCTGGTACCAATGACAGTTTAACTACAGTCTATGAATTAACATTTTGCGAATTGGGTTATGTTTTAGGGGATTATGGTTGTTTTTTAAATACGTATGGCTTTAAAAAAAATAAACTCTGTCTTTAGTCTTTTTATTTATGCAGAAAATAGTATCAATCAAATATGTACCACTCCGATATTACAGTCTGAATAATACAAATGATTGTAATCTTTGCGGAGTTCCGTCATGGCCTCTTGCCTCAAAATTGCTTGCCAGTGACTGCTGA
Source organism: Doryteuthis pealeii (assembly GCA_023376005.1). Classification (NCBI taxonomy): domain Eukaryota; kingdom Metazoa; phylum Mollusca; class Cephalopoda; order Myopsida; family Loliginidae; genus Doryteuthis; species Doryteuthis pealeii. The sequence goes on along the minus strand of CM042151.1, from coordinate 81,778,936 downwards.
AAAAAAAAAAAAAAAAGAAAAATACCAGCTACGATTGAAGTCCGTAGCGGAAGCGGTGTGAAAAACAAAAACAACTAGGGTTTAGGGTTTAGGTTTAGTTTAATGGAAAATAAATAAATAATTTGGGCTCTGTTTTTCTGAGTCACCCTGTATACAGGGTGACCCAGAAAAAACAGAACTTTGTAATAAAACAGTTAATTTAATAGGGGGTTTAGGTTGGGTTTTCAGTGGAAAATGCTCTAAGTTGGTTCTTTTTTTTTTTTTTTTTTTTTTTTTCAAGTGATACGCTTCGGATGCAGGAAGCCAGGGAAACTCCGCAAGGATTACCATTTTTTATATTATGCAGACTATTGTCCTCGTCTTCATTGTTATCTGTACAAAGTTTCGGCTGATGTCCCTCCGGCCTTCTTCAGGTATTTCTTGTCGGACTCGGGAACCTTCTTGTAATTGGGAGCCATCACGGAACTTTGAACCCAACCCTTTATTAGGTCCACGGGAGTATCCTGTTCTCATTCCACTAACCATAGCTGCGGTACAGGTGTTAAGCTGTGTTATTATTATTCTATGTTACTGCTGTCCCTGGCCAGGATTGAACCTGCAGTCTAGAGATAACTGGCATTAGAACTGTCTTAATCTAACTCCTTTATCTACTAGGATATGTGTTCAATTGGATAATCCAGTGTGAATTTTTTCAATTGCAAAATTTACAATTTATTTTGTAAAAACAGATTTTTAAGTAGCCTCTGGCAGGCATCTTGATCAAAATGGACGAAAAAAAACGTTTTAAATATATTCAAAATAAATTATATGTGTAATATTATTTTGCTTTTTACTGATGCTCATTATGTTACTACTTTTCGACTTAGACAAAAATTTGACCTTAAATAATCAATTTAATAAATTTTAGTTCGTTTTTTTAAAATGAAAAGCAGATGATATTTTGGCAGATCCTACTCTTTTCCCTAATCATCTAGCGAGAGCTTAATGGGTGACCCAACGGGTCACGTTTTGTCTAGTATATATATATATATATATTATATATATATATATATATATATATATACTTTTATTGCATTGAGATCATATAAATTTCTAAATATTTCAAATAATAAAATCAGAATATTTCTCAAAAAAAACATATTGAAAGTTTTGTTTAATCTCTTGAAATATTCTAGACATAGTGTCTATCGATAATCTTAAATCTTCTAAATATTTTCTAGTTTCGGATGCTACAAAATTACTAAGTAGTAAAAATTACGAGTAAGAAACGAACTCACATACCCTAGTTTACAAGATATTTGCCAAAAATTGGCTTCAACTTTAATTCTCATTCGACCTCGATCGCAAAATAAAAGGAATTTCAATCAAACATGATGTGATCTAATTTTTTTTTAATTGAGATAGATCGATAAGTAGGCATCAACCTATTCTAGTAGTGACCAGGTTTGAATTCAGAGATGTTCTTCTCCTAGATTGGTTGCCTAACCAAGGTTAAAGAGCCCAGTCTGCCCTACTATTTATCCATAGCTGGAGGGAGAATAGTTGGATTCATACCTTACCTAAGGGTAACATTGACCTGCAAAACATTGGTCGATTAATTGGTTGGATGTCAATTTTGGGTTATAACTAAGTACAACGACTACTGTTTACACAGTAGCATTGCATCCAACAAAGCCTTCATCAGATGATGACTGGGTTCAGGCATGGTTTCGGGGCCGAAGCATCATTACATTTAACCCAGAGCGCCTAAGCAGTATCTTACGATACCACCAGACTTTGATGGTTAGTTCTCACTCTGTGGGATTGCCATATCCACGCTGGTGCGTTTAGAGCTTTATTCAGGATTGTTATGTGTTTTTCTCTTGTCTGATAGAGAAAGTCTAATTTCTGTAAAAAAAAATTGAGTTGGTAATAAATCCTCGGCATCCGACTTCGATAGGAAATACATCCGTTATCTATCCATTTCTGACGCATTGTTCTCGTAGATTTTCATATTTTTCTAACTTACGCTGATGTGCCCAGTCAAGATTTTCTTCAATTCTTTAAAAAATCCTCCGGGTCAGAATGGACCAGGAAGTAGTGTTTTTTTCTTCTTTTTTTTTTTGGGGGGGGAGTTCATAAGGGTAATAGTGTCGGGATATTCATATAGGTGCTAAGACTTGACGTGACCAAACCGATTGATCGGAAGGGGCCTCTCCGTCCGCACATCTAGCCTAAGTAAGGATCAAAGAGTAGTGTCGCATGTCATGGACTTCTCAGCCACCAGGATTCCGTACTTAAGCATCTAGGTGGTGGATGAGCGTCTAAGTTTACAGTATATGAATTTAAACTGTATCTGGCGGATTTCATCTATTGTGCAAAATAAAATAAATAAATAATTTTTTTAATCAATTCTGGAACTATGAGGAATGTGGAGTACACCTTCATCGCCATTACTCCCAGATCCACTCTGACCCGTAGTGGTGGTACCGGTTAGGGTCCCATCTATGGATTGATTGGATCAAAAAGGAGTTTAGAAAATGAGTTAAAAATTAATTTCTTTTAAAATTGAATGCCCATTAAGAATAAATCAAACAAAATGCCTTCAGCATAAAATAACCCAACAAGGATTGATATGCCGTAAAATCCTACCAACCAGTCAACCAACCAAAATCTCACCACTTGAATCGGCCATGACACAGCGGTGACAAAAGACCCAGTGGAATAATAATAATAATAATAATAATCTTATTATAATAATCTTATTATAATGGATATTGTGTATTTCTGTCTGTAACCGAAACTATATCACTACTCAAGTCACAATTCCCTTAGTTATTGACATCACATTCTCAATGATTTTATTTTTATTTAAACCTCATTATTAAAGAAAAATTGTTTTACATTATCAATACTGTTAAACCATATCTACATACTAACAACATGCAATTATATTTATATATACAACAAAATAGCGGTTTACAGTGTGAATGGGAAGGCTAATTTGCATATTGATATTAAAAATGTGATTCTATAAATATGTGCTTAGTATTATTGATTTCTAACTGTTTGGTTTTATTTTAATGAATATAAGCAAAAATCTCTCAATGAAATCTTAAATGAAATCCATTAACAAAAAAAAATAACTGTCATTTTATTCTTTACTTCCTCTTTTAACTAAATACTTAAATTAGAAAAAATAAACAATGAAAGATGAGAGTGATGGAAGAGGAAGTTTTAGTTGTTCTATTTTTCGATTATACCCCCCTGTTTAAAATCTTTTTATTTGCATTTTTATTTAGTTTCATTAGCCTTTCTAATTTAATATAATATTTTATTATATTAAAACTTAACTAATTGCACCCGGGGGTGCATATATTTGCCAGTAATAATAATAATAATAATAATAATAATGGTGTCGATTTCAAACTAATACCCACTAATTCTTATCATACTTCACTAATTCAGAAAGAAATAAAATTTATTTTTGTAACACTGATCTTCATTGATTCCCGAATAATACGAAATAATGAATTTATTTAACTTTTAATGCTATTGTTTGTTTAATTAAATATGCATAGCTGAGAAATTTCTCACGTGTCGTTTTTACTGTAAATGATCTTGGATATTACATATTGGAAACAATTTACTGATTTCTATTGTCATTGGATTTGGCATCCGTACAGATTGTATTGCAGGATACATAGCATTTGTTGGATGGTAAAAACGGATAATTATGTCTGTGGGGATATAAAATCAAATATATTATCGATCAGTCTTTGGAGAACAGCTATCGTCAATTTGGCGCTTGCATTTCTGTTGTGAGGTTTTAAGGGGTCGAATAAGAACAAAACGACGGATAACAAATGTAGAAAAATGTATTAACAAAAAAGTAGACAAATACAATAGAGATGTGGAAATTACGTCCGACAAAATAGAGTTATTGGCTCACTCGCATTGGCTTACTGCTAAGCCACAATTATCCCTGTTACTTATAGTAACCTTTCGGCGCATTCCATTAGTCTTATAGGGTGTATCACCTATAACAATTTCTTAACCTGTTTTTTATATCACTTTGATTTATTTATTTGTAGGCCAAATTTCTACAACTTTCAATTATGACTTCATTGTTTTCCTGAATAATCCGAAATAATATATTTATTTATCTTTTAATTTTATTTTTTGTTTGATTACAGATTCATCACCGAGAAAATATCTCGCGCACCGTTTATCTTGGATATTACAAATTGGAAAACAATTACTGAATTCAATTGTCATTTTCTACAACTTTCAATTATGATTTCATTGTTTTCCTGAATAATCCGAAATAATATATTTATTTATCTTTTAATTTTATTTTTTGTTTTGATTACAGATTCATCACCAAGGAAATATCTCGCGCACCGTGTATCTTGGATATTACAACTTGGAAAACAATTACTGAATTCAATTTTCATTGATTTTGGCAGTTTTCTAGTATCCAAATATAATTTAAGAGTCCATATACGCATAAAAGGATAACATATAAGAAATATGTCAATTCAATGCAATATATGTGGGAGAACTTTTGCATTTGAATCATATTTAAGGGACCCATATGTACATACATAGAAACAAGAGGCCATTTCCGTGTAGTATGTGTGACAAAGGTTTTTCTCGGAAATGCCATTTGACAACTCATCAACTAACACATACAGAAGAGAGGCTCTTCAAATGTGATGTTGTGGCAAAAGACTTTAAACATGCTCAACATTTAACATATCATCAGCGGACACATACAAAAGAGAGACCATTTACATGTAATATATGTAACAAAAGTTTTTACTCAGAAAGGTAACTTCAATACACATCAACGCACCCATACAGGAGAGAGGCCCTACAAATGTGATAGATGCGACAAAGACTTTAAACATGCTCACCATTTAACGATCATCAACGCACACATTCTGGGGAGAGACCATTTATATGTAAGATATGTGACAAAAGTTTTCTTGATCAAAGCAGTTTCCTAAGACATCAACGCATTCATACAGGAGAGAAGCCTTCAAATGTGTTAAATGCAACAGATATTTTATTACAAGCTCAACCATTTAAGAGAGCATCAAGCACACATAAAGGAGAGAGATCATTTTACATGTAAGGTATGTGACGAAAGCTTTTCTTCGCATATCGTCTGATAATACATCAACGCCCACTACAACACCGAGGC
>CM042151.1:81737163-81773648 GCA_023376005.1 Doryteuthis pealeii | reverse complement strand
TCTTAACTAGTTGAAAAAATAAATTGCCAAATACAGTATGTGGCAGAGGGTGGGGGGAAAGGGAATAGCAGAAATGAAGTGACATCGTACATAACATATAATTTCAAATCCTTCCATTTAATATTTCAGGGGTTGATTTTGAAAAACTAAATAAAAGCAAAATAAATGCAAATAGATTCTCAAATATTAAGGTACTTCTACAAATAGCACATACACGAAAATTTAACATTTTGTTTAATGTACAAAGAAATTATTTTATAGACAGTTACATTTATAAAATTATGCTTTTCAACACACATATCACTATAGAGTTTTCCTCCAGTGGACGACTTTGACTTCTAATGGTAGATCACTTCCTCTGACCCTTCCTCTCATGGCAGACGGTGTAAACTTGGTATTGATCAGAGCCATGCTGTTGGGAACTTTAAGTTCCTGTAAGGTAAACCCAAGGGAGAGATTTGGCACCAGTGATATTAGGGCCCCACAACTCGACCAAAAAAACTCGGAGAAAACCAAAAAAGGCAATCTCCATAATTGGCAGGAATCCAAAAGGTTTTGCATACTTATCAATGCACTGCGGAAAATCTATGCAAACAAGGGCATTTCTTTACTCTGACTGGGTATGCATGCAGGATTTGGGGAACTTACTTGTGAATTTTCTTATTCCATTGGTTATTCCTTCTTGTGAATTCACCACATACGCAACCAAACCAGGGTAAACACTGTCAGAGAAAACAGAAACTGCAAGGCTGTGGTTGGTAAGTGAGTGAGTACAGGCCCAGATTTAGTAATCATAAATTCACAGGGTGTTTGGTGGCTAATCTATTGTCTCTTCTACTTACTGCTTGAGAAGCTGTCTTATATAGCATTCTCATTTGTAAATATTTGTAATCATTTTTTTAACAAAAGATTCATATCCCCATTTTCCAGCACTAAAAAGTAGATATTCTTATCATCAACATACTTTGCGGGAAAGGTTTTGTCCTCCCCAAAGAGTGATAAGGTTTTCTGACACTTTCCTCCCATGATAGGTGTTGATAAAGTATCCAGAAAGTGGGAGACAGTGGAGTGCGATCTGTTATACTTGACATATGTTATCTTATTTGGTTATTTTTGAGTGAGTCCGCCTAGCAATTCCTTCTTTTGCCAATTGATATCCTTCTTAATTCTCATCTATAACCTGGGTTGCTTTCATCTAGAAATCTATTATTGTCCACGCTATGGACTTCAAGTAAACACACATTACAACAATATATGCTAAAATGCTACTCTTAATTAATTAATATTTTGATGGGAGGAGGCAGGAATATATTCTGTAATCAAACCACAGACAAGGGGAATCTCCAACGCAGTTTATTATGAAGGGGCACAAACTACTTGGGTATCATACATTTCTAATGTTTTTATCAATGATAGAGATTCTTTTGTTTAGCTAAAAAAATTAAACAAAAGTAAATAAAAAAAGATACAATATTTTAAATTGGTTTTCTAATTTACAAAATATTCCATTATTTATTGAACAGTGATATTTTTAAAATTGCATTCAAAAATTTAATATAAAATTTATAATATGCATTTTCTGTATCACAAATGCTTTATTATAATTGTAAGCAAACAATAAGTATCCTGTCATCAATAATGCCTTTTATTTATTTACAGATATCAGCTTTAAAAAAGGGGATGAATAATTTTTCAAAATGAAAGCAACATTTCCCAATTATGAAAATGTATCACTTCAAAGTGTGTGACATATTTAATTTATATTAGGGAGCATACAAGCATCAGAGGAAATTCCTTCTATCTACCAAGTTTCTACATTCCTCTGTGTACATCATATTATTTACTGAATTTGTGTTCCGTAATGTCATGCAGAAACAAATGAAAGAACCCTATCTTGCATGGTGGCGAATCAGCATTCTACAAATTCACAGCTGAAAATTCTATGGAATGCACACAGGCGAGGACAAACCAATTCTGTCAAGTGGATTTGTGTTATTTTATGGGTGTGTTTGGTTGTGTGGTTGGTTGAAAACGGTTATAGTCAGGGCTAGGCGTCCTGCATCAGCAATTTTCAGTCAATTCCCGCTTGAAAAAGCACATGTTAATACACACAGGAGAGAAACCATTTCCTGTCAAGTATGTGATCAGCATTTTCAGCGAAAGGAGTTTGAAAAAGCCACATGCAAAACACACTGGTGAGAAACCATTTTCTGTGAAGTGTGATGGATCAGCTTTTTCACAAAAGTGATTTGAAAAGCACATGACAAAAAGCCTACTAGACACAACCTCGAGTGTCTTCGGTCTCTCTGTACAGGGGTTTGTCAGTATCTGACATGAGGATACTTCCATAGAAAGTAAACCCTGACCAAATATTCCAAAAATATGAACATTGAAATGAATACAACAAACTCATACTGGCTGGATGTCGCCCAGGATAATCAGGTCCCCTCGTTATGGCTACGCACTGGGCTAAGCGAGGAAAGCAACAGTGTACCTTCTCCTATAGATGATACCACAAGTAGCATCAATCAGCTGGATACCCACCAGACCAGGACAATACTGGTCCTGGAATCCAACAAGACCAAAGAAGGACCACTAGGAAAAGAAATTATAATGTAACTAAGTGGTCCATAGAGGAGAAGAAAATGATACTCCACTGCTTCACTTACTCAAGATTTGAGAAGTGGGGCAGAAAAAGAAAAAAAGTATTTGAAGAGCAAATTCAATTATCAAAACTCCAAAAAGAAAAGGTAAAATCCACCACAACCAACAAATTATTATCGATTGCTTCCCAATTAGATAAGTATATACCTGCCCCTGAAAGAAATGTAATAAAAGAAAGAGCCCTGGATAAAGCAAACCTAGACTTTAACAAACACCAGGAACAGGGAAAATATAAAGAAACACACTGGAGTAGAGAGGAAAAATGGATGCTGATATGGGCAATAGAATATGCCAAAACGAAATACCAAAGACAGAAAGAGAGTTGTAGAGAATGGCAACGGATTTTCCATCACCACTGCCCATCGAAGAAGGACATCCCAAAGGAGAGATTGACCTGTCAGAAATTTAATTTTCTTAAGAGTGGATCTTTCTCACAGGATGAGAACACAGAAATGAAAAAAGGCATTGATACTATGATCAAAGAAAATCTATGCCCAATCAGCAGACCCCTCCCTATGCCTAAGGTTTGTCAACCCCACCTACAAACAAGATACAAACCCCTATATCCCTCCAACCTTACACAGCATCACCCAACCCAGGATTAAAATCCATTGCCAAAAGCGAACCCTCCATTAAAGGAGATAGCTTCCCAAAAGTCATCCTCAACTACACAAGACCAATGCATCCACTCTGAAAACAAGAAACAAAATGAGCTCCCACTTCAAAATATCCCATTAGACATAGAGCAGATGGAAATAGAGGAACAAGTGGCCAATAGGATAGAGAGAACACGAGGTATGGCTTTTGAAGATCGACCCAAACTGGTTCAGATGGTTATGAACAAAGCCTTCACAACCCTTACTATGAAAGTAAATGATGCCCTCTCAAAACTGGTCCCAGTTGAATCCTCTTTAGAGGAAATTAACCATGCAACATATGGGGCAGCATGGTATGTACAGACAAAACTTCTCCCACATCACCAAGAAAGGAGAAAAGGAATATATAAGGAAAAACAAATTGAGCCAGTTTGGAAAAGAAAACTCCAACAGAAAATAGAGAAGTACAGAGCAGAAACATCCCAGATATCTGGCTTCTTATTAAATCAAATCCCTAGAAAAAAGCTGGGGAAAAAAATTAAGAAAATAAAAAGAAAATATTCCATTAAAACAACAGAGCAGCTAAAAAATAGGTTAGCAGAAAACCAAGCAGAAATCAAAGCCTTAGCCGCTCAAATAAGGAATAAAGGAAAGAAAATAGATTCAAAAAAAATAAATAAACTTTTTAATAGGAACCCAAGGATGGTTTACCGAAATCTCATTAGAGATGAAATCAAGGTAAAATCCCCTCCAACACAACAGGAAGTTGAAAATTTCTGGAGGCCATTATATGAAGACCCAAAAAACACCGAGAGGGTGAATGGATAGATGCGGTGAAGGAGGCCAACAAGGGCAAGTTGGAGATGCCAGCCTTGGAAATTACTCAAGAAACTGTCCGGAAAAAAGTAGCTCATTTCTGCAACTTTAAAAGCCCAGGAATTGACAATATACCAAATTTCTGGTTAAAAAAGTTGACAGTACTCCACGAACACTATGCCAAGGCATTCACGAGAATCCTTAAGGGTGAAGAAGAGCCACCTGAATGGCTCACTATTGGTAAAACATCCCTCCTACCAAAAAGCCAAGAGACCCATCTTGCCAATAAATATAGACCGATCTGCTGTCTTACAACAACATACAAGTGGCTGACGGGGATAATCGCTGACGCAACATATGATCACCTAGCTGAAGGCGATTACCTCGAGGGTGAACAGAAAGGGTGTGCTAGAAAAAAACTTGGTACAAAGGACCAGCTACTAGTAAACAAGACCATTCTAGAGGATTGCCGAAAAAGGCAAAGAAACTTATCAATGGCGTGGATTGATTATAAAAAAGCTTTTGACAGTGTGCCCCACTCCTGGATACTCCGATGCCTGGAACTATACAATGTCCATGAAGACATAAGATTATTTCTCCAGAAACAAATGGCCAGATGGCAAACAACAATAACTTTAAATCACTTGGAAGGAAAAATACAGACCCCAAACATTAGAATCCAACGAGGTATTTTTCAGGGAGATAGTCTATCACCTCTTCTTTTCTGCCTCACTATAGACCCACTTAGCAAAGTCCTTAAATGCTGCAAAGCTGGATACAACCTCAGTAAAGGAAGAAAGAAAGATGAAAATAAAAAAGTGAACCATCTACTTTTTATGGACGACCTCAAACTCTATGCAGAATCAGAAAAACAACTTGTCCCTCTGATAGAAACGGTTAAAAATTTCACAGAAGATATATGCATGGAGTTTGGATATGAAAAGTGTGCTAAATGCACTATAAAAAAAGGTAAAAAAGTGACAGCAGAACATCTTAAGCTGGACAATGGCTATATCGAAGACTTGGGAGAGGATGTTGCCTACAAATACCTTGGCATAGAAGAAAATGTAATGGTTGAACATGGGCAAATGAGAGAAAAGGCAGAAAAGGAATATATAAGCCGCCTTAAAAAGATCCTCAAATCGGGATTAACACCAAAAAACAAAATAACTGCCATCAACCAACTTGCAATACCTGTCATTTCCTATGGTTTTGGTATTATTGACTGGCCGCAATGCTACATCAATAGGCTTGATACCAAAACTAGGAAAATGCTAACCCTATATAAGGTTACCTACCGACATCAGTGCATGGACAGGATATACCTACCAAGAAGAGAGGGCGGTTTAGGTCTCATAGAAATCAACCATGCATACCGAGCCACAATATTAAGCATGGGACAGTATATTAAAAGCTCAAGGGATAAAACAATCTCAATAGTAAAGGACCACCAAAACGAATGTCTATCACAACAGACATCAAATACTAAACTCGCAGAAAACTTCAATGGGGGCCAATTAAAGAACATTACAGAGAATAATGACTACCCGGCAACCCTAATTGCAAGAAAGATGAGGGAGGAATATTCAAAGCGGGAAATGGAGACCAGGAAAGAAGGATGGCGACAAAATAAGAGAGCAGGAAAATTTATGGAAGAATTAAACCAGAAATACATAGACAAGGAAGCTTCACTGCAATGGCTCAAACATGGCAAGCTACCATTTGATGAGGAACGAATCATCACAGCTGGACAAGACCAGGGCCTACTCACAAATGGATTCAAGAAAATGATTGGAATACAACAAAATGACCAATGCAGATTCTGCCACTCAGCCATTGAAAGTCCAAGTCATCTAATGTCTGGTTGCCAGATCCTTTTGGCAGATGGCCACTACACTGCCCGCCATAACAAAGTATGCAAATACCTCCACTGGAAAATCTGTGGAGAAATGCAGCTTGAGAGAACACAGTACATCTGGGAACATGAGCCTCCACCAATAACATCAAATGGAAAGGTGACTGTGTTCTATGACAAAATAATCCAGACAGGCAGATATATAAAAGACAAAGCCATTAAACCAGACATTGTCATCTGGGATAAACGAAAAAAAACTGCTCTTATTATTGATGTAGCTGTCCCAAATGACTATGGCCTAAATAGAGCGGAACGAGAAAAGATAACAAAATACCAGGACCTCAAGAATGACCTAAAAACAACTTGGTCATTGAAAGAAATTGACATCATACCCGTTGTGGTTGGGGCAACTGGACTGGTGAAACAAAACCTAAAAAAATACCTAGAATCAATACCAGGGAAGCCAAGCTGCTGTGAAGTGCAAATAGCAGCCATCAAAGGAACATGCTCCATCCTAAAAAGATCATTAGGATACAAGTACTATTGTAAAGGAATCAAGTGTTAGCCCCAGGACAGGGGCCCCTTGACTTCTAAAAAACTAATAAGAAAATGAAACAAAAAAAAGTGAGAAACCATTTTCTTGTGAAGTGTGTGGATCAGCATTTTCAAGTTCAATTTTAAAAACACATGCGAACACACTGGAGAGAAAACATTTTCTTGTGAAGTGTGGGATCAGCATTTTCACGACAGTTTGAAAAAACATATGCGAACACATACAGGAGAGAACCCTTTTCATGGTCAAGTGATGTGGATCACAAGTTTAGAACACCATTGTGTGAATCAGCTTTTCAAATATCTAATTACAAAGACACATTGGAAACACACACGGAGAGAAACCATAATTTCTGTCAAGTGTGTGATCTTTTCACAGGATTCAAACTTACAAGACCACATGCGAACACACACAGGTGAAAAACCCTTTTCCTGTCCAGGTGTGAATCAGCATTTTCCTAATCCAATTTAAAAACCCATATCGAATAACACTGGAGAGAACCATTTTCTGTCAAGTGTGTGGATCAGGACATTTTTGTTAAATACAGATTTAAGAACAACGCACATGCGAACACACCCAGGATAGAAAGCTTTTTCATTTTTAATTGTTTGACATTTTTCATAGAAAAAACTATTAAAAAATTGGGGGAAAAAAAAAAAAAAAAAAAAAACCAAGGTTTAATATGGCAAATGCAAATATCTGCAAGCGATTAAGCTTTTGCTTTTTAAATGTAAAGATAAATATTTTTGTAAGATCACATTGAAAAATATATAAAATATTACAGGATGATATTATATTCTTAAGTGTTAAGTTCAGTAGTTCATGGAGTCTTGTTTGAAAAGAAATATGCAATACATAAAAATAAGATGCCCCAACTTCCATTTTCAGAATTTTATATTTTCAAGATGTATATTGTTGAAACATGCACTAAAAAGCTTATCAGTTGAAAACACATAAACAAATACCCGGAAAGAAAGTAATATCTCATAAAACTCATATGTTAAAAAAAAAAAAATAAAATAAAAAAAATCAACCTCTGTTTCCAGAATCAGACATGTTGATCTATAGTTTTCCTATTTTCATCATTTTCCAATGATTTCTTATTCTTGCTGTCCAATATAAATTTTCTCAGTTGGCATGTTGTTTTATGCCTTTCAACATTCACTATAGAAACTTTAATGCAACTGTATTTGTAATTCCTGACTTAAATGTGATAAGCATTTAGTTTTATTTTATTTTGCTGTCAGTGGTAAATATTCTCAATTGTCATGTTTTTATTGTTATTATACTCAGTATTAAAACTGTATGCTACTCATTGTATCTGAAAAATATTAGTTATCTATTTAATTGTATATTCTGCTGTCCAGTGAATATTCTTCACTTGACCATGCCTTTTCTAACGTCAGCATAGAACTTTATCTATCTTTGCTATAACAAATATGTTCATAAAATATAGATTATATAAAGATTGGTATTTGTAAATAATTAAAATCAATCCATTAAATATAAGTACTTGAAGTTGAAAAAACATGTGACAAAAGTTTTCACTGAATTTTTTCAACATTCATATTGTTTTCATATGACAAATCCCATTTACAGCTAAATAGATATTCAAAGATAAAGCAATGAAATTGGGATATATATGTATTTTTCTGTGAATATTATGGAAATCTTTAAAAACACAAAATAATCACTTGAGATTCTCATATAAAATCAAGTAACTTTTTCTTGTCAAAATTTTTTTGTGGTTTTTCGGGTTTTTAGAGACTATAATTCCATTTAAAATGATAAAGTAAAAAAATTTGACCTAAATTTATGAGTTAAAATATCTCCCTTGTCCCCAATGAAAGCAGTAGTGCTTTAAGGAGAATTTCAAGGTTCCACTAATTTTTAGGTAAAAACCTGAGTAGATTCAAGCTCGCTTTTTATCATGGTTACAAACTACTCAAGAAGAATTTATACAAAAAATCTTGTGAAAAAATTTATAAAAAATTTCTGTTTCACAATTGTAATGCCACTAAAAACTGAACTTTGAAAATGATCTTATGACGAAGTAATAGTGACCAATCTAAACTGGTAATCAGTAAGTAAAATCGACGGGTCGGCCTAAGTCGTACAGCCAGTCAGTGAGGAGTCCTTCCCCTTTTCAATAGCGCTGAGACTAAGGAGATGTTTACTCTGAGTGGAGTGCCACACCTACACCAGCCTCCTTACTTACCGTAAGATCCACTGTGCTACTCATACGCCTGAGTGCAGGGACCAGGTATCGGAAACTAGAACCTTGTGGTTTCAGCTGACGGCTCATATGTCAAATAGTGAGGTGTTAACTCATAGCTCACACCATTTTATAATGTATTAAGTTATCTAAAAAGAGAGAACTTAACACAGAATCATTGATAGGAAAAAAAAGACAGGTCAAGTAAAGGACTTATACCATTTAATTTCTTAAAATCTACAAGCAGGGAACAAATTCCCATCCCAAGCTATAAAAGAGTCAAATTGGGTCGAGGAACATAAAGAACAATTTGAATGACAAAAAGGTGGAAACACTTATTAATTCTTAGTAGCTGGAAACAAAAGACAGGCACCATGTGCATATCTGCTTGGTAAACAAAATGACAATATCTGGTGCTTCCAAGTTGTGTTCATAAAAGAGGATGATTTCTGGTGTATCCCCTTGTCATGTGACCGAAAGGGATTTGTGAGTGAGTTCTTAAGCCCTGTGACAAGAGAACCACTCATTTGTTTTCTCAACAGCATTCTTTATTCTTCTTTCTGCAAAATTTGAATAGATTCAGATGTGAGTTTTGTAAAAGCAAAAATTACCAAATGGCCACTTGTGTCTGAAATACAAACCTAAAAAAAAACAGGTGTTCAAATATTGTCATTTTTTTTCATACTGTCTCATTCATTAAAAATTTGAAAGAATGAATTCAGTGACTCACTCAAATCATGGTAAGTAATGTGGTTGTGCCACTGCCAGTTGGTAAATTATGTTACACTTGATTAACTCCTTTTCATATTAAAACATAAACAAAAACATTAAACTTTACTAGCAAATATATGGCACCCTCGGGTGCAAGATATTTAGTTTAATGTATAAAATATTGATTAAACTTAGAAAGGCTAATGAAACTAATAAGAATACAGATAAAAAATGAAACAAAGGGAGTATGATAAAAGATTTGAGACCGAGGGAGTATAATAAAAGATTTGAGACCGAGGAGTATGATAAAAATGGAACAACTTGAAACTTAATCTTCCATCACTCTCGTCTTTGTTATTTTTCTAATTTAAGTATTTAGTTATAAGAGAAGTAAAGAATAAAGAATAGTTATTTTATCTTGTTAAATGGATTTAATTTAAGATTATTGAAGAGATTTTTGCTTATATTTCATTAAAATAAACAAACAGTTAGAAATCAATAATAACTAAGCAATATTTTATTAAATCGATTTTAAATATTAATATGCAAAATTAGCCTCCATTCACTCCTCTCACACTATTTGTTGTATATATAAATTGTTAATTGCATTTTATCAGTACGTAGACATAAGTTAACAGTATAATAATGTTAAGGACATGTTATTAATAATGAGGTTTTAGATACAAAAAAATCATGAGAATGGATGTAAATTATACCTGAGCGGAATTGTGACTTGTGTAGGATATAGTTTCGGTTACAGACAGAAAAACACACAATCTCCATTATAATAAGATGTTACAAAATGTTGGCTGTCAAAATTATAAAGTGATAGATTTATAAAAAAACATCACTGTAGGAATTATTTTTTTTATGTTTATTTTACTTACTTATGATTGGTGCTTATAGAACTAATATTAGGGTTTATCTTATGTATGAAAACTAAATTGGCATGATCTATAAATAAATCATCCAGTTGTTTGCAAAACACTTTAACTTTCATGGAAGAATGTTACACCTGGTTAACTCCCACTTATGTATATTTTACTCATTAGATAGATGCTAGAGAACTAAATTAGGTTTATCTTTGCATCATCTTATAATGGGTCAACCAATCCTTACCCTTGAATGGTTTTCATCTGCCTGCCAACTTAACAGCTGGACTCTGAACTATCATTTAGTATAAAATAGAAATCATTAGTTGATTCAGGTTAACATTAAAGACCAGAGGCAAAGATTTTTGTCACTCAGGATTTGAACTGAAAATGAACAAAACATGTCAAATACAGGTTTTGAACAATTAGCAGAAACAAGTTCTTATTAAATAATTTGCTAATTCCAACAGTATTTGTTGAAAGAAAAAATAAGTGCTGTTGTTTTATTGTGCTAGTAATGTTTTTCTATTATTCCTGCCAGTAAATTAAGATAAATTGTTAAATAAAACGATTAATTTCCTTTCATTTATTAACCTTCAAAAAAGACAGCAAATTTGGAGAGAGCAGTTGAGCAGAAGAAAATTTATTTGCCTTATATTTTAATACCATGGCACTCACCAAGACACTGCATTTATAGCCAATTGGCCCTGTTCAAATGGTTGCAACCCCTGAACTAATAAATAAATTGCACACTAAAATAAATTCATTCACGATTGATTGATTTAAATTATTTGTCTTTGGTTGTTTGTACATGCTTGATAGTGAAAGGAAGAGGAAAAAGCAAGCTTGTATTGAAAGCTATGTTCCCAGCAATGGAAGACAGCAACTACTTGCACTGGAAAATGGAGATTTAGGATTGTGTTGGGCTTGTGTCAAAGTGACATGAATTTGAATTTGTTACTAAAAGTCCGACATCTGTTATCAATGTTGAACTGATTTGACAGCACATCACCAACTTAAAAATTTTCATCACAGTAAAACTTTGTAATGCTATCCAGAGTCTAAGTATTTATTTATCATCTTTTCAAAGTTCCTTCTCCTCAATGTTGTGTACATTTAGATCAGAAGAAAGATCTGATGTGTTAGAACCACTGGTCTTTCTGCTTCTGCTGTAAGAAAATAGTTTTTGCATCAAATGACGACAATAATGTATTCACACTGAGTGTAACTTTGAAAAGATGAAATAAATAAATACTTAGACTCTGGATAGCATTAACAAAGTTTACTGTGATGAAATTTAAGTTGGTGATGTGCTGTCAAATCAGTTCAACATTGAATAACAGTATGTCGGACTTTTAGTAACAAATTCAATTCATTCACTTTGACACAAGCCCAACACAATTCCTACAATCTCCATTTTCCAGTGCAAGGTGTACTGTCTTCCCTTGCTGGGAACATAGCTTCATACAAGCTTGCTTTTTCATCTTCCTTTCACTATCAAGCATGTACAAACAAGCCAAAGACAAATAATTTAAAATCCAATCAATCAGTAAATGAATTTATTTTAAAGATGATGCAATTTATTTTATAGATCAGGGGTCTGCAACCATTTGAAAACAGGGGGCCAATTGGCTATGCAGTGTCTTGGTGAAGTGCCATGGTATTAAATATAAGGCAAATAAATTTTCTTCTGCTCAAACTGCTCTCTCCAAATTGCTGTCTTTTTTTGAAGGTTTAAATAAAAATAAGGAAATTAATCGGATTTTATTTAAACAATTTATCTTATTTTACTGCAGGAATAATAGAAAAACAATTACTAGCACAATAAAACAAAGCACTTATTTTTTCTTCAAACAAATACTGTTGGAATTAGCAAATTATTTAATAAGACACTTGTTTCTGCTAATTGTTCAAAACCTGTATTTGACATGTTTTGTTCATTTCAGTTCAATCCTGATGTGACAAAAATCTTTGCCTCTGGTCTTTAATGGGTTAACCTGAATCAAACTAATGTATTTCTATTTTATACTAATTGGATAGTCAGAGTCCAGCTGTTAAGTTGGCAGGCCAGATGAAAACCATTCAAGGGTAAGGGGATTGTTGACCCATTATAGATGATGCAATAGCCGGGATAACCTCTAAATATTAGTTCTCTTAGCATCTATCTAATGAGTAAAATATACATAAGTGGGAGTTAACCAGGTGTAACATTCTTCCATGAAATTAAATGTTTTGCAAACCAACTGATGATTTTATTTTATAGATCATGCAATTTAGTTTCATACATAAGATAACCCTAAATATTAGTTCTATAAGCACCAATCATAAGTAAGTAAAATAAACATAAAAAAATAAATTCCTACAGTGATGTTTTTTTATAAATCTATCACTTTATAATTTTGACAGCCAACATTTTGTAAACATCTTATTATAATGGAGATTGTGTGTTTTTCTGTCTGTAACCGAAACTATATTCCTACACAAGTCACAATTCCCTTAGTTATTTACATCACATTCTCCATGATTTTATTTTTATCTAAACCTCAATTATTAATAACATTGTCTTACATTATTAATACTGTTAACTATGTCTACGTACTGATAACATGCAATTACATTTATATATACAACAAAATAGCGGTTTACAGAGTGAATGGGAAGGCTAATTTGCATATTAATATTAAAAAATCGAATTTAATAAATATGTGCTTAGTATTATTGATTTCTAACTGTTTGGTTTTATTTTAATGAATATAAGCAAAAATCTCTTCAATGAATCTTAAATTAAATCCATTAACAAGATAAAATAACTATCATTTTATTCTTTACTTCCTCTTATAACTAAATACTTAAATTAGAAAAAATAACAATGAAAGACGAGAGTGATGGAAGAGTAAGTTTCAGTTGTTCCATTTTTTATCATACTCCCTCGGTCTCAAATCTTTTATTATACTCCCTCGGTCTCAAATCTTTTATCATACTCCCTTTGTTTCAAATCTTTTTATCTGTATTCTTATTTAGTTTCATTAGCCTTTCTAATTTAATACAATATTTTATTACATTAAAACTTAAATACTTGCACCCGGAGGGTGCATATATTTGCTAGTAAAGTTAATGTTTTTTGTTTATGTTTTAATATGAAAAGGAGTTAATCAAGTGTAACATATTTACCCAACTGCAGTGGCACAACCACATTACTTATCCATGAATTGTGTCACTTTTAAGTCATCTGAATTCATTCTTTCAATATTTTAATGATGAGACAGTAGAAAAAAAATGACAAATATTTGAACACCTGTTTTTTAGTTTGTAATTCAGACACAAGTGGCCATTTGTATATTTTGCTTATTTACAAAAACTCACATCTGAATCTATTCAAATTTGGCAGAAAGAGAATAAAGAATGCTGTTGAGAAAACAAAATGGAGTGGTTTCTCTTGTCACAGGGTTTAAGGAACTCACATCACAAATCCTTTTCGGTCACATGACAAGGGAACACCAAAATCATCCTCTTTTATGAACACAACTTTGGAAGCACCAGATATTGTCATTTTGTTTACCAGCAGATATGCACATGGTGCCTGTCTTTTGTTTCCAGACCTACTAAGAATTAATAAGTGGTTTCCACCTTTTTGTAATTCAAATTGTTCTTTATGTTCCTCGACCACATTGTGACTCTTTTATAGCTTGGGATGGGAATTTTGTTCCCTGCTTGTATATTTTAGAAATTAAATGGTATAAAGTCTTACTTGACCTGTCTTTTTTTTCCTATCAAATATTCTGTGTTAAGTTACTCTCTTTTAGATAACTTAATACATTATAAAAATGGGTGTGAGCTATGAGTTAACACCTCACTAATTTGACATAGAGCGTTCAGCTAGAAACCACAAGGTTCCTAGTTCGATACCGGTCCCTGCCAACTCAGCGTATGAGTAGCACAGGGATCTGTACGGTAAAGTAAGGAGCTGGTGGTAGGTGTGGCACTCCACCTCAGATGCTAAAACAATCTCCTTAGTCTAGCGCTATTGAAAAGGGGAAAGACTCCCTCACTGACTGGCTGATACCGACTTTAGGCCGACCCGTCGATTTTACTTACTGATTACCAGTTTAGATTGGTCAATTACTTCGTCATAAATCATTTTCAAAGTTCAGTTTTAGTGGCATTACAATTGGTGAAACAGATTTTTATAAATTTTTCACAGATTTTTGTATAAATTCTTTTTGAGTAGTTTGTAACCATGATAAAAAGCATGCTTGATCTACTCAGGTTTACCTTAAAAATTAGTGGACCTTGAATTCTCTTAAGCCACTATCTGCTTTCATTGGGACAAGGGAGATATTTTCAACTCATAAATATTAGGTCAAATTTTTTTACTTTATCATTTTAATGGAATTATAGTCTCTAAAAACCCGAAAAAACCCAAAAAAATTTTGACATAGAAAAAAAGTTACTTGATTTTATATGAGAATCTCAAGTGATTAGTTTTGTGTTTTTAAAGATTTCCATTAATATTCACTAGAAAAAATACATATATATACCCAATTTCATTGCTTTATCTTGAATATCTATTTAGCTGTAAATGGGATTTGTCAATGAAAACAATATGATGTTGAAAAAATTCAGGAAAACATTTTGTCCACAGTTTTTTCAACTTCAAGTACTTATATTTAAAAATGGATTGATTTTAATTATTTAAAAATACCAATCTTATATAATCTATATTTTATGAACATATTTGTTATAGCAAAGATAGATAAAGTTCTATGCTGAGTTAGAAAAGGCATGTCAAGTGAGAATATTTACACTGGACAGCAGAATATACAAATTAATAGAAACTAATATTTTTCAGGATACACATGAGTAGCATACAGTTTTATACTGAGTTATAATAAACAATAAAACAACATGACAATTGAGAATATTTACACTGAACAGCAAAATAAATAAAAACTAAATGCTTATCACATTTAAGTCAGGATACAAATAAGTTGCATAAAGTTCTATAGTGAATTTGAAAAGGCAATAAAACAACATGCCAAGTGAGAATATTTATATTGGACAGCAGAATAAAGAAATCATTGGAAAATGATGAAATAGGAAAACTATAGATCAACATGTCTGATTACTGAAACAGAGGTTTGATTTTTTTATTTTATTTTTTTTTTTTTACATATGAGTTTATTGAGATATTACTTTCTTTCGGGTATTTGTTAATGTGTTTTCAACTGATAAGCTTTTAGTGCATGTTTCAACACATATACATCTTGAAAATATAAAATTCTGAAAATGAAGTTTGGGGCATCTTATTTTTATGTATTTGCATATTTCTTTTCAAACAAGAACTCCATGAAACTACTGAACTTAACACTTAAGAATATAATTTATCATCTGTACATATTTTATTATATTTTTTTCAATGTGATCTTACAAAAATATTTATCTTTACATTTAAAAAGCAAATGCTTAATCGCTTGCAGATATTTGCATTTGCATATACCTGTTCATTTTATAGTTCTATGAAAATGTCAAACAATTAAAATGAAAAAGCTTTCTATCCTGGGTGTGTTCGCATGTGCTGTTCTAATCTGTATTTAACAGAAAATGCTGATCCACACACTTGACAAGAAAATGGTTTCTCTCCAGTGTGTATTCGCATATGGGTTTTTAAATTGGTATTATTGGAAAATGCTGATTCACACACTGGACAGGAAAAGGGTTTTTCACCTGTGTGTGTTCGCATGTGGTCTTGTAAGTTTGAATCCTGTGAAAACCCAGATCACACACTTGACAGAAATATGGTTTCTCTCCCGTGTGTATTCGAATGTGTCTTTGAAATTAGTATTATTTGAAAACGCTGATCCACACACTTGACAGAAAAGGGTTTCTCTCCTGTATGTGTTCGCATATGTTTTTTTAAGTGAGAAGTCTGTGAAAATGCTGATCCACACACTTCACAGAAAATGGTTTCTCTCCCGTGTGTATCCGCATATGTGTATTTAAATTGGAAGTATCAGAAAATTCTGAGCCACACACTTGACAAGAAAAGGGTTTCTCTCTTTTTTTGTTTCATTTTCTTATTAGTTTTTTAGAAGTCAAGGGGCCCCTGTCCTGGGGCTAACACTTGATTCCTTTACAGATAGTACTTGTATCCTAATGATCTTTTTAGGATGGAGCATGTTCCTTTGATGGCTGCTATTTGCACTTCACAGCAGCTTGGCTTCCCTGGTATTGATTCTAGGTATTTTTTTAGGTTTTGTTTCACCAGTCCAGTTGCCCCAACCACAATGGGTATGATGTCAATTTCTTTCAATGACCAAGTTGTTTTTAGGTCATTCTTGAGGTCCTGGTATTTTGTTATCTTTTCTCGTTCCGCTCTATTTAGGCCATAGTCATTTGGGACAGCTACATCAATAATAAGAGCATTTTTTTTCGTTTATCCCAGATGACAATGTCTGGTTTAATGGCTTTGTCTTTTATATATCTGCCTGTCTGGATTATTTTGTCATAGAACACAGTCACCTTTCCATTTGATGTTATTGGTGGAGGCTCATGTTCCCAGATGTACTGTGTTCTCTCAAGCTGCATTTCTCCACAGATTTTCCAGTGGAGGTATTTGCATACTTTGTTATGGCGGGCAGTGTAGTGGCCATCTGCCAAAAGGATCTGGCAACCAGACATTAGATGACTTGGACTTTCAATGGCTGAGTGGCAGAATCTGCATTGGTCATTTTGTTGTATTCCAATCATTTTCTTGAATCCATTTGTGAGTACCCTGGTCTTGTCCAGCTGTGATGATTCGTTCCTCATCAAATGGTAGCTTGCCATGTTTGAGCCATTGCAGTGAAGCTTCCTTGTCTATGTATTTCTGGTTTAATTCTTCCATAAATTTTCCTGCTCTCTTATTTTGTCGCCATCCTTCTTTCCTGGTCTCCATTTCCCGCTTTGAATATTCCTCCCTCATCTTTCTTGCAATTAGGGTTGCCGGGTAGTCATTATTCTCTGTAATGTTCTTTAATTGGCCCCCATTGAAGTTTTCTGCGAGTTTAGTATTTGATGTCTGTTGTGATAGACATTCGTTTTGGTGGTCCTTTACTATTGAGATTGTTTTGTCCCTTGAGCTTTTAATATACTGTCCCATGCTTAATATTGTGGCTCGGTATGCATGGTTGATTTCTATGAGACCTAAACCGCCCTCTCTTCTTGGTAGGTATATCCTGTCCATGCACTGATGTCGGTAGGTAACCTTATATAGGGTTAGCATTTTCCTAGTTTTGGTATCAAGCCTATTGATGTAGCATTGCGGCCAGTCAATAATACCAAAACCATAGGAAATGACAGGTATTGCAAGTTGGTTGATGGCAGTTATTTTGTTTTTTGGTGTTAATCCCGATTTGAGGATCTTTTTAAGGCGGCTTATATATTCCTTTTCTGCCTTTTCTCTCATTTGCCCATGTTCAACCATTACATTTTCTTCTATGCCAAGGTATTTGTAGGCAACATCCTCTCCCAAGTCTTCGATATAGCCATTGTCCAGCTTAAGATGTTCTGCTGTCACTTTTTTACCTTTTTTTATAGTGCATTTAGCACACTTTTCATATCCAAACTCCATGCATATATCTTCTGTGAAATTTTTAACCGTTTCTATCAGAGGGACAAGTTGTTTTTCTGATTCTGCATAGAGTTTGAGGTCGTCCATAAAAAGTAGATGGTTCACTTTTTTATTTTCATCTTTCTTTCTTCCTTTACTGAGGTTGTATCCAGCTTTGCAGCATTTAAGGACTTTGCTAAGTGGGTCTATAGTGAGGCAGAAAAGAAGAGGTGATAGACTATCTCCCTGAAAAATACCTCGTTGGATTCTAATGTTTGGGGTCTGTATTTTTCCTTCCAAGTGATTTAATGTTATTGTTGTTTGCCATCTGGCCATTTGTTTCTGGAGAAATAATCTTATGTCTTCATGGACATTGTATAGTTCCAGGCATCGGAGTATCCAGGAGTGGGGCACACTGTCAAAAGCTTTTTTATAATCAATCCACGCCATTGATAAGTTTCTTTGCCTTTTTCGGCAATCCTCTAGAATGGTCTTGTTTACTAGTAGCTGGTCCTTTGTACCAAGTTTTTTTCTAGCACACCCTTTCTGTTCACCCTCGAGGTAATCGCCTTCAGCTAGGTGATCATATGTTGCGTCAGCGATTATCCCCGTCAGCCACTTGTATGTTGTTGTAAGACAGCAGATCGGTCTATATTTATTGGCAAGATGGGTCTCTTGGCTTTTTGGTAGGAGGGATGTTTTACCAATAGTGAGCCATTCAGGTGGCTCTTCTTCACCCTTAAGGATTCTCGTGAATGCCTTGGCATAGTGTTCGTGGAGTACTGTCAACTTTTTTAACCAGAAATTTGGTATATTGTCAATTCCTGGGCTTTTAAAGTTGCAGAAATGAGCTACTTTTTTCCGGACAGTTTCTTGAGTAATTTCCAAGGCTGGCATCTCCAACTTGCCCTTGTTGGCCTCCTTCACCGCATCTATCCATTCACCCTCTCGGTGTTTTTTGGGTCTTCATATAATGGCCTCCAGAAATTTTCAACTTCCTGTTGTGTTGGAGGGGATTTTACCTTGATTTCATCTCTAATGAGATTTCGGTAAACCATCCTTGGGTTCCTATTAAAAAGTTCATTTATTTTTTTGAATCTATTTTCTTTTCTTTATTCCTTATTTGAGCGGCTAAGGCTTTGATTTCTGCTTGGTTTTCTGCTAACCTATTTTTTAGCTGCTCTGTTGTTTTATGGAATATTTTCTTTTTATTTTCTTAATTTTTTTCCCCAGCTTTTTTCTAGGGATTTGATTTAATAAGAAGCCAGATATCTGGGATGTTTCTGCTCTGTACTTCTCTATTTTCTGTTGGAGTTTTCTTTTCCAAACTGGCTCAATTTGTTTTTCCTTATATATTCCTTTTCTCCTTTCTTGGTGATATGGGAGAAGTTTTGTCTGTACATACCATGCTGCCCCATATGTTGCATGGTTAATTTCCTCTAAAGAGGATTCAACTGGGACCAGTTTTGAGAGGGCATCATTTACTTTCATAGTAAGGGTTGTGAAGGCTTTGTTCATAACCATCTGAACCAGTTTGGGTCGATCTTCAAAAGCCATACCTCGTGTTCTCTCTATCCTATTGGCCACTTGTTCCTCTATTTCCATCTGCTCTATGTCTAATGGGATATTTTGAAGTGGGAGCTCATTTTGTTTCTTGTTTTCAGAGTGGATGCATTGGTCTTGTGTAGTTGAGGATGACTTTTGGGAAGCTATCTCCTTTAATGGAGGGTTCGCTTTTGGCAATGGTGGGCATTTTAATCCTGGGTTGGGTGATGCTGTGTAAGGTTGGAGGGATATAGGGGTTTGTATCTTGTTTGTAGGTGGGGGTTGACAAACCTTAGGCATAGGGAGGGTCTGCTGATTGGGCATAGATTTTCTTTGATCATAGTATCAATGCCTTTTTTCATTTCTGTGTTCTCATCCTGTGAGAAAGATCCACTCTTAAGAAAATTAAATTTCTGACAGGTCAATCTCTCCTTTGGATGTCCTTCTTCGATGGGCAGTGGTGATGGAAAATCCGTTGCCATTCTCTACAACTCTCTTTCTGTCTTTGGTATTTCGTTTTGGCATATTCTATTGCCCATATCAGCATCCATTTTTCCTCTCTACTCCAGTGTGTTTCTTTATATTTTCCCTGTTCCTGGTGTTTGTTAAAGTCTAGGTTTGCTTTATCCAGGGCTCTTTCTTTTATTACATTTCTTTCAGGGGCAGGTATATACTTATCTAATTGGGAAGCAATCGATAATAATTTGTTGGTTGTGGTGGATTTTACCTTTTCTTTTTGAGGTTTGATAATTGAATTTGCTCTTCAAATACTTTTTTTCTTTTTCTGCCCCACTTCTCAAATCTTGAGTAAGTGAAGCAGTGGAGTATCATTTTCTTCTCCTCTATGGACCACTTAGTTACATTATAATTTCTTTTCCTAGTGGTCCTTCTTTGGTCTTGTTGGATTCCAGGACCAGTATTGTCCTGGTCTGGGGTATCCAGCTGATTGATGCTACTTGTGGTATCATCTATAGGAGAAGGTACACTGTTGCTTTCCTCGCTTAGCCCAGTGCGTAGCCATAACGAGGGGACCTGATTATCCTGGGCGACATCCAGCCAGTATGAATTTGTTGTATCATTTCAATGTTCATATTTTTGGAATATTTGGTCAGGTTTACTTCCTATGGAAGTATCCTCATGTCAGATACTGACAAACCCCTGTACAGAGAGACCGAAGACACTCGAGGTTGTGTCTAGTAGGCTTTTGTTGGCATGTGCCTTTTCAAATGACATTCAATGAAAATGCTGATCCACACACTTTGCAAGAAAAAGGTTTCTCTCCCGTGTGTTTGCATGTGCTTTTTCAAACTCCTTCACTGAAAATGCTGATCCACATACTTGACAGGAAAAATGGTTTCTCTCCTGTGTGTATTAACATGTGCTTTTTCAGACGGGAATTGACTGAAAATGCTGATGCACACACTTGACAAGAATATGGTTTGTCCCCTGTGTGCATTCTCATATGAATTTTCAGCTGTGAATTTGTAGAAAATGCTGATTCGCACACATCACAAGAGTAGGGTTTCTTTCAATTTGTTTCTGCCATGATCATTAAGGAACACAAATTCAGTAAAAATACTGATGTACACAGAAGGAATGTAGAAACTTGGTAGATAGAAGGAATTTTCCCTCTGTATGCTTGTATGCTCCTTATATAAAATTAAAATATGTCACACACTTTGAAGTGATACATTTTCATATTGGAAAAATGTTGCTTTCATTTTGAAAATTATTCATCCCTTTAAAGCTGATATCTGTAAATAAATAAAGGCATTATTAAAGATGACAGGATACTTATTGTTTGCTTACAATTATAATAATAGCATTTGTGATACAATGAAATGCAATATATAAAATTTATATTAATTTATGAATGCAATTTTTTAAAAATATCACTGTTCAATAAATTAATGGAAAATTTTTGTAAAATTAGAAACCAATTTAAATATTGTATCTTTTTTATTTTACTTTTGTTTATTTTTTTTAAGACTAAACAAAAGAATCCTCTATCATTGATAAAACATTAGAAAAATGTAATGATACTCCAAGTCGTTTGTGCCCCCCTTCTTATAAAACTGCGTTGGATGATTCCCCTTTCTGTGGTTTGATACAGAATATATTCCTCCTCCTCCCATCAAAATATTATTAATTAAGAGTAGCAATTTTAGCATATATTGTTGTATGTGTGTTTACTTGGAAGTCCATAGCGGTGGACAATAATAGATTTCTAGATGAAAGCAACCCAGGATTATAGATGAGAATTAAGAAGGAATCAATTGGCAAAAGAAGGAAATGTGCTAGGCGGGACTCAACTCAAAAATAACCAAATAAGATAACATATGTCAGTATAACAGATCGCACCCCTCCCACATGTCTACCCACTTTCTGGATACTTTTATCAACACCTTATCAGGAAGTGTCAGAAAACCTTATCACCTCTTGTGGAGGACAACCATTTTCCCCAAAGTATGTTGATATAAGAATATCTACTTTTCTAAGGCTGGAAAATGGGGATAATGAATCCTTTTGTTAAAAAAATGATTACAAATAATTTTACAAATTGAGAATGCTATATAAGAACAGCTCTCAAGCAGTAAGTAGAAGAGACAATAGATTAGCCACCAAACACACATGTGAATTTTATGATTACTATCTGGGCCTGTACTCACTCACTTACCAACCAACAGCCTTCAGTTTCTGTTTCTCTGACAGTGTTTACCCTGGTTTGGTTGCATGTGGTGAATTCACAGAAGGAATAACAATGGAATAAGAAATTCACAAGTAGTCCCCAAATCCTGCATGCATATCCCAGTCAGAGTAAAGAAAATGCCCTTGTTTGACATAGATTTTCCGCAGATGCATTGATAAGTATGCAAAAAGCCTTTGATTCCTGCCAATTATGGAGATGCCTTTTTGGGTTTTCTCCAGAGCTTTTTTGGTCGAGTTGTGGCCCTAATATCACTGGGTGCCAAATCTCTCCACTTTGGGTTACCTTACCAGGAACTTAAGTTCCCAACAGCATGGCTCTGACAATACCAAGTTTACACAGTCCTGCCATGATGAGGAAGGTCAGAGAGAAGTGATCTACTATTAGAAGTCAAAAGTCGTCCACTGGAGTGAAAACTCTATAGTTGATATGTGTGTTGAAAGCATAATTTTATAATGTAACTGTTCTATAAAAATAATTTCTTTGTACATTAAAACAAAATGTAAATTTTCGTGTATGTGCTATTTTGTAGAAGTACCTTATATTTGAGAATCTATTTGCATTTATTTGCTTTTATTTAGTTTTTCAAAATACAATCCTCTGAAATATTATGGAGGATTTGAAATTATATGTTATGTACGATGTCACTTCCATTTCTGCTATTCCCTTTCCCCCACCCTCTGCCCACATACTGTATTTGGCAATTTATTTTTTCAACTAGTTAGAAAATAAGCTAATGATTTAAAAATAAAAAGTATAAACATTTTTTTCTTATTTACGAGAAGTAAGATTCAAAATGTAAGACGTCCAACTATCAAAATAATCAGAATATCAATTTTTATATATATGTTCTGTCATTGAATTATCTTTCCAGAAATATAAAATTCATTTTCTTACATCAAAAAATTATGAAGAAACTTGTATGGGGGATAAATGTGCAAAACAAAAACTAATGAAAAAATAATTAGCCTTTTCAATTTAGAGTAAACATTTATGTAGAATAAGATTTCTTCTTTTAACACTTCATATACCAAATGTTTTATTAAAATTGGATTATTAGCAGGTGTGCGAATTTGAACACTCCAATTAGATTTATGTAGAGAGAAAAATAAATAATAAAATGAACCTGAAATAATTTAATTGTATTGCAGTGTAAAGTGAACATACATATTAATGACAGATTTGGAAGAAGGAGTGAGTGAGGCACAAGTTTTAGTTTTACTGTAGGTACCACCAAAATAGGTCATGTGATCAGTTTAGGACATATTGAAGGAAGAAACATAAATATTTTTTTAACTTATTATTGTTAAATCTCGCACAAAAGAAATAACAAACATAAAGAGTTGTTAGAAAGAAAAATAGTTAATTCAAAGATCAAATTATCCGATTGGGGAAAAATTACTCTCCGTTATCTTGAAAAATAAGTAAAACAGTCTATGTTTTTACAACTCAGTCAGTTTCTTTATTGATAATTTTTTAGCTGAATTCTCAATTCATGGTTCTTTTACTAAAAAGTTCTTGCATCGAGGCTTATAAAAATCTCCTGATATAATTATCCAGACTCTTATCTTTATAGAAAAAAATCGTTTTTTGTCAGTTCATATTTCATAAAATAAAATAAGAGGGGGGTGTAGACCTCGAAAAAAATTTCACCTAATATGTTTTAGGAAACAACTATTCCAGACATATTTCCATCAAAAGGTAAGTAATTATGGAAATGTTCGTGAAAATCGGACCATTAATTGATTTTTCATAGAATTTTTTAAGAAGCCTTTAGTCATAACTTGTTTTTGGCTACGTTAAATTTCAATTGATTTAACGGTACGAAAATGTAAACATTGATTTTCGTCCATAATTGTCATTATTTCCGTAGGCTGAACATTTTTTAAAAAATCATCATGAGTTAGTTTAATGTTTCTTCTTTCGAATGGACAAAAAAAAATTCAAGTAATATTAACTTTTATGCAAGTTTCATTGTTAAATGTGGGGGAGGGTAAATTTCAGAGGAAAAATTGGTGGTACCTATTTTACTGGAATCGTTACTTCCTTCTTTTCAAATTTTACCAAATTATACAACATTAAGATAAAGATATATATTTTTTTTAATTCGTGAACGTAAACAGAGGATTAAAATAATTAGTCAAATTCTTCTTGGAATTTTTTTTTTCAGTAGAGATATGCATGGAAGTAATAAAGAAAGGGATTGAAATGAACGTTTTACTTACTTCTTTTTCTTTTCGTTCATCTGGTTTCTTTTTCTTGGGACAATGCAACATTAGAGAAAAGTAAGAAAGTATAAAATTGTTAAAAGAAAAAATAATGTTTTCTGGTTGAAATCTAAAGCGAACGGTTGTTTACGATCGACGTTAAATGTTTGTTAAAGAGTGGATGTCAAGGGAGGTAATTAATTATTTGGTTAGCTGAGCTTAGACACGCAAGGAACACATTGGAATTTATGGAGAAAGATCTTAAATATGTTGTTTTCACTTTTTAATATTTCAGCAAAATCAAAATGGATTCAATTTAAAATTTATGATCAACTATGATTTATATTTTCTTCAGAAGATTTTTGTAAGTTTATATATGTGATTTATTTTAGGAAAAAAAAAAAACATGAATTCTGTTAAAAAAAACGTCATAATATTATGCTTTTTCAAACTTTTACTTGCTTTTTTAATTGAATTGCCAAGAAAAAAATGTTTTTTAAAGAAATCTTCTAATATAATTATTCAGACTCTTATCTTTATAAAAAAAAAAATTTTTTAATTGTTTTTATCGCTTCATATTTTCAGATTTCATAAAAATGAAATGGGGGGGGGTACTTGTAAAAATATTTACCCTAATATATTTTGGGAAAACAAAATTTGGTACTCTTCGCGGAGAACCGTCCCGGCCTCCTGCCTCAAAAAACGCTAACCGGTGGCTGCTGAAAAAAAAACCCCAGCTACGATTGAATCCGTAGCCGAAGCGGTGTCACTTGAAGAAAAAAAACTGTATACAGGTGACCCGGAAAAAACAGAACCCACACATTTTGTAATAAAACTGTTAATTTTAACGGGGGGGGGGGTTTCGGGAAAAAACGCCCTAAGTTGGTTGTTTTTTTTCAAGTGACACCGCTTCGGCTACGGACTTCAATCATAGCTGGGGGTTTTCAGCAGCTACCGGCTAGCGTTTTTTGAGGCAGGAGCCGGGCTTGTTTCTCTGCGAAGAGTACCCAAGATTTCATCAACAGGTGAATAAATATCGAGATTTTCGTAAAAATTTGTTCGTTGATTTTTCATAATTTTTTTCTTCCCCAAAAAACAGTAGTCATAACTTGTTTTTGGCTACGTTAAATTTCAATTGATTTAATGGTACCAAAAAGTAAACGTTGTTTTTGTTCATAATTTTAATTATTTCCGTAAGGTGGAAATTTGTTAAAAAATAATCAGGATTTTAAAAAAATGTTTCTTCTATTGAATGGTCCAAAAATTTTGAAGATAATATTAACCTTTATTCAAGTTTCATTGTGTCAAATATAGGGGGTGGGGTAAATTTGACACGGCAGATTGGACATCCCTACAGTATTGTTATTTCTACTTATTTTTTTAGGCAAAGCAGTGTAACTGTCCCATATGAAATTTTATATTTAGGGATACCCAAAATGAAGCTAAACTGCGTTTTTGACAAAATAACTTTAGCCCCCTCCCCTATAGAAAATAATTTACCAAAAATCAGGGAATTATCGGATTTTAATGAAATTTTGAGTATTTATTTATCAGTGAATGATCTTTATTAGGTACCACCAATTTGACCCTATGCAATTTACCCCCCCTACATTTAACACAATGAAACTTGCAGAAAAATTAATATTTTCTTGAAAAATTTTTTCCATTCGAAAGAAAAAACATTAAATAAACTCCTGATGATTTTTTACATTTTTTATCAGCATACGAAAATAATGAAAATTATGATTGAAAAACAATGTTTTCATTTTTGCACTGTTAAATCAACTGAAATTTAACATAGCTAAAAACAAGTTACGATAAGAGGATTTTTTAAAAATTCTATGAAAAATCAATTAATGGTCCGATTTTCACGAAAATTTCCATAAATGTTTACCATTGGATGTAAATACATCTGAAATAGTTTTTTTCTAAAATATATTAGGGGAAATATTTTTTTTACGATGTCTATCACCCCCCTATTTTATTTTATGAGATAAAAAAAAAATGATGTGGAAAAAAAAATTGGTACTTTTTTTCTATAAAGATAAGAGTCTGAATAACTATATCAATGAAATTGCATAACGTACCGAATTATAGTTTTTTCAGGAAAAAATAATGAAATCGGAAATAAAAAGTGCAAAAAAAATGTCATAATATTAATATTTGAAAACTTTTTTTTTCTTATGTAATTGGTATGTACTATATTCTATTAAATTGTCAAAAAAAAAAAAATTTTTTAAGAAATTAATTTTTACGAGATTTTCAATCTTTTGTGTGATTAAATATTTTCATTTTCTGCGTGAAATAAATTAAAATTTTTTTTTTCCTGTGGAAAAAAATCAAAATTTTCACGTATATTTAAAAACATGAATTTTAGAATTCAGGTGAACTAAAAGTTGGTCCGATCCGTGCTCGATTAATATTTTTTAAAGAATTTGTAATTTTTATTGTTGAATAGTAATGTGCGATTCTTAGAATATACGGAAGAGCAAAACTGACATATGACGAGACGCTTCTCGTAACTAATGTTTGTTTTTCTGAGCGTAAAATAATATTTTATTTAACTTTTACGACCAATTAGAATAAAAAAATATATTGAATGATTGTTTTATCAGTTTTTCTCTTAGAAAAAATATTCAAATTTTCATTTTATTTTCGATTTTAAGAATTAATACTAAAACCGAAGACATTTTTAACGTCAATTTCACTGCGAAATTTTAAGATTAAAGTTTTTCAAATTTTTATTCATAGTAAATTGTAATATTAAAGTTTTTTAAAGATTTTATTCATTTTAAATTGTAATATTAAAGTTTTTAAAGATTTTATTCATTTTAATAGAAAAAATTTGGCTAAAAAAGTTTGTCCGTTACACCCATCCGTACTTAGATGCATAACTGTAAGAGGGTAATAATATGTATTTCTTTCTCTCTAAATCGCGGCCTGAAAATTACCCTTTCGCACCTAATATGGATAGGTTTGTTTATTTTTTAAGATAACGATGTAATTTTTCCCAATCGGATAATTTGATCTTTGAATTAACTATTTTTCTTTGTAACAACCCTGTACGATCTTTTTTTAACGAAATTTTTGATAAACAAAGTTCGGAAATATCTATTTCCGTTTTTATTCAAGATGACCTAAACGGTCTGGTGGTACCTAATCTTTATAATGCATTATTTATTTTATTTCAAAACTTTCTCATTTTTTCAGGTCATTTAATTTTGACCCCCCTTATGTTGGGGGCGTAACATTTTGTTCGAGTTGGTCTTATAGTTTTCTAATCACAGTATTAATAATGAGATAAAAGACCGAAGTTATGAAACAAACAAAAAATTACGGTGGCTTTTCTATGAGAAAATAAGTACCGAAAATCGAAAAATAAAATGTAAAAAAATAATAAATAATAAATTTTTTGGAGATTTCTTTTTTACTCATTTCGATAATTATTTAATTGGCTATTATCTTATAAAAGAAAAAATTATACATCGATATTTTTTCTGCTTAAAAAAAGGGTGGGCTACATTTTCAATCGAGTTTTTCTTCAAAAAGTATACTTTGATGTAATAAAATAAGGTTTGCATTAAATAGATATTTATTTCTAGAATCTAAAAATGTAACATTTTAAACTTAACATCAGGCTTTTCACATTTTAAATTAATTTTATATATTCATTTTTCATCGCAAAAATACTAAATTAAAGTTTTGAAA
Organism: Doryteuthis pealeii; assembly: GCA_023376005.1. Taxonomy (NCBI): domain Eukaryota; kingdom Metazoa; phylum Mollusca; class Cephalopoda; order Myopsida; family Loliginidae; genus Doryteuthis; species Doryteuthis pealeii. The sequence goes on along the minus strand of CM042151.1, from coordinate 81,745,611 downwards.
TAAAATTATTCAAACATAACCTCCATTATCAAAACTGTACAAACAAGCATAGGACAATTAATTTGAAATCCACCTCATTATAGAAAAATAAGATTTAAATTAATTGTCCTATGCTTGTTTGTACAGTTTTGATAATGGAGGTTATGTTTGAGACAGACTTGCCCCCATAATACACTCTACTTACAATTATGTCTCTTTTATAATCCTGATGTGAAAGATTTCATTTGCAGTGTTCAAAGCAAAAGTTAACCACAACAATTCAAATTAATATAACATTTGATGGAACACTGCTTTTCACATGGTCAGCTCTACGCTGGTTATTCAAGGATTGGAAATAGAAACAAGCTATTTGTACTGAACCCGAATGGTAAATATCCAGCAATTAGTTAATGAGCAATTATACATATTATTAGGAAGCAGCTTACAATTATTGACTTATTGTTATATATTGATGTGTGTACTGTTGTTTTTTAGATGGTTAGTGTAGTAAACAGATTTGAATCTGGGTGTTATTAAATTCAAGTCTGAACAATTAGAGTTATTAACATGCAATCACCTTAGCTTATCCTTTGATTTTTCGGTTATAAAGCAAACAGTGGGAATAGAATCTTTTTAGTTAGTTGACTGCTGGACCCCATGATGTGAAGATGGCTCAGCTAGACTCCCACATGCGGTTGAGAATCCTAAGTTTATTAAAATGGGATCACAAAAACTACATGCCTTGAATTTGTCCCTAAAAACTATCATAACCTTAGCATATCTTGAGACACCAGTTAAGGACCAGAAGTTAGGAGAAGTTAGCTGAAACTGCAAAGACCAAGTAATGAAGATACAATACTACAAGAAAGAATGTACTGAAGACTGATAGAAGAAATACAAGTAGAATACCGGTCAACTACTCAAAAGGTTAGTTGAAGATTTTATATGAGAGATATAAGCATGGATAAAAAGTAAAAAGAACATTAAGTATGAGGGCACAACCATAAGTGACCCTCATAAAGAAGAATAGAATCCAGAGATGGGTGTTCCTCATACAAGAATAGATTTACCATCTGTAGTGACGAGTTGAACTTACCTGACTCAAAGCATCCTTGGTGCATTGCCTGCGAAACTGTCCATGGCAGAAGAAGGAATGTAGTTGGGGCGGTAAGCCATTGTACCCACTCTGAGTAAAAAGTGTCAAGAAGTTGGAGGGGGCAGAGTGGACTTTTTATAGAGGTTGCGAGTCATTATGGGTGACTACCCATGGTGCATTGCAACTTTTATTTGGCTATAAAAGCGACCCAATTTTGCCTGAACAGTGCATTGCATTTTTGTTCTTCAGTAACAGAATGTTGAGAAAGAAGAGGAAGAGGAAGAAGAGAAAGAGAAAGAGAAGCTGGTGGACAATTTTCACCATCTACATGATAATATATAACCAGAAAGAAAGAGTATACAATGTTATTTCCATTAAATCAAATGTACAAAGAAAGAACCCCCCCACCCATATTATAAGTTTACTATTTGAAAACATAAATAATCAATACTGATTATATAGTCTTGAGAATTGTACAAACTTTTCTATTTTATTTTTTAGATAGAATTTTAGGATAATTTCAAAACTAATAGTGCTGGTTCTTGAGTTGTCTTAGGTGAATCAAACAAACAATAATTTTTGAAAAATATATTTGACAATATAATCCTATGTTCTCTTTTTGTGTTGAAATAATGCATATCAGAAATTTACAAAGATTTTTGTCAAAGAATTTCTGCAAGTCTTCAATTTAATAAAAACAAAAATTCTAAAACAGAAAAAAAAAAACAAAAAAAAAACAGCCACTGAACTGTGATTTAGTGGAAATTTTTAAATGACCAGGATCTATTTATTTTGAAAAAAATTCCATATCCTTGAAAATAAAAATTAGTATTATTAAATATTTCCTTTTCTGTGGAACAATCTTTTTGGTAAAATTTTTTTGACTAAATTCCTACCATAAAATTGTACTTGCGCATTATTTGAAAGGAACTTAATTGTTATTAAAAAGACATTTTATGATATTTTGGGGCTAAGAACATGCATTAAAATGGATTTGAAAAGCATTGTGTTTACTCTGTGAAAATTATGTTGAATCAAAGATGGCTGCCATTGTTTACAAGTTTTTTTCTGGGAAAAAGAACAAAGGGACTTAACTCACATTTAAGTCTTAAAAGGACTTAACTATCAAAGCAATGAGAGTTAAGTCCCTTTGTTCTTTTTTTTATGAGAAGCTTGTAAATAATGGCAGTCATCTTTGATTCAATGTATTTTCATGGAGAAAACGTTTTTCAAATCCATTTTAATGTATGTTTTTAACTCCAAAACATCATAAAATATCTTTTTAATAACAATTAAGTACATTTCAAATAATGTGCAAGTACAATTTTATAGTAGGAATTTAGTCACTTAAAGTTCAAGATTACGATCTTTTCTTGCAACATAGCTTTCAAAATACAAGCAACATTTTAATATCTTTAGAGATCTTAGTTTCAAGATTGGGTAATTATTTTGGCATGCCATTTCATCCAGCAAATATCCACATTTTGAGCAATTGGGGCCTGGTAGATCAAAGTTGTATTCTTTGGCATCAACGTTTAATTTAAGAAGTCATTTTTTTTTCAATTTGAAATCTTTTAATAACATTTTGAACTGTAATAGAATATGCACCACAAGAACTTTTTCTTAATTTTCCAAATTCACTTTCTAAATAGTCTGTGATGAATTCCCCAAGTATAATAAAATTAAACTCACTGCTTAGCAAATATCTATAAGCATCAATGAAACCATGGCAACTTAGTTCAATGGCAAAACTAGTATTTTGTGTTAATGATTTCATTCTTTTTCTTTGCTTTCCTCCCATTCTTTTTAAATTAGAAAGAAATATCAGATGTTCATCATTTAAATGTGATATTACTTAATTGCTGATATCATTTGATTATAAAAAAAATACAAAACAATGGGAAACTTTTTGTTGCTCAACAGGTTTTGGATTAACTACTACATTAGATAATTAAACAAAATGAGTCTTTTAATATTTGAAAAAATCTTTTTAGAATTTCCCATTTTGCAATTATTTTTTTGCTTTCGGAATAAAATATTAATTCAGAAGAATCTACCAGTAATCAAATAATTTTGAATATTTTTAAAAAGGTAGACATTTTTAGTTAGCTAAGTTTTAGTGTCAAATTGTTTGAAAAAAGATTGATTGGTCCTGTTGTTGTCGTATACAATTGCAATTAGTTGACTATCTAATTATTTGATTACATAAACAATATATGAAGGTTTTTGTATTAAAAAAATTACCTCTAACTGGGATCATTTTAAGTAGAAATTTTGGTTCCCGATTTAAACTTTTTACCATGATGACCAATATTGTTTTTACTAATATCTCAGAATTTTCTACAAAACTGAATACATTTCTTCCATGATATAGTAGAGAAGGTTTTATATATGCTTCATCAATTAAAAAAATACACTTTTTCCTGATTTTCAGAGAATTTACAAAATATATCACCAAGAAAAATAAAGTCATCTAATTTTTATATTTTTGAACTCAAAGCAGATAATTTTCTCACACTGGATATCATAAAATCATCCAGAAGTCTGGTTAAATTGAACTTAATGGACCTAAATTCCACCATCGTATGTCACCCCGCTGAAAGGAAATAAAAATTTAAAAAATCAGAGAATTACCTGAATTTAATGAGATTTTCAGTGTTGATATATCAATGAATAAAAGATATAATGCACTAGTTATTTTATTTAAAAACTCTTACATTTTTTCATGTCAGTCAATTTGAACCAAGTATCTTTGGGACGTAACACAGATAAAAAATGTTTTCATTAGCTGAGAAAACAAATAGCTTCATTGATCCAGTAATGAAACATTTTTTGAAAGAGAAAAAAATAAAGCAGGGCAGAATTTAAAAATAATTTTTTTTTTATTAAAACATTAGAATACCTTGAGTGAAAACATAATATGTACAAGAATTTTCAGGAATATAGAGACAATTTTGTCCAGTTTTCAAAATTTCAAAAGGTTATGGATGGATTGTGATAATTTAAAAACTCCAAATCTTATATCAATCTGTATTTTATAAATATATTTGTCATAGCAGAATTTTATTTTGAATGTTTTCATGAGCATCGCCACATGAAATTCTATACTTAGTTAGAAAAGGCACATGCCAAACAAGAATATTTACACAGAATATACAAATTATAAAACTCTAAAAGCTTACAATAGTTAAGTAGGATATACATGAGTAGCAAAAAATTCTGTACTGATTTAGAATCCTTTTAGTAGTGTGTCACAAATGACGATGATGTCACTCCATGTTGTTGATTAGTTCTGCACTTTGTGATGGCTAATTAGTCAAATTCTGGACTTGCAGATGCTGTCACACACATTGAAAGGGAAATTTCCATCTGCATTCTGTGGTGCATGACAACAAAGACATCATTGTTCTGCAGCCCAATTGAGTTCAATATTGAGCTGCTCAGTTCCTGTGTGGCATGTATTTCACCAACTTTGTCTGTTGGAGGCCAGGTCGTCTAGACTTGATGGTATAATGGTGCATTTCTTCAAAATTGTCTTCATATAGTCTATGAACTACCATCTGCTCTTTTAGTGCTTTCTGTGAGTTTACCATAAAGTACTTTACTGGGGAGTCTGTTTGCTGGCATATGGATGGTGTAATACAACCATCACAGTTATATTTAGAATAGGCAATAAAACAGCATGTCAAGTGAGAATATTTAGACTGGACAGCAAAATAAACAAATCATTGAGAAATGATAAAATAGTAAAGCTAAAGAAGAGATAAAGTTAGTAGTACATTATAAAGACAGTGTTTTGTTTTTTGTTTTTTTAAGTATGAGGTTATTGAGATATTAATTTCTTTCAGGTTTGTGTTTTATATGTGTTTTCTACTGTAGGGTTTCTAGTGTATATGTCAATAGGTATACAACTTGAAAATCTAACACTCTGAAAATGGAGTTTCACATACTTGAGAATATTGGGGAACTTCATTTTTTTGTGTATTTGCATAAATCTTTTTAAACAGGGACTCTATGAAACTACAGAACCTTGAGAACAAAATAGTTTATCATCTGTGAATATTTTTATTTTTTCAGTGTGATTTCACAAAAACATTCATCCGTACATTTAAAAAGAAAATGCTTAATCACTTGCAGATATTTGCTTCCCACAGTTTTTCTTTGTTCGAAAAAGTTCTTCCAGCCAATGCACAAGATATTATGGCCCAAATATTCTCGATTGGGTTTAAATCGGGGCTTTGGCCAGGCAAAACATCACATCAATTGAATTATCGGCAAGCCATTTTCTTAGTGACTTTAGCGGGTGTGCGTGCATTATCTTGTTGAAATAATGTTATGGGATACTCCAGCTTCTGGATACTTGAAAACAGTCCTGTTCTAATATTCGAATGTATTCCTTTGCATTGATTGACGCCTCACATCTAATAAGTTCCCCAATCCTGCGGCATTAAAAGTTCCCCATACCATTATCCTCCATTCCCGTGTTTCACTGTCGTTTTTATGCAACTTGGCGATAATCTTCTCCGGATCTTCGAATGCAGTGTTCGGGAGCATCACTAAAAAGACAAAATTTGATTCATCGGACCAGAAAACATTCCTAAACCATTCTGTATCTTATAACAGCTCATTTTATAATGCTATGAAAATGCCACACAATTAAAATGAAGAAGTTTTCTCCTCTATGTGTATTTGCATGTGCTTTTTTAAACTGTATTTTCCAAGAAAATGATGATTCACCATCTGACAGGAAAAGGTTTCTCTCCTGTGTGTCTTCGCATATGTGATTTTAAACAGGAATAATTGGAAAATGTGATCCACACACTTGACAACGAAATGGTTTCTCACCTGTATGTTCGCATGTGGTTTTGAAGTTTGAATCCTGTGAAAATACTGATCCACACACTTGACAGGAAAATGGTTTCTCTCCTGTGTGTATACGCATGTGTATCTTTAAACTGTTACCAACTGAAAATGCAGATCCACAAACTTCACAAGAAAATGGTTTTTCTCCTGTGTGTTCGCATGTGCTCTTGGAATTTGGAAGCGTATGAAAATGTTGATCACAACTCACAGGAAAATGGTTTCTTACCTGTGTGTATATGCATGTGTGTCTTTAGATTGGAAATATTGGCAAATGCTGATTCACAAACCTGACAAAAAATGGTTTCTCTCCTGTGTGTACTCGCATGTGCTTTTTCAAACTGCAATTCACTGAAAATGCTCTTCCACACACTTGACAAGAAAATGGTTTCTCTCAGTGTGTGTTCTCATATGCTTTTTTTAGATTTGACTTCATTGAAAATGCCAATCCACACACTTGACAAATATATGGTTTCTCTCCTGTGTGAATTAACATATGTCGTTTTAAACGGAACTGACTGAAAATGCAGATCCACATACTTGACAGGAAAATGGTTTCTCTCCTGTGTGTATTCTCACATTGTTTTTTTAAATCGGATTTTTCTGAAAATGCCAATCCACATACTTGACAGAAAATGGTTTCTTGCCTGTGTGTATTAACATGTGTCTCGTTAACGGGAATTGACTGAAAATGCTGATCCACACATTGACAAGAAAATGGTTTGTTACCTGTGTGTAGTCTCATATGAAACTTTCAATTTTGAATTTGTGGAAAATGCTGATTCACACACTTCACAAATGTAAGGTTGCTTTTCAATGTATTTTTGCATTATTATTAAGATACAGAAATTCAGTAAAATAGATGTAGAGACTTGTCAATTAAAAGAAATGTAGAAACTTTGTAGGTTAAAAGAATTTCTCATTTGTATGCTATTACGTCACTATTTTGATATGTCATACTGCAGTCCATACTTTGAATGATACAATTTCATGTCGGCAGACATTGCTTTCATTTTGAGAATTGTTCATCTCTACAAGTCATATCTGCAAATAACGAGGTATTAATAAAAATGACAGGATATTTTATTGTTTGTAGAATTATATGATTATAATATAAACCCTTGTGATACAATGCAATATAATCAAATAATTTATATTAACTTATGATGCAACACAATTTAAAAATATTATGTTCAATAAATACTAAGAAGTTTTTGTAAAATTAATAACCTAAAATTGTATTTTTTAACATTTGCTTTTAAGTTTTTATTTTAAATTAATCAAAAGTATCTGACTATTATTGATAAACAGAAAAATATTTACATCTTAACATTTACCAAATATATAAATGGTTGGTTGTGCCAAACATTTTTCATGATTTAACCCCTTTTATTGAGGGAGTCCAGAGGAGAGCTACTTGAGGAGTCCAGAGGGAGCTACTAATTAGTGAATAATAAAACCCCTTTCAATAATGAGCAGACTAGGAACATTGACTTACCAAGTTTGGTTTTCCGACATATAGAGGGGATATGATTGAAGCCTACAATAACATGCATGGTTTTTATTCACGAATGCTATCTACTACATTACTCAAAATACCTAATACGGGGACATAAAAAAACTTGTTTACAATCTTGTAAAGCAAATGCAAGACAAATTAATTTAGCTACAGTGGTGATGCAATGGAATAACTACCTTCATCAAGTAGTGAATGCGCATCTCTCAACTCCTTCAAAGCAAGTTGGTAATCTGGACAAATGATTTTAATTCTGTGGATTTTGAATATTTATAAGGAACAGCTGACAGGTCTCAGACCTAATATACTACCTGAAATATTATTATTTATTAGAATTATTATAATTTATCAAGAAACTAGAGTTATTCACTCAGAAGAGAAGAATTTATTTAGTTTCCAATTTATTAAAGAATGCAAATCAGCAAAATGAATTTTGATATTATGGGCCTCCATACATCCTCAATTACTTAGCACTACGACCATGAATATTCTGTGTGAGACATGAGGTGAAACCGAGCTACAGGAGTACTTACTGCTCGGCTGAATGTACAAGGATGAGGTAACTTCTCATGTTTGAGAAGGTACCTCTACTGGGTATTTTTACAAGAGGAAGAAGTGTATCACAGTATGAGTTACTTACAATACCATCATATCCAAATACTTCATTCATGGACTTTAAAAGTTTAGTTCAAGTAATTGATTAGAAGTAAGTGAACTGATGAGCGCCCAGATCGGCCAAGTGAGTAATTGCAGTCATGACTGCTCATCCCCTGGATGTCTAATCCTTAAGACACATGGGTCACCCAACGGCCAAGTAACTCCAATTGGAGGAGTTCTTAACCCCCTCTTGCCCAAGAAGTTGCAAGCTCCGGTGCAATTCTAAATGCCCCAAGGAGGGTGTGTATTCATGAGAATAAGACCAGGATTTTTTTATATAATAATAGGATAATCTTGTGACATTTTTACTTAGATTTTGTAACTATTCATAGACGTATTT
>CM042151.1:81472291-81737153 GCA_023376005.1 Doryteuthis pealeii | reverse complement strand
CCGAAACACCAGAGCCAAAAAAGAATACGATTTTGCCAAGCTGATCACTAATATTCATTTATACATATGTGAATTGTGTCATTTTTCATAAATTCTCTTATTAAGTAGGTCAATTTATGGAAATGGTTCGTAACAAACCTTGTTATTAAAAACAAGCTGGTAAATTGTTACAAATTCTGACATCCATACAAGAGAAATGTTATTCTTTTTAGTTTACTTCATCCATGCGGATATTGCTTGTTGTCTCTTCTACCTAAATCTCTAGGACATGTTAATTCTTAATGTAATATCCCTTTCTTAGGTTAATAAAGTTTATTCATAATGTTCAGGTTTACTTGACGTAAATTCGTCAAAATTCATCTAAAGCTTAGAATATCAGTTTACTACACGTGAATCAGGTTTTATTTGTTCTTTAATTAATAAATCTAAAACGTAATTTCCTTTTTAAAATTCACAAATCACTGTTTCACCAGAAATACATATATATCTGTTTAAAAAATCAAGCGGAATAAAATATCTGAAAGATATTTGAATAAATAGAAGGAATTACTTTTTCCTGTGTCGTAACTAACAAAAAATTAAAGGGTTATGACTTTGGATTCATTGTCTGTCGTCGCCAATAATGAATCGAATCGGATACATTGATTATTTTAAATTAAAGTATCCAAATGTTACTAAAATGTTATTTAGAATATGGTATACTATATATAGTATACTATATATTATATGTGGTGTATGGTGTTGGTGTTGTGTTGGTGTGGTGTGTGCTGTTGTGTGGTCGTAACCAAAATTGGGCAGTATGTTTTCTAGTTTTTTTTTCTTTGTGTCATTGTGCTTTTTTTCCAATTCTAAATCAATTCCCTACTTCTTGACTGAAGAGTTTAATAGTTGTTTTTAGAGTTTTTAATTCTTTTCCATTCTATAGCAAAAAAACTTAATAATTATCTGTATACATAGGTGAATTTATCTTTAATTGTGGATTTTGTAAATATTTTTATTTGTTCATTAGTATATAATTCATGCATCATTACTAAATAAATGACTAATCAACAATGATTACTTTTATTTTTTATTTTTTTTGAGGTTGTTGCTTACCCCTTTTGGAAATACATGTGAATGTGAACACATTAGTTTGAGTTACAATAAATATACCAAAATGTTATTCAGCGATTTCATTCTAAAAAAAAAAAATAAAGATAAAAACTTTTACCAAGCCCTAAAAATCCTTCCCAAAAACTAAAAAAAAAAAAAAAAAAAAAACAAGTTAAACGTGCTTTGTCCATATTTGTTTTTGTTTTTTGTCTTGTTGTTGCTGTTGTTTTTATATCAAAACAATTAAAGCATTATTTTAATATTTTCTTATGATTTTTTAACTTCTAACTAAGACTTTTTCCTATTCCAGTCTGTTAGAATTTTCCATCACATCTTCTTATTAGTTTAATGTTGATCTGAAATTTGAAATATTTTCACACATTCTGGTTATTCATTCATTTTGGGATCATTCCATATTCGTTTATTAGTCTATCCTATATCAATGGTTACATTTTCCCATTGTTTTACCTCCATTAAAATGTGTTGTGGTCGAGAATAATAGTTATGCTGCAACATTAAATTTAAGTCCCTTTTTTAATTAATGTACCTTGGTCTAATTGTTTGTGGTAATAGGAATATTCCTGATTATTTCTATACAACGTTATGTCTTTGGAAGAAACAACGTGGCTTATATTCCAATTTAGTGCGCTGGTGGGCATTTGATGGGAGTATTATTGAATTTATTTTAGAAGGTCACTTTGATTTTTTTTATTGTCTGTGGGCTCAACTTTCTAACAAATTTCAATTATGACTTAATTGTTTTCCTGATAATCCGAAAAATGTTTATCTTATTCTTCTTAATTTTAGTTTTTGGTTTGATTGGCATTTCCCATCACCAAAGGAATATATCTTAGTGTGTTCACTTTTGTAATTAGCAAAGATTCAAATAATTTTTGGGAATGGTAAAATGTAAGTTAATCGGGTAATATTGAAAACGACCCAGTGGATTGGACGCAATTCAAATTCCGAATTCTTACCATGTTTAAAAGATTGATTTCACAAAGGACAAGTGTTCAAATACAATGAATGTGTGAAGGTTTATATTTTAAAAAGATCCATGAAATTCCATCAACAAGACATATAGGTAAGTATGGCATTTGGAATGCAGTTTAGTGAGAAATCCGTTTCAACCAAGGAAATTTAAAATTCAATGCCTACACATTACGGAAAAAAAGAAGCCCTTCCAAATTCATAAGATGCCCAAAGCTTTACACACGTCTGGCAGTTTAAGAAAGTTCATGAAACGCACTCACACAGGGCGAGAGAACTGACACATGTTTTAATTGTAATTAAAAACCTTCAAAGTTCTAACATTTAAAGCGTCATGAACCAACACATACCAAGCGAGAAAATATCACTTCCTCAATAAATAACGAAAGAAATCTCCATTTCAGAATTCACAACTAGAAGGAATTACCCAGTCAAACATGTCAGACAGAAAATGGCTTAATTGAAGTTGAGAACGATTTATTTCTACCAAAACAAATTTCCGATGAAACAATGAGATAACACACCATCCAAGAAATTAATCAAATCACACAAACCGACAGTAAGGCCTTTCAAATGTTGATAAATTCGACAAAGATTTATAAGAGGCTCACGATTTAGAATATCATCAATGCACACATACAAGAATTTCCCCAGCCAAATATCCAGTGTATATCAGAACACAATGGATGGTTGTTGAATCGGAATCCATTACCAGTTATACCATGACAAATTTCCAATGAATAATCAGATGACATACCATCAAGATATCATTCGAAGATGTGGCAAATCATTTCAAATCCAGTCATCTTTCAATATTCAATCATCAACATCGATACACCCTGAACAACATTCATTCCAATATGGAAAAACAATCAAAATCTGCTAATTATCCAAACTTATCGATGCGATTTAAATCAATCGATAAAACTAACTGTCCACACCAGTTTAATTCACAAACTATTTCACCTTTGGACATAATACAAACAAAAGCGGGCAAAATTATTCAAAAGTTACATGAAATAAAGACACAATATCAAATTATGAACAGATCAATAGAACATCCATCCGAAAGTGTTAAGTTTTCCAGCCAGGAACATTACAGAAAATTTCTCCCAATATCAAAAGTTACTGAAGAGACTCAAAATCAGCTCCGATTATATCTCAAAAGTTCCATTAGAATTCGATACATTCCTTCGAGATACGTAATAATCATCATTCTATACATCAGCAATCGGTTACTATAGAAAACCTTACCAAATGAAAACTCTAGATCAATACTGATAACATAGACATGAACTCACAAATACAAAACGTCAGTCTCTTAGAAAAATACGTCTGACCAATGCTTATAGTTCGTCGACACATAATGAAAAAAGTTTTTCTTTTCTTCACATGCTTCTAGAGGAATAGAAACAAACATTCAAATTGGAGATAAAGTATTAGAGGCAATTTCCACTACAACACATCAAATAATCTAAACGATAAACGAAATTTTCGATAAACGAAGTCCAAGATACACGAAAGTTTCGATAAACGAAAATAAAACAAGCCCCAAGAGGGCCAGTGATACACCACTTTATGCAGATAAAGAATTATACAGATAATTGAAACATTATATTTCTTTTTGCACAAGTAAAATCTGAAGATTATTTCGGCGCTTCTCAAAAGTTTTCTTACGTTTACATTTTCATTTCTTTTAAAATATTTTCTTGGTTTCTTTTTGTTTTTACCAAAACGATTATCATTTTTCATTTCTTACAAATTTATCATTCGTATTTTACCTTTTCATTATAATTCTTGTAAATCAAAAACTTATATATTTCTTTTTGTACAAGTAAAAATCTGAAGATATTTCGGCCTTCTCAAAAGTTTTCTTACACTACATTTTGATTTTTTTTGTTTGTAAATATTTTCTAGGTTTATTTTTAACAAAAAACGGTTTTCTTTTCCTTTTCACAAACCTATCATTTGTATTTTACCTTTTCATTATAACTTGTGTAGTTTTAGGTGTATTCCTCGTGACTTAGTGACTAACATGATCGTCTGTGACAACTTTATAAAGCGAGTTCAAACTCCAGTCGCGTTAATTTTATTCACTTCGAACAAATACTCTGGGGAAATCTGTGAACCCCCTCATTTACCATCGAAATCCAATAATAATTCTTTACCAGAAACAAACATTACGTCAATAGATGATAACAAAGACGTGAACTCACAATTCAAAACATCCAGTTTTGCTACAAAATACTTCCATCAACACAAAATTATGAAAGCGATTTTGGCAATTTACAAATTGTGGAAGTATTATCACTGGAACAAATCGAATCATCCAAATGATAAACCAATGTGGAAACAACTCTTCAATATTGAACAAACAAACCAAAACAATTATATGAATACAAATCTAAAAGATAAAGAAAACACAAGTCCCAAGAGGACAGTGATGATATGCAAATAAATAAATAAAAAAACTATAAGACTATTGGAACCGTATATATTCCTATTTGCTCTTAGTAAAATCTAAAGAGAATATGGTTTTATGTTATTGTTCGGTGCCTCTCAAAAGTTGTTTTTCTCACATTGATTTTTTTTTTTTTTTTTTGTTGGTAAATTACTTTCTTATTTCTTTTTACCAACAATCGGTTTTGATTTTTTCTTTCACACACTTATCAATTATATTTTACCTTTTCAGTATAATTATTAAATTTTTAGGGGTAATCTCCGTGGTGTAATGGCTAACATGATGGACTCCAACAACGTAGTGAGTCCAAACTACAATCACGCTATTACCTTCGTTTTTGTACAAATAAAAATTATGGGATTGTAATTTTTATTGAAAAAAGTAAAATCTCATTGAAAAATCTTTTAAATTTTTGACTTTTTTAACATTTTTTTATTTAAAGAGAATATCTCATGAGTAATTGGCGTCCCCGATTTTAGAATTCCCGTTATTGATTATTTTCGTCGTATTTTTGTTTAAAGATTCCCATTCATACAAAAACTTGGATTCACGTAGTGGTTCCATTCACTGCTATTGTGGCGTGTGTTTGATGACGATCAATAAATAGAGAATTTAAAAATAGAGATAATGTGTCCAATTCAATAAGAAAACGTTTTTCTCATGTAAAAATGCTAACAGTGTAATGTTGTAATAATTTTATTTACCTAATCAATCTTTTAGTATTATATCAACCTGATTTTCTCACTCAAATAAAATAACAAATAAAGATTTTCAGCGTTTGCTTTTTTATGTTAGACGTTTTAACAGGGGGGGGGGGCATGATGAATCAAATGTATGAATATGTGTGCATATATTAACTAAGAAAATTGGTTTGATGGAAAGAAGGATTTGGGAATTTCCAGCGACGATGGATTCCTAGCTCCAAGACAATAATAATAGCAGATAAATTGACTTATTAATAAAATCTTGTAAGACCAATGATTACGAATAGTAACGTTTTCAGTCAAGCCAAAATAAGAATAGTATGTAACTCTGAAAAAACAACGGCCACTCAAAGCACATTAAATTGGAAAGATATCAGAAGAAACAAACATAAAAGGCATAATATAATATTGTTTAGGATTTCTTATCACCCAGCAATGAAAATTAAAATAAGAATAATCTTTTATCAAATAAATTAATAACCAGTTGATCGGAAACAGTAAATTACACAATCTGATCAAAATAATGGTACCGTGCTACGAGTTTCAGTTGCAGGAGTGGACATATATGCTCACCATCCCTAGTGGATTAAGCACTTACTGCCACCGACTACGCTTAAAGGCAACGCTCTCCTATAAAACAGATGGAGCTCTCTCTGACGACTTTTCAATATATGTATGTATTTATCAGTTAAAACTTTCGTTTTAGTCTACCTTCACTCAAGGACAGATAGAAATCTGTTGAATCCCAGCCGTCTAAAAGCAAAAACAAAGGTCAGGCAATTTGTCATTCGGAACATGCTATTTGCTGATGATGCAGCAGTGGTAGCACACTCTCAGGAGCAGCTGCAAACACTCATGGACCAGTTCACCCAAGCCTGCCAGAACTTCAGCCTGACCATTAGTATAAAGAAAACTAAGACGATGGGTCAGGGAACTGGAAATCCTCCCTCCATCACCATCAACAGCTACACCCTGGAAGCCGTAAACACCTTCACCTACCTTGGATCCACATCACTGACAACCTGTCACTTGATGCTGAACTCAGTTGCCGGATAGGAAAAGCTGCCTCAACTTTTGGAAGCTCACAACAAGAGTGTGGGACAACAGCAAGCTTACTATCCGTACAAAGGTACAAGTGTATAGGGATGTGTCATCAGCACCCTCATGTATGGAAGTGAAACATGGACCTTATACTCCCACCAAGAGCGGCGGCTAAATACCTTCTACCTTCGCTGCCTTAGACGTGTTACTGGGCATCACCTGGAGGACAGGATCACTAAACAGCAGTCCTAGAGAGAGCTCAACTCCCCAGCCTGTACTCTCTACTGAGACAACGTCGTCTCCGATGGTTGGGTCATGTACGTCGGATGGATGATGGACGAATCCCAAAGATATTCCTGTATGGAGAGATAACATCTGGTAAAAGACAGATTGGTCGCCCCCTACTGCGATTCAAGGATGTCTGCAAAAATGATCTCAGGTGCTTTGGCATTGTCCCTTCCAGCTGGGAAAAATTTGGCTCAAGACCGCCTCGGGGCGGCAGAATCTCCATAGAGGCCTGTACACGTCAGAATTCACCCTGATACAACATCATGAAGCTAAGAGGTCCATAAGAAAGCAACGGCAACAAAGCATCGGGACATCATCATCTACAGGGACAACCTACAAATGCAAAATCTGTGCGGAGATGTTCTCAACATAGGACTTCATAGTCACAGGAGGCGCTGCAACCTCAGGGGCACACAAAAACTTTTATCATAGTCTTTCGAGACTGAATTGCCAATGAAATGAAATGAAATGAAATATCAAATTGATACATTCTCTGAAAATATCCCTTACAAAAAGCACAGGAAAAGGTTTGTTCTATATAACTATTCACTCATATTTATTTAAAGTTGTATTTTTCTGGTTATATTAAGAATATAGGAACATGAGTTTAGTTGCGCCGTTTAATTATAATTTTACTTTCCAGGTTTACAAAGTATTTTATACTGCATTTCGTTAAGCGATTGACAGTTTAAATATTTCATATTATAATCATCATGTTTTTGGTTATACCAATTTGATACAATTGTGCCAATTTAATGAAATAGTTTTCTATCGTTTGTTCATTTGGAAGGAATGACTTGATATATTAAAAGTTCCATCTTTAATTCAGAAATGAATTTGGTATTGCAGTTCGCTCGGTGTTCGAGGGTTTTAATATCAAATGTTTATAATTTTTGTTAATTTCAGTTTGATACGTTATAATCATTTTATAAAGTGTTTGTTCTACCGTCTGTTTATTTGAGATGAATGGATTTATATCCTGAAATGAGTATTTTCGATTTTAAATAGATAATTTCATGAAATATTTTCTTAAATAAACTGACTTGATTTCATCAAATTCAACGTTTCTGAAATCTCCAACACTTAATTAAATTTTCGGTAAAATCGAGATGGAGTATTGAAAGTTTGCTAATGGTTTTTACATTGATGTGTTAAGTTAATAAAACCAATAAAATCACCATTAATATCGATTACACATAAGTAGTGACTAACACATATTAGAATATATAATATTTACATATTATATACAATCGATAATGAAATAGGCTTTTTCCTAATTCATCAACCATTGAAATAATATTACCATGAGTTTTATCCCCTTTTTACTAGGTAGCAGTAAGGGCCGGCTTAGCTCAGTCGGTAGAGCGTTCGGCTAGAAACCACAAGCTTCCTGGTTCGATACCGGTTCTCGCCAACTCAGCGTATGAGTAGCACAGGGATCTGTGCGGTAAAGTAAGGAGCTGATGGTAGGTGTGGCGCTCCACCTCAGATGCTAAAATAATCTCCTTGGTCTAGCGCTATTGAAAAGGGGATAGACTCCCTCGCTGACTGGTTGATACCGACTTTAGGCCGCCCCGTCGACTTTACTTTACTTACTACGTAGCAACTAACAAATAAAGTATTTAATTATACATATATAAGTAAGTAAAGTCGACGGGGCGGCCTAGAGTCGGTATCAACCAGTCAGCGAGGGAGTCTATCCCCTTTTCAATAGCGCTAGACCAAGGAGATTGTTTTGGCGTCTGAGGTGGAGCGCCACACCTACCATCAGCTCCTTACTTTACCGCACAGATCCCTGTGCTACTCATACGCTGAGTTGGCGAGGACCGGTATCGAACTAGGAACCTTGTGGTTTCTAGCCGAACGCTCTACCGACTGAACTTCAAATGCATAATGATTTATTTTCAAAAGCGTTTTCTTGAAAATTTAAAAACATTCCACATAATATTTTTGAGTGGGGGGTGATTTTTTTATTTCTATAACAGCCTTTAAAATTTACGTTCATTATACTTTTTGTATATAAATAATCTTTATGCGTCATAATTTGTTTGGTAAGTAAAATATATTTGTAAGATATTTTTACTTACTGAACCATCTAAAATAACAAGTGTGGCTTTAAAAATGTCGGATTTATTTGAAAGAAAATAAGAAAGAAATTTTTCCATCTATGATCACTAAAGTTAATTCACTGTAACATCTGAATGTTTCAGTTATTTCCATTCATCAATTTATTCTGACTCGTGTCCACTTCTTGGATGCTTTCCTCGTCGTACCTTTCGTCCCTTTTCACGTGATCCTTGTAGTAAGTCAATTTCCGGAAATGTCAAACAAACCGTCTGATTAAAACCATGTCGGTAAATTGTTTCTATGCAGTCATCCATACAAAAGAAATTCTATTATTTTTAGTTGCTTCATCCTTGTAATATATCGCTTGTCTGATTCTTCCTCTGGTAGAATCAGTTGATGTAATTTTTAATTCTTAAATGTAATATCATTTCTTAGTTAAATAAATGTTATCATATAGTGTTCAGGTTTCTACTTGACAGAAATTCTTCAAATTTTTCTTAGTGTAAATTGATTTATTTTAGCTATGAGTCAGGCTTTGTCCTTCTTTTAAAATTCAGACATAATTATTTTTTTAAATTCTCAAATTACCGTTTTCAGCAAATAAAAATTTTAAAAGATTTCTATGAGATATTTAATTCTGCCCCCCCCCCAAAAAAAAAACAAAAACAACAGTCAGCTAAAACATATGTCAATATTTTGATAAAAAGAAGGAATTACATTTTTTTTCCTTGGGTCGTAAGATATTATAAAATATATTAGTGATTATTGAATTTGGTTTGTTTTGTTTTACGGCATATCAACCTCAGTGGGTCATTTAATGCCGATAAAGTTTTGAAATAAATCAATTCTTAATGGATAATACAATTTTTTTAATCAACTCATGTTTTTCTATTTAACCCATAGATGGGACCCTAACAGGTACTACCACTCCGGGTCAGAGTGGACCAGGGAGCAATGGTGATGAAGGGGTGCTCCACATTCCCCAAACCTCCAAAACTGGAACCTCACCATCAGATAGATTTTAACGCCATTCCCAGGACATGTAGACCCGCAGCCACCTATTGAATTTGGATTATTGAATTTGGACAATACGTCCCTCCCTTAGCAAAAACAATTGACTGATCAGAACATAGATTATTTTTAAATAAAATATCTAAAGTTACTAAAATTAATTAAAAGGTAATTTAACAATTGAATGAAACTTATGATAAATACTTTTTAATAAGACTTTATAGAAGACTTTATTTAATTAAAAATAATCAAATAAGGAAGACAAATATTTTTATGGAGGTAGATTATTGTTTTAATATCTTACGGTCGGGTGTACATCTTAGCAATTTTAAGAAAACGTATTCAATTGGAGGTCACGATATCCTTTGATATATACTTTGGGTCGCACATACTTTAGTGTGCCAAATTCTCATGGCCCTAGTGTTACGTTAGGTATTCCATTATTATAAAAGATGAATAACAAGTGAACTATGTTTTATTACATGGTCATCTTGCAAGAAGATGTGCGTCTCCTTCGCCCACTAAGGTTCACAAAAGGACATAAAATGGATTCTAAGTCAGCTTATACAAGTAAACATAGCGTCTTTTCTCATTCTGAGCTTTTCACCCCCTCTCAATTTGAGTAAGATTTTTTTATAATTATTGCAATTTTATCATATCTTAGCAATTAAAAATGCATTCAACTTAAATAAGTAACATTTCATTGCAGACACTTTGGTGTGAGTTTTTATAGTGGTGGAAATAACGTCTATCGTATTATGAATGCTTAAATTAGATAATACATGTATATAGGGGAAGTAAGGATTGTGTGATAACGGTCACGATATCATTTGATGTATTCTTTGGCGCTTATATGTGTTAACTAATAAAACCAACATCATCATTAATATCAGTAACACATAATCAGTGACTATCAAATATTAAAATAAAAAGATATCAACATATCAAATGTAATCGATAAAAAATAAGTTTATAATATTTATATTACGTAATATTTTTGAGAGGGTAAATTTCATTTGTTTTCTATAAAGGCTGTCGAAATTAACGTACATGGCATCTTTTGTATCAATAATTCTTCTGCTTTATAGAATAATTGGAAAGGAAAATCTATTACCAAAATATATTTCACGGACTGAACAATCTGAAATAAAAAAAATGTTGGATCTGAATACACCAGGTTTATTTGAAAAAAGTAGAAAATATTTTCAATTGAAAGTTCAATTGACAGTGCAGAGAATTAATTCATGAAGTATACTGAACTATCAGAGCAACAAAATGAGAAGGTTTTGACCAGTGATCACTCAGATTATTTCACTATAATATCTAAATGCTTCAATTGTTTCCACTCATTGATTTATTTTGATTCGTATTCATTTTCTTGTTGATTTCCTCGTCGCCAGTTTCGACCCTTTTCACGTGTCTCTTGTAGTGGGTCTATTTCTAGAAATGCCGAACAAACCTTTTTATTAAAACCATGTCGGTACATTGTTACTATTCTGCCATCCATACAAAAGAAATTCTATTCTTTTTAGTTTACTTCGTCCTGTGTAATCGCTTGTCTGTCTCTTCCATTAAACCTCTAATAGAATCAGTTGATGTAATTTTTAATTCTTAAATCTAATATACTTTTTTGGTTAAATAAATGCTCATCATATTATGATTATCTTTCTACTTGATGGAACTTCTTCAAATTTTTTCTTAACTTAAAATATTAGTTTACATACAAGGTGAGTCAGGTTTTATTTTTTTCCTTTGAGATATAAACACGATTTCTTTTCAGATTCCTAACTTAACCAGAGAATATATAAATAAATAAATATCCAGTCAGAAAAATTAAACTACCCACTAAGATATCTGAACATATTTGAATAAAAAGAAGGAATTATTTAGCATAATTAAAAAAAAATATATGGGTTTTTTGAATTCGGATCATCTTCAGTTCCCCCCTCAAATAATTGGCTTAGGTCGGAATATTGATTAATTTAACTCAAAGTATCAACAGTTACTAAAATGTTAATTATATAAACATACACACACACACACCCACGTGTGTGCGTACCAAAATTTAAACATAATGGGCAGTTGTGGTTATTCAGTTGTTTATCTTGTTCCTTTCTTCATTAACAGCATTGTGATTTTTGTTTTCAATTTAAAATCCCATTCTTATATCTCGACTGGACAGTTTATTAGTTTGTGTTAAGGTTTACATTTCGTTTTCTCTCTTGGCAAAACCTTAAATATCATTTGATAATTTATCTTTAATTGCTACTTTGTAAATATGTTGTCTATGTAGTAAATATATAGACTCTTTAGTATATAATTCAATTGCATAATTTTTATAACAGATACTAATAACGATGATGAGTCTACCTGGAACATACCTCTTTCAATTTTTACCTCTACTAGGATTTGTCCTCCAGCTGTTAGTTATATTTCTTATAACTCTTCTGATTAAGTTTAAGATTTGATCTGAAATTGAAATATTTTCAGACATTTTGTTATTCATGATTGCGGGATCCTTCTACATTAACTGTTTTTTGTTACATTTTTTCTCATTATTTTTACCCCCATTAGAATGTGTTGGTCGAGGAATAATAGGTCTCATGTTCCACTTGTCCCCTTAAGATATGAATTGTTAAGCCCATTTTTTTAATTAATGTAGTTCTAATTACATTGTTTGTGGAATGTACATCTATATTTCAAATAAAATATATGCCTATATATCTGCATTATATCTATTAGATTTTCAAATTAACTGTTAAAAATTTACTATCAAAATATTACAATAGATTATTTTTTTTTTAATTCAGTTTGAAATAATCAAGTAAGGAAGACAAACATTTCTACAACATTCAATTATGACAGAAAATATCGATTTTAATATTTAACAGAATTAAAACATAATTTAGCTTATATGCTTAAAAACTAGTGTCTTTTCTTATTTTAAGATTTTCTCTCCTACCCAACCACTTTTGTGTGAGATTTCTTTTAAATTATTACAATTGGAGTATATATTAGCAATATTAAGAAAACGTATTCAATTTAGCGAACATCTCATCCCCCATTTTGTTTGTTTTTTTAGTAGGGGTGGGATAACGTCTATTATCATGATCGATGAATTAAATAATATATGGGATGGTGAAAAAAGGTATGGATTCATGTTTGGCGGTCACTATCTCATTGGATGTATTCTTTGACGCCTGTATGTGCGAACTTATCAAATATGTCAAAGAGCACTGTCATTGGCATTGCAGCCTCGGAAGACTATATAATTCTTGTACCCCTGACGTTCCAGCACTAGTTTTATGTTCGGTATTCTATTATTATAAAAGAAGAATGATAAGAAAGATGGGAATGTAACGTGTTATATTGCATAGTCATTTTACAAGAATAAGTGTGTCTCTTTCATCGGGTGTATATCTTAGTTATTTGAAGAAAACGTATTCAATTGGAGGTCATAGCATCATTTTATATATTATTTGGCGTTCGCATTCTTTACTGTGTATAATTATCATGATTATTCCAGAACATTAGCATTTCCTCAGGCTAAGCTTTTCAAAATCTTAAAAACCAAAAGAAATAAGAGATTCTTGATTACTTAAAATATTTAAAAGTCTTCCATTTATACGGTGGTTGAGTTTTATGCAGATTTTTAAAAATCAGAATTTATCATTTTGAATCAAATCGAAAAAAAAAGTTAATTCAAAAATAGATGTCAACTTCGATTTCAACTTCGATATCGAATTAATACCCACTAATTGTTATGTCGTTTCAAATTCGGAGAGAAACAAAATTTTATTTTGGATCTCAAATCTTCATTGTTTTCTCGAATAATTCAAAATAATGTACTTATTTATCTTTTAATTTTATGGTTTGTTTCAGATTCATCACTGGAGAAATATATCTCGCGTGTCAATACACTGTAAATGATCTTGGGTATTATATTGTGGAAGACAATTTACCGATTTCTGTCGTCATTGAATTTGGCATCACTACAGATTGTATTGCAGGACGCTTAGCATTTTATTTGATGGTAAAACCAGAATTATTATGAAAGCGAATCGAAGCAAGATATTGTAAATCACCTCAGGCTTTTCAGTTATTAGAAGCATTCACAATTCCGAAAAGTTACCATTTAAAGATTGAATATACACAGCGAACAAGTGTTCAAATTAGATGAATATATTTAAGTTTTATTTTTAAAGAAATCATAAAAGTTCTTATACGATAAAATATAGAGGATATGACATTTATATGCAGTATATGTGACAGAGATGTTGTATCCAAATCAAATTTAAGAGTTCATATGCGCATACATAATGGAGAGCGTCCTTTCAAATGTCATACATGCACCAAAGCCTTTACACGGGTTGACAATTTAAAAACTCATGAGCGCACTCACACAGGACAAAGACCCTTCATATGTAAGAAATGCCATAAGGCATTTACAAGTTCTGGTGTTTTAAAACGTCATGAACGTACACATACAGGAGTGAGGCCCTTCAAATGTCATCAATGCGCCAAAACCTTTACACAGTCTACCCATTTAAAAATTCATGAACGCACTCACACGAAAGAGAGACCCTACAAATGTGATAATTGTGAGAAAGCCTTTACACAGTTTAGTAATTTAAAAACTCATGAACGTACTCACACTGGAGAGAGACCCTACAAATGTGATAATTGTAATTAAACATTTACACGTGTTCACAATTTAAAGCGTCATGGACGCACACATACAAGCGAGAATAATAGCACTTCCTCAAATAATAACGAAAGGAAATATCCATTTAAGAATCCACGACTAAAAGAATTTCCCCAGCCGAAAATCTCAGCCAGAAATCTTTAAAAAATTGAAGGTGAGAATGAATATTCATACCAAGTATACCAAAACAAATTTCCAATGAATAATCAGATGACAGACCATCGAGATATTCGTCAACGCACAAATACAACAGTGAGGCCATTTAAATGTGATAGATGCAACAAAGATTATGTAGAGGCTCACCATTTAAAATATCATCCATGTACACATACATGATTTCCCCTGATAAATATTCCAGCCAGAAATCCGAGCACAATTGAATCGGTATCCATACCAGGTATATTATAACACATTTTCGATAAATAATCAGTTGACACACTCTCGAGAAATCCATTTGGAAGATGAGGCAAATCATTCAAACCAATCATCTTCCAATATTCAACCATCAACAACGATACATCCTGAGTAACATTCATTCCAATATGAAATAACCGAACAAAACGTTGATAAATATACAAACCTATCGACACAATTTAATGCAATGGTCAAAACTAACTGTCCACACCAGTTTAATTCACAGAATATCCAATCAACTATTTCACATCTTGATATAAATATATGTTATATCAGAGAGAAGATATCTCTTATGATTCACAATGCTTACTCACAAAATACACCTCGCTAGCATAAAACATCAAAAAACAAGTCGGAGGCAACAAGCGGAAGTGAACTCAATGGTACCCTATCACGAAGTGACCAATTCGACGCAGTTCTGCGCATAGGCTCGGATTGAGTTACGCTTGAGAGGAATTCCAAAATAAACAAAAAATGATATTGTAAGGAATCCGGATTTTCAGCCAATGAAAAATCTTCCCGCTAAACACCGCAAGGGCATTTCGGAGCCGATCTCGCTAGCATATAAACCCAGGCATTTTTGAGAATCTGCAGTTGACGGACGGCGAATACGCCGAGAATATCACCAGGCTGGCAGGATCAAAAGGCCGCTATTTTCCACTACCACGTCGCACTGGGTAATTCCTGACTTGGTCCCTACACCAAGTGACCGTATCAACTCACTTTCTACTACCTCACGCCTCGCACCAGGCCAAGAGAGAACTGACGTATTATCATACGCTACCCACTACAACTCACTGAGATATTCCTGACTTATTTCCCGCACCAAGTGACCGTATTAACTCAACTTCCACTACCTCACGCCTTGCACCAGGCCAAGAGAGAACTGACGTATTATCATACGATACCTACACCTCACCGACCCCACGGCCATTCCTGACTTACGACCCCTCGGCCACTCCAGAGAACTACTACGATTATCTACATCAACAACAACAACAATTTTCACACTCGTTATTTCAATAAACGATTTTTATCCAATTCATCTTGTCCATTATTCTTCTTTGCAAACCATACGCTTTTACGGATATCTTACCATATAACACTGGTGTCAGAACGGGATAACTAAGATATATCATATACAAACACAAGGCGGCAAAAATATTCCAACGTTAAATGAAAGACAAGACACAAACCCTTTTAGCTTTCATACAGAAAATGAACAAAACTTGCACATCTCAATGCCTAACACAGGAATCTCAATTCTAAACAGATCAATAGAACATCCATCCGAAAGTGTTAATTATTCAGCGGGAAACATTGAACAATCTTATCCGTCAATATTAAGATTTACAGAAGAGAAGCAAATCAGCTTCGATGATTTCTCACGGGTTTCCTCAGAATTTGATACATCCAGTGACATATTTAGTTTTGATATCCATCATTCCATTTATGAATACCAGCAATCAAATCCAATAGAAGAATATTTACCAGAAACAAACGCTACCTCAATTCTTAATTATGAAGACGTGTACCCACAAATACAAAATATCTGTTTCGTAGAAAATACATACTATCAACACTGTCTCTAGACACAGAATCAAGAAGGTTTTTCGACTGCTTCTAGGGGATTGGAAACAAACATTCAAATTGGAGATAATGTATTGGACGATATTCTATGGATTGAACTATCATAGGTTTTTTTTTTGGCAAAATAGAGGTAGGTTCATCTTAAATAATGAAAGTATTTCCACTGGATGATTTAATTATCCAAAGTTACAGGAAATGATGAAACATCACTTCAACATACGACAAACAAGCAAAACTACTTAATGAAGACATATTCTAATTGATAAAGTAAATACTAAGTTCAATAAGCCGGTGAGAATACCGTTTTATACAAATAAAGATCTATATGAACAATTGGAAACTCATATACTTTTATTTGTTACGAGTAAAATCCGAAGATAATGTATATTTGTATCATATTTCGGCGCTTCTTAAAAGTCGTTTTTACGCTACATATCGATGTTTTTATAAATATTTTACTTGATTCCTTTTTACCAACATTTGGTTTTGATTTTTATCTTTCACAAACGTATCATTTGTATTTTATCTTTTCATTATAATTCATGGAATATTAGGGGTACTCGTCGTGGTGTAGTACTTAACATATTGGACCCCGACCACTAAGTGAGTTCAAAGTCAGGAAGTTATAAACTCCCTCGTCCACCATCTATGGGTTAAGGAGTATCACTACTGTATTTATTTTTTTTTTTTTACAATTATGGCGTTAGCTTTAGATAACCCAGGAAGGTTGATATGTCATTAAGCGAAGAAACAAAAACAAGTCATGGGATTTTAATTTTTATTGAAAAGAGTAAAAACTCTTTGAATAATAAAAAAACGATTGAAATTAATCTTTTTTTAATCTAAAGATTATCTCATCCCAATTGTAATTCAATCCGGTTTAAGAATTCCCGTTTCAACTATTTTCGTCGCATTTACTTTTTTGCTAATTCAGTTGCTCATGATTTTGACTTTGATTCTTCACAAGTGTACCCTTTGTATTTAGTCTTTTTTTTTATGATTCATGTAATGTTATGTTTCTTTTCTTTTAATAAAAAATCTCGCTTCAAAAGACGTTTAATAAAATTCACCTCCAAATGTTTTCTTTTTCTTTAATTCATATTTCACGTATCTTTAAATTCTTTTAAAACCCAACAGGAAAGTAAAGAATAAAAAAGATTATTAATTCATGTATTTTTAATTTTCTTCTTTTAAAAAAAAAATCGTTTGAAAATACGTTAACCTTAAAATCCACATCTCAAATATTTTCTTTTACCTTCTTTCACTTTTCATGCGTCAATAAATTAATATAAAAACCCAACAGGAAAGTAAAGAATAAAAAATGAGGAAAGTGATGCAAAAATATAACTATTATTAATTTATCAAGCAAAGTATTTTAAAATTTCTAATCATCGGATTTTCACATTTTCTGCATTCTCAAATAAATCACTGATTGGATATGTACTGGCCATGTGATATTAGCAAAACATAGATTTACGTATTGGGTGAATTCTCTGATATTGTGGCATGTGCTTGATGAAGATCTTTAAAAGTTAACCAAAACAATTTTGGAAGGGATAAGTGTATGTTAATCGATAAGAAAATCTAAGTAATTATAAATATTTAGTTAAAGTAAATTTGTACATGAAATGTTTTCATGTATGAATTAATGCACTGGAATTTTGAAAATGAAATCAACGCCCATATTTCCCTTTAGATTTCATATCTGTTTATTAGGGATCTGCTTTTTAAGAACGTCCGATCTTCAAATAGATATTATTAAATCATGATATTTATTTTCTTTATTTTTTAATACAAATTTGAACTACAGTGTATCTATTCATTATTTAAAGTAGACTATAAGGAACGAAAACAGGATCAACTGGAAATCTTTTAATTTAGAAATGAATCGGAAATCATTTCTTTAGGAATAAATACAGATGTGTATTGATAATTAAAACCGTCGTTGACATTAAAACGTGTGATATAGTCAGTTTTATTCTCTTAACCAATCTTAAGGATATTTTTAGTAGGGAATAGATAACAAATAAATAAACATAGAATTGAAAAATAGAGAAAAACGACCATTCAATATGAAAACCATTTTCTCGTGTAAAAATACTACCAGTGTAATATTGTAATAATTTTATTCGCATAACCAATCTTTCAGAATTATACCAACCTGACTCTCTTACTCAAAATAACAAATAAAGATTTTCAGAGTTTGCTTTTTTATGTAGTACGTTTTAACAATGGAGGGGGTGCATGATGAATCAAATGTATGAATAAGTGTTTATATACTTACTAAGAAAATTAGAGTAGCTGGTTTGATGTTAAGAAGCATTTGGGATTTTCAAGCGGCGATGAATTCCTAGCTCCAAGGAAATAACAATAGCAGATAAGTTGACTTGGCAATAAAATCTTACAAGACCAATAATTCCAAATAGTAATGTTTTAAGTCAAGCCAAAACAAGAATAGGATGTAACTCTGGAAAACAACGGCAACTCAAGCAAATTAACTTGGAAATCAAATCAGTTATTTCACATTAAATTGGAGCCGCGTGGGCTAGTGGTTAGAGTCGTGGAAAATGGACTCGTCGATTCGAGTTCAATTCCTAGACGAAGCTGTTGGCATTTCACATAGCGCTAATACCCTTGGGAAAGGTATGAATCCATATATTCACCCTCCAGCTATGGGTTAAATAGTAGGTCAGACTGGGCTATTCAGCCTTGGGTAGGTAACCAGTCTAGGAGAGGGATAACTCTAAATTCAAAATTCCTGAGGTCGGTCGTTGATTGGGTTTGTGGCAACCCTTGATGCACCAATTCTTTCCTATCGACTGTGACAAAAAGTGTGGATGGCCCAACACAAGCCTTCACCACTATAAACAAATCCCTGTGTGGATGTTCATTGTGTAATAACAGAAGAAAAAAATATAAAAATGCATAATATGATATTGTTTAGGGTTCCTTATCATTCACTAATAAACATTAATCAAGATAATGGTACTGTGCTACGAGTTTCAGGAGGTTCAGTTGCAGGAATAGATATATATATATATATATGCTCCCCATCCCTTGTGGATTGAACACTTAGGAGACTTTGCTTATGGCCGCCGACTACGCTTAAAAGCAACACCTTCCTATAAAACAGATACAGCACTCTCTGACGGCCTTTCAATATATACATATGTATGTATTTATCAGTTAAAACACTCGTTCCAGTCTTTAGACGTGCTGATGTCCGAGTGGTTTAAAAGTCTGATGATAAATTGATCGATTACCATCTTGGCTGTCGGTAGCCTGTTAATGTCTAGCCACACTGAAGAGACGTGATACATCGAAAAACGTAGCCTGTGGATATATATATGTGTGTGCGCGTGTGTGTGAGAGAGAGGGGGGGATAAAATATGGGAATTGTTCTGACCCTAATTAATGTTTAAAACAAAATTGGTATGTCAAACTATATACACAGATCAGCCAGGTAGACGAAACGAAATACAAACAAAATTGAGGGAGAATGTATTTAAATATGTTAACTTCACTCATTGTCACGCTATGTGTATTTCGTTCAAGTCTAAGTTGTGCCACCATACAGTAGTACGGATACGGATACAGCTTGGTAGAATTCACGTTTTATTCTATCAGAGAATTAATGTTTCAATATGATCGATAACTAGCCAATATCAGTCCATATATTTCCTATATATATATTGATATCGCTTTCTGTAGATGAGATATTGCTACCTCGGTATGTGAACAGGCTTACTAATTTCAGATGCTTGTCATATAATGAGGAGATTACTCCATCTTGTTTAAAACATATGAACTTTGTTTTATTTGAGTTCACGTAGATGCCGAAGCGCCTTACTGTCTGCATAAGGCTTAGGTAGGAGTATTTGCGAGAATTGCTATATCATCTGCGTAGCCTGCATCGATGATAGTTTGTGTATCGTGTACTTCTCTTATTTAGTGATCTTTTAGATTTAATGATAATAATTGTTGTACGTTATCTACACTAATGGTCATATATTTCATTGCAAGTCTCCAACGAAAATTTCCAAGACATCAGTGTCAATATTGTTTGAGAGATCCATCGATTTTTTTTTGTATGTTTTCACGAAACCCTCTGTAGGATGTAACTTAAAGTCAAATTGTAAGAGGATTTTAACCGGTTTTACTTCAGGGTTTTTCCTTCCTGTCTCTGGTTGCCATACCTGGAATAAAGAGCCGAGTCTACCTTAATATTGTACATAGTTGGGGGGGGGGTATTCATACCCCCCCCCCCCCAAGTGTTTTAGCGCAATTAGAAATGACAATAATATATATATATTATATATTAACGGGGAAAGAGAGGATGTGAGTGAGAGAGAGAGAGAGAGAGAGAGAGAGAGAGAGAGAAAGACAGAGAGAGAGAGAGAGAAAGAGAGAGAGAGAGAGAGAGGGAGCGGGGGAAGAGAAAGAGAGCAATCAGACGGAATGAGACAGGGAGAGAAGCCATGTAAATCCGAAGAATTTTAACAATCAAATATGCATTTTGTGGGGTTTTATTTTATCTTTCACACATTTCTCAAGAGAAGTATTCGTCTTTGTAAAACACAAAATAATAATTGAATAAATGCAACATTTATTACATTAAGATTAAATAAACAATATAATGTTTCAAAATGGTTATAATAAAAATCAGAATATTTCTCATGTAAAACATCTCGAAATTCTTTTTTTAACCTCATGCCATATTATACAGCTACAAATGTAAGTGTAAGGAACAAACTCACGTAATAAAATATTCTACACATCGTGTCTATCAATATTCTTAAATCTTCAGAATATTTTCTAGTTTTGGATGCTACAAAAATTAAGAGTACAGAACGAAATCACGTTCTCTTGTTTACAGGATATTTGCACTTTTTCTTTCTTAATTAATATCCTATACATAATTAAAGTTGTATTTGTTTTCTTATATCAATAATATACGAATAATAATTTAGTAACATTTTACTTATCGTGTCTATCAATATTCTTAAATCTTCTGAATGTTTTCTAGTTTTTGACGCCACAAAAAGTAAGAGTACAGAACGAACCCACGTTCTCTTGTTTACAGGATAGTTGCATTTTTTCTTTCTTTGTAGGAATTTTTTTCCGAAGTAAGATTTATTTAAAAATAAATAGATGCAAGACATAAATATTTTCTTAATCCCCTTACCATTTACAAAGGTTTAAATGTTAGACTTGAATAATACCGTGGAAAGAAATGAGAAAGTCCATTCGAAAGTATTTTACTCCCCCTAACATTTAGCTTCAATAATATTCTGTTTTTTTTTTATTAACATATATTTACGAATTATATTAAATTGATTTATTCTAAAAAATAACTACAAATGATTGCTGAGAAAAAATTGAGTTACGTGTAATTAATATCTTGTATATATTTGAAGTTGTATTTGTCTTCTTATATCAACAATATACAAATAATAATTTAGTAATATTTTAATTATCGTGTCCATCAATATTCTTAAATCTTCTGAATATTTTCAAAGTTTGGACTCTGCAAAAAGTAAGAGTAAGGAACGAACTCACGTACCCTAGTTTACAAGATATTTGCACTTTTTCTTCCGTTGCAGGGAATTCTTTTTTTAGTAAGATTTATTAAAAATAATAAATGTAGGACTTGAATACTATCTTGGAAATAATATCTTACCCTCCCCCAAGATCTAGTCAGTGTAATATTCCGTATATCATTTTAGTAACATATATTTCAGAATTATATCAAATTGATAAATTCTCTGAAAATAATCATTTGCTGAGTGCAAAGAAAAAAGGTAAGTTCTATGTAATCTATCTTTTGTATATATTTAAAATTGTATTTTTCTTGCTACTTTAAGAATATACGAATATAAGTTAATTAACTAACAGTTTAATTTTTATCTTACTTTCAAGGTTTACAATATATAGTATATTACAGTTCGTTAAGCGATTGACGGTTTGAATATTACATGTTATAATTATGATGTTCTTATTAGTTTCAGATTGATACGACTTTTCTAATTTAATAAAATATTTTTCTACCGTCTGTTCATTTGGGATGAATGAATTGATATCTTGAAAGTTCCATTTTTACTTTAGGAATAAATTTGAATGAAATTGTGTTTTGTATTTCGCTCAGTGTCTGTCGGTTTTAGTATCACATTTTTATAATTCTTGTTAATTTCTGTTTAATATATTCTAATCATTTTATAAAGTGTTTGTTCTACCGTCTGTTTATTTGGGAGGAATGTCACTATATCTTGAAAGTTCTATCTTTGTTTTCGGAACGAATTTCAATGCAATTCTGTATTGCTGTTGGTTCGGGGTTTGACGATTTAAATATCAAATGTTTAGAATTTGTATTTATTTCAATTTGATACGATATAATCATTTTGTAAAGTTTTTATTCTACAGTCTGTTCCTTTGGAGTGAATGAATTTATATCCTGAAAGTTCTTTTTTTTTTCTTTTTTTTATTTCTTCTTTTTATTTTTTTAATAACTTTGAATAAAATTTTCCGATTTTAAATAGACGAGCTAAATTCCTTAAAATATATTTTCTTAACTAAACTAAATCATTTCATCAGGTTCAGCCATTCTGAAATCTACAACATTATTATGATTCTTGTTAATTTCTGTTTAATACATTCTAATCATTTTATAAAGTTTTTATTCTACCGTCTGTTCCTTTGGAATGAATGAATTTATATCCTGAAAGTTCTATTATTATATTTTTTTTAATTTATTTATTTTTTTTTTTTTTTTTTTAGAAATAACTTTGAATAAAAGTTTCCGATTTTAAATAGACGAGTTAAATTCCTTGAAATATTTTCTTAAATGAATTAAATTATTTCATCAAGTTCCGCCATTCTAAAATCTACAACATTTAATTAAATTGTCAGTAGAATGGAGATTGAGTTTTGATAGTTCGACCATAGTTTAAACTTTGTATTTTTGTAAAAAAAAAAAAAATATAAAAAAAAAATAAAAAAATTAGAATGTGTCATATAATTCATTTTCAAAACTGTTTTTAGAAACTTTTAGATATTCTACGTAATATTTTTGAGGGGGTGTGAATTTGGCTTTCTATAACGGCTGTTGAAATTTACATTGATAACATATTTTTTATAATAATAACTTTTATGCGATTAAATATATTTATAAAATACTTACTTAACATTCTGAAATATCAAATGTAGCTTTTAAAATGTCGCATTCATTTGAATAAAAAGCAACAAAAAAAAGCCTACACATGTTAAATGTAATTGATAATAAAATAAGCTTTTTCTCAATATTACACATCGACCATTGGAATATCATAATGAGTTTTATCCATTTTTTACAAATTAGCAAATAACAAAGAATTTTTTCTCGTAATTTTATTTTTGTAAAGTTGTTAATAGAAAATTTAGAATGTATCATAATTTATTTTCAAAACTATTTTCTAGAAACTCTTAGAAATTACATAATAATTTTGAGGGGGGTGAATTTGGCTTTCTATAAAAGCTACTGAAATTAACATTCATAATGTATTTTGTATAGTAATAACTTATATGCGTTATAATTTGAATGGTAAGCTAAATAAATTTATAAAATATTTGTATTTATTTAACAATATAAAATAACTAACGTGACTTTAAAAATGTCGGATTTATTTGAATGAAAAGCAAAAAATAAATAAATAAATAAAAGCTTTTGACCTATTATCAATTAAATTAGTTCACTATAATATATATAATCATGTACTCAGTCGGCTAGCAACCACAAGGTTCCTAGTTCGATACCGGTCGTCGCCAACTCAGCGTATGAGTAGCACAGGGGTCTGTTCGGTAAAGTAAGGAGCTGATGGTAGGTCTGGTGCTCCACTTCAGACCAAAAACAATCTCCTTAGTCTAGCGCTAGTGAACAGGAGATAGACTCCCTCGCTGATTATAGGGTTATCTATTATTATACTAAAGCTGAGTTTATCAACCTTCTCCAGCTAAAGGATTTTTTCTATTTATGTTATGGACACAATATTTATACTTAGATATTCCTTGGTGTTAGCACTACAAAGTGTATGAAAAAAAATTCAGTTTAATTGGCTTTAATTAGGCGTAATTAGCAATTAAGTCAACGACCGACCAATCCCTGTCTTAGAGACTCCTGTCTCTCTTCCCATCTCCGTTTGTCAGTTAAGTTAACTCTCCTCCCACTCTCTATTTGTCAGTTAAGCAGAGGGAAAAAAAGAGTAAAAAATCCAGCAGCCAGGGAGATCACCTCACACACACCACTAACCCACCATAGATTCGCCCACTTCCCTTTCTCCAGGCGAATCTTATTCAAATGAGCAAACGTTTTGGTTTGTTTTAATATAAAAACAAAAGTATTTTTACGGCATGATTTCAATTTTAGTTGAGCGTAAATTTTACGAAATTGAAATCATGCTTTAAAATAGATTTTTTTGAATTACTTTAACTATTAATTCATAGAGTATTAAACTTATTTAAAAAAATATTTCATGTTGGGTAAAAAAAATAGTTATATATTTAAATATTATGCAATTCAAATGAGCAAACATTGACTGTTTAAGTGAAAGTTTTCTTCGGGCTTAAAAATTTGTTTTAGTTAAAACTAAAACAAACTAGACTGACTTCTTATTTAGGTCGGTAAAATTAAAACGGAAAGTTTTTTGCTGGTACCAAATGACAGTTTAACTGCAGTCTATGAATTAACATTTTGCGAATTTGGTTACGGTATTAGGGGATTAAGGTTGTTTTTAATTACGTATTGCTTAAAAAAATAAACAACAAAAAACACAAATTACTATAAATTTTATGTTGAAAAATATTTTTAAACTAAGTTTAATTGAAATTATACATTGCTATATTAACACAAACAACTGTCTCAATAATAGATTCAATAATTAATTTCAATGGTTAATTAAATGTATAGTAATTTGTTTGTTTTTTTTTTGTTTGTTTTTTTGTTGTTTATTTTTTAAAGCAATACGTAATTAAAAACAACCTTAATCCCTAAAACCGTAACCCAATTCGCAAAATGTTAATTCAAAAATGGTAATGTAGGACTGACTTCTGACTTAGGTTGGAAAATTAAAACGGAAAATTTTTTGCTGGTACCCAATGACAGTTTAACTACAGTCTATGAATTAACATTTTGCGAATTGGGTTACGGTTTTAGGGGATTAAGGTTGTTTTTAATTACGTATGGCTTTAAAAAAAATAAACTCTGTCTTTAGTCTTTTTATTTATGCAGAAAATAGTATCAATCAAATATGTACCACTCCGATATTACAGTCTGAATAATACAAATGATTGTAATCTTTGCGGAGTTCGGTCATGGCCTCTTGCTTCAAAACATGCTTGCCGGTGACTGCTGAAAAAACAAAAAAAAACAAAAGAAAAACACCAGCTACGATTGAAGTCCGTAGCGGAAGCGGTGTGAAAAACAAAAACAACTAGGGTTTAGGATTTG
Source organism: Doryteuthis pealeii (assembly GCA_023376005.1). Taxonomy (NCBI): domain Eukaryota; kingdom Metazoa; phylum Mollusca; class Cephalopoda; order Myopsida; family Loliginidae; genus Doryteuthis; species Doryteuthis pealeii. The sequence goes on along the minus strand of CM042151.1, from coordinate 81,711,312 downwards.
GGGTTGGGGTTTAGGTTTAGTTTAATGGAAAATAAATAAATAATTTGGGCTCTGTTTTTTCTGAGTCACCCTGTATACAGGGTGACCCAGAAAAAACAGAACTTTGTAATAAAACAGTTAATTTAACTAGGGGGGTTTAGGGTTAGGGTTGGGTTTTCAGTGGAAAATGCTCTAAGTTGGTTCTTTTTTTTTTTTTTTTTTTTTTTCAAGTGATACCGCTTCGGATGCAGGAAGCCAGGACGGAACTCCGCAAAGATTACCATTATTTGTATTATTCAGACTATTGTCCTCGTCTTCATTGTTATCTGTACAAAGTTTCGGCTGATGTCCCTCCGGCCTTCTTCAGGTATTTCTTGTCGGACTCGGGAACCTTCTTGTAATTGGGAGCCATCACGGAACTTTGAACCCAACCCTTTATTAGGTCCACGGGGGTATTCTGTTCTCATTCCACTAACCATAGCTGCGGTACAGGTGTTAAGCTGTGTTAATTATTATTCTATGTTACTGCTGTCCCTGGCCAGGATTGAGCCTGCAGTCTAGAGATAACTGGCATTTAGAACTGTCTTAATCTAACTCCTTTATCTACTAGGATATGTGTTCAATTGGATAATCCAGTGTGAATTTTTTCAATTGCAAAATTTATAATTTATTTTGTAAAAACAGATTTTAAGTAGCCTCTTGGCAGGCATCTTGATCAAAATGGACGAAAAAAAACGTTTTAAATATATCAAAAATAAATTATGTGTGTAATATTATTTTGCTTTTTTACTGATGCTCATTATGTTACTACTTTTCGACTTAGACAAAAATTTGACCTTAAATAATCAATTTAATAAATTTTAGTTCGTTTTTAAAAATGAAAAGCAGATGATATTTTGGCAGATCCTACTCTTTTCCCTAATCATCTAGCGAGAGCTTAATGGGTGACCCAACGGGTCACGTTTTGTCTTGTATATATATATATATATATATATATATATATATAACTTTTATTGCATTGAGATTCAATCCATCATATAAAATTTCTAAATATTTAAAATAATAAAATCAGAATATTTCTCAAAAAAAAACATATTGAAAGTTTTGTTTATTCTCTTGAAATATTCTAGACATCGTGTCTATCTATAATCTTAAATCTTCTAAATATTTTCTAGTTTCGGATGCTACAAAATTACCAAGTAGTAAAAATTACGAGTAAGAAACGAACTCACGTACCCTAGTTTACAAGATAGTTGCCAAAAATTGGCTTCAACTTTAATTCTCATTCGATCTCGATCGCAAAATAAAAGGAATTTCAATCAAACATGATGTGATCTAATTTTTTTTTAAATTGAGATAGATCGATAAGTAGGCATCAGCCTATTCTAGTAGTGACCAGGTTTGAATTCAGAGATGTTCTTCTCCTAGATTGGTTGCCTAACCAAGGTTAAAGAGCCCAGTCTGTCCTACTATTTATCCATAGCTGGAGAGAGAATAGTTGGATTCATACCTTACCTAAGGGTAACATTGACCTGCAAAACAATTGGTCGATTAATTGGTTGGATGTCAATTTTTGGGTTATAACTAAGTACAACGACTACTGTTTACACAGTAGCATTGCATCCAACAAAGCCTTCATCAGATGATGACTGGGTTCAGGCATGGTTTCGGGGCCGAAGCATCATTACATTTAACCCAGAGCGCCTAAGAAGTATCTTACGATACCACCAGACTTTGATGGTTAGTTGTCACTCTGTGGGATTGCCATATCCACGCTGGTGCGGTTAGAGCTTTATTCAGGATTGTTATGTGTTTTCTCTTGTCTGATAGAGAAAGTCTAATTTCTGTAAAAAAAAAATTGAGTTGGTAATAAATCCTCGGCATCCGACTTCGATAGGAAATACATCCGTTATCTATCCATTTCAGGCGCATTGTTCTCGTAGATCTTCATATTTTTCCAACTTACGCTGATGTGCCCAGTCAAGATTTTACTCAATTTTTTAAAAAATCCTCCGGGTCAGAATGGACCAGGAAGTAGTGTTTTTTTTCTTTTTTTTTTTGGGGGGGGGGGTCATAAGGGTAATAGTGTCGGGATATTCATATAGGTGCTAAGACTTGACGTGACCAAACCGATTGATCGGAAGGGGCCTCTCCGTCCGCACATCTAGCCTAAGTAAGGATCAAAGGGTAGTGTTGCATGTCATGGACTTCTCAGCCACCAGGATTCCGTACTTAAGCATCTAGGTGGTGGATGAGCATCTAAGTTTACAGTATATGAATTTAAACTGTATCTAGCGGTGAGGTTCCAGTTCTGGAACTCTGGGGAATGTGGAGTACACCTTCATCGCCATTACTCCCAGATCCACTCTGACCCGTAGTGGTGGTACCGGTTAGGGTCCCATCTATGGATTGATTGGATCAAAAAGGAGTTTAGAAAATGAGTTAAAAATTAATTTCTTTTAAAATTGAATGCCCATTAAGAATAAATCAAACAAAATGCCTTCAGCATAAAATAACCCAACAAGGATTGATATGCCGTAAAATCCTACCAACCAGTCAACCAACCAAAATCTCACCACTTGAATCGGCCATGACACCAGCGGTGACAAAAGACCCAGTGGAATAATAATAATAATAATAATAATAATAATCTTATTATAATGGAGATTGTGTATTTTTCTGTCTGTAACCGAAACTATATCACTACTCAAGTCACAATTCCCTTAGTTATTGACATCACATTCTCAATGATTTTATTTTTATTTAAACCTCAATTATTAAGAAAAATTGTTTTACATTATCAATACTGTTAACCATATCTACATACTAACAACATGCAATTATATTTATATATACAACAAAATAGCGGTTTACAGTGTGAATGGGAAGGCTAATTTGCATATTGATATTAAAAATGTGATTCTAATAAATATGTGCTTAGTATTATTGATTTCTAACTGTTTGGTTTTATTTTAATGAATATAAGCAAAAATCTCTTCAATGAATCTTAAATGAAATCCATTAACAAAAAAAAATAACTGTAATTTTATTCTTTACTTCCTCTTTTAACTAAATACTTAAATTAGAAAAAATAACAATGAAAGATGAGAGTGATGGAAGAGGAAGTTTCAGTTGTTCTATTTTTCGATTATACCCCCCTCTGTTTAAAATCTTTTTTTTGCATTTTTATTTAGTTTCATTAGCCTTTCTAATTTAATATAATATTTTATTATATTAAAACTTAACTAATTGCACCCGGAGGGTGCATATATTTGCCAGTAATAATAATAATAATAATAGGTGTCGATTTCAAACTAATACCCACTAATTCTTATCAATACTTCACTAATTCAGAAAGAAATAAAATTTATTTTTGTAACACTGATCTTCATTGATTCCCGAATAATACGAAATAATGAATTTATTTAACTTTTAATGCTATTGTTTGTTTAATTAAATATGCATAGCTGAGGAAATTTCTCACGTGTCGTTTTACTGTAAATGATCTTGGATATTACATCTTGGAAAACAATTTACTGATTTCTATTGTCATTGGATTTGGCATCCGTACAGATTGTATTGCAGGATACATAGCATTTTGTTGGATGGTAAAAACGGAATAATTATGTCTGTTGGGATATAAAATCAATATATTATCGATCAGTCTTTGGAGAACAGCTATCGTCAATTTGGCGCTTGCATTTCTGTTGTGAGGTTTTAAGGGGTCGAATAAGAACAAAACGACGGATAACAAATGTAGAAAAATGTATTGACAAAAAAGTAGACAAATACAATAGAGATGTGGAAATTACGTCCGACAAAATAGTTATTGGCTCACTCGCATTAGCTTACTGCTAAGCCACAATTATCCCTGTTACTTATAGTAACCTTTCGGCGCATTCCATTAGTCTTATAGGCTGTATCACCTATAACAATTTCGTAAACTGTTTTTTTTATATCACTTTGATTTATTTATTTGTAGGCCAAATTTCTACAACTTTCAATTATGACTTCATTGTTTTCCTGAATAATCCGAAATAATATATTTATTTATCTTTTAATTTTATTTTTTGTTTGATTACAGATTCATCACCAAGGAAATATCTCGCGCACCGTGTATCTTGGATATTACAACTTGGAAAACAATTACTGAATTCAATTTTCATTGGATTTGGCAGTTTCTAGTATCCAAATATAATTTAAGAGTCCATATACGCATAAAAGGATAACATATAAGAAATATGTCAATTCAATGCAATATATGTGGGAGAACCTTTGCATTTGAATCATATTTAAGGGACCATATGTACATACATACAAACAAGAGGCCATTTCCGTGTAGTATGTGTGACAAAAGGTTTTCTCGGAAATGCCATTTGACAACTCATCAACTAACACATACAGAAGAGAGACTCTTCAAATGTGATGTATGTGGCAAAGACTTTAAACATGCTCAACATTTAAAATATCATCAGCGGACACATACAAAAGAGAGACCATTTACATGTAATATATGTAACAAAAGTTTTTCTCAGAAAGGTAACTTCAATACACATCAACGCACCCATACAGGAGAGAGGCCCTACAAATGTGATAGATGCGGCAAAGACTTTAAACATGCTCACCATTTAACAGATCATCAACGCACACATTCTGGGGAGAGACCATTTATATGTCAGATATGTGACAAAAGTTTTTCTGATCAAAGCAGTTTCCTAAGACATCAACGCATTCATACAGGAGAGAAGCCCTTCAAATGTGATAAATGCAACAGATATTTTATACAAGCTCACCATTTAAGAGAGCATCAACGCACACATAAAGGAGAGAGATCATTTACATGTAAGGTATGTGACGAAAGTTTTTCTTCACATATCAGTCTGATAATACATCAACGCCCACATACAACACCGAGGCCCTACAAATGTAATAGATGCAACAAAGATTATACAGAGGCTCACCATTTAAAATATCATCCATGCACAAATACATAAGTTTTCTTGACAAATATCAAAAAAAGAAATCTGCGCAAAATTGAACGAATCAATATCCATACCAAGTATACCAAATTTTTTATCGATAATACGATGACATACCATCGGGTAATTCATTCAGAAGATTATGCAAATTATTCAAAGCAGCTATCTACCAATAATCAATTATCTGCATCGATACATCCTGAACGACATTCATTTCAATATAAAACACCCGAACAAAACGTTGCTAAATATACGAACTTACCAACACGATTTAATTCACCGGATAAAAGCAAAGTTTCCACACCAATCTAATCCACAGAATATTCAGTCAACTATTTCACCTTTTGACAGAAATATACAAACACAATATTTCAAAGTTGAACGAAAGACACAAGACACAACCCTTTTAGCTTTAATGCTTAAAACTTGCACATGCGAATGCCTAACACAGGAATATCAATTCCGAACAGATCGGTTGAACATCCAAAAGAAAGTGTAAGTTTTCCAGCGGGGAACATCAAAGAAAATTCTTCAATGTTAAAATTTACTATAGAGGAAACCTTTACCAGATGAAAACACTTGATCAATACTTGATAACACAGACGTGAACTCACGAATTCAAAACGTCAGTCTCTTCGAAAATACTTAAGACCAACGCTTTACAGGTTCGTTGACACAGAATGAAAATATTTTTTTTTATTTTCTTCAGTATTTCTCTGGGATTAGAAACAAACGTCCCAATTGGAGAGAATGTTTAGGGGAAATTCCATGGATTTAAAAATCATAGGGATTTTAGCGATATAAATATCTGTTCATCTTAAGTCATGAATGTATTTCCACTGAAACAGACCGAATAATCCAAACGATAACGAAATGATGAAACATTACTTAAATATAGAACAAACAACCAAAATTTAATTGATAAAGAAAATACAAATCCACAAAGGCCAGTGATAATACCGCTTTATAAAAATAAAGAATTATACAGATAATGGAAACATATATATTTCAATTTGCTACAAGTAAAATCTGAAGATATTTCGACTCTTCTCAAAAGTTTCTTACACTACATTTTGATTTCTTTTGTAAATATTTTTTCGATTTCTTTTTGCCAAAAACGGTTTTCATTTTCATTTTCATTTTCATTTTTTACAAACGTATCATTTGTATTTTACCTTTTCATTATAATTCCTGTAGTTTTAGGGGTAGTACTCGTAGTGTAGTTGCTAACTTGATGGCCTGTGACAAGGTAACAAGCGAATTCAAACTCAACTCACTTTATTTCGTTCATTTTCGGACAAATACTCTTAGAAAATTTTTGAACCACCATCTATGGGTAAAAGATTATCTCTACTGTTCTTCTCTAAGGACGGATTTGGCGTTAAATAACCTACGGATATTACAATGTCATTAAGCAAAGAAAATAAAATGAATAATGGGATTTTAATTTTATTTAAAGAGTAAAATCTCTTTGAATAATTTTTTACGAATCTGATTAAAATTATTTTAAAGAGAAAATCTCAAACATAATTTAATTTCCGTACCCGGTTTAAAAACTCACATTTTAATTATTTTCGTCGCATTTCGTTTTTATTACAATTTCTATTGCCCATGATTTTGATTTTCGTCCTTCACAAATGTATCCTTTGTATTTAGTCATTTTACTCTGATTCATGTATTTTAATCTTTTTTTCTTTTAATAAAAATCTCGCTTGAAAATAGATTTACTTTAGAATTCAACTCTATTGCTGTGCAGGATGTAACACACGGCCAATAAAGAGGTTATTTTCTCATTTATTTATTTCACTTTTTATGCATTTTAAAATTCTTTTTGAATCCAACGTCAAAGTAAATAAGAAAAAAAAAGAGAGAAAAACGATACAGAAACATAATCTTCTTCATATAAAATATTTTATAATTCTTAATTTATTGCATAACGTATTTTAACATTATGTTCTGCATTCGCAAATTTATCCTTACGAAATGACCATGTGATATTACCAAAACTTGTATTCACGTGCTGGATGCTTTCAATGCTCTTGTGGTGTGTGTTTGATGATTATCTTAAAAGTTAACAAAAACAATGTTATTACTTATTACAGGGAGTAAAGAAAAGTGACCCGGAGTTGAAGATCTTGTTAGGATCCCATCTATGGATTAAATAGAAAAATGAGTTTAAAAAATTGTTTAAAAATAACTGAGTTTTAAAAATTGAGTATTCATCAAGAATGAGTTTGAGTTTTGTTTAACGGAATATCAACCTATGTGGGTCATTTAATGCCAGAAAAGGTTATTATGGATTTCAGTCTTTAAAGTATTGGTTTTAGGGAGGTATTCGGTTATGTTTTGTTAGATCTTGTTGAAAAGGTTGCTTTTTTTTTTTTTTAGAAAATTTAAAATGTCTTCTAGGTTTATATTCCCTCAGGTTTCTTGTTTGATAATATTTGGTGCTGGTGTGTTTGAGGCTGTTACAATTTAGGAGGGTATATTTGATTGAAAAGGGCCGGGTTAGCTCAGTTGGTAGAGCGTTCGGCTAGAAACCACAAGGTTCCTAGTTCGATACCGACCCTCGCCGACTCAGCGTATGAGTAGCACAATTTCCAAATAATAAAATCGGAATATTTCTCATGGAAAAAAATATCAAATGTTTTTTGTTTAACCTCTTGAAATATTCGAGACATCGTGTCTATCAATAATCTTAAATTTTCCGAATATTTTCTAGTTTTAGATGCTCCACAAATTACGAGTAAGGAACTGTTATATACACAAATATAGATATCTCCCGATTCAGTAATTCAGCAATTCAATTCGCGCACACACCGCAATAAAGAGATACACTCGCCAACAAAATAAAGTATAAGTTGCTGACGCCAAACGGAAGTTAACTCAACGGTAGCCTAAAACGAAGTGACCAAAATAACATTGTTCTACGCATAGGCTCCAGCAGAGCTTCCGGTTGAAAATAAGAATTCCTAAACAATAAAGAAAATAAATTTGTAAATAAAATTCGCATTTTCATCCAATCCAAACGATTCCCTGGTGAAATGAAAAAGATTTCAGTTGGGGTCCCGACAACCCATATAAATCGGCTTTGAAAAGCCGACAAGTCAGAGATATCCTGGCATCAGTGCCGAGCACATCAACGAGGGCCGACCTCGCAGAACGAAACATACATCACCAGGCGGCGGACTTACTTCTATCCTCTAACCCCTACTCTGACCGATCGGCAAGTTAAAGGGGAAAACATCCTACAACAACAAGAGTACACCAACTATGATACACGATACCAACCTGATATCGAATACTAACACACAAGACGCTGCCCACCTAACGAACATATAACCACTACCACTTTTTCGTCTGCCCACATCACTGCCTACACTACAACTGATTCAGCCACCGGACATTTCACTGGCTTTATTATTCACGTTACAACTATCACCAAAATCTCCTTTAAATTCACTTCTAGCTTTCCTCGCTTTTCATGTTCCTTTTTCCAATACAATTATTGAAACTTAAAATCTGTGTTTGTTTTTCCTTGCCACCATACGCTTGCTACTAACCCTGTTTATTACAGAACGAACTCAGGTAACTTTTGTTTGCCAGATATTTGCACTTTTTTCTTCCGTTGCAGAAAAATTATTTTTCACTCTTGGCACATTTTGTTTCATTTTTAGACGCTACAAAAAAGTATGAGTAAGGAACGAACTCACGTACCCTGATTTACCAAATTTTCAACTTTTTTGTCTTGTGGGGAAATTTTGATTGTAATATTTATTAAAAATGATAAATATTAGACTTGAATAATATCTTGGAAAGAAATGAGGAAGTCCGCTTGAAAGTACCCCACCCCCCGGATTTAGCCAGTATAATTCTCTGTATTTTATTTTACTAACATATATCTAAGAATTATATCAATTTGATTCATTCTCTAAAAAATCTAGCCCCATTGATGAGACGTGAAACGTTAAAACACGTTGTCTGTGGATGACTTTATTATATATATATATATAACAGGTATCTGTTAATAATGAGTCCTCAATTAGATAAAAAAAAGATGCCTGGTATTCTTCAAGGATAGGTGCTCAGGTCAATTCTCTTTCATATGTTTAACTATGAGGATAAACTATTTGTACAACAAGTATCGGACCATATTACCTTAAGGCACCCCTTTACAATTTTGGGTCATTGGGTCATTTTTTAATTTACACTGTCAATATCCGTTTGTTATAACCCCTAACCCCTAACAAACAATCGGATATTGACGGTGTAAATGAAAAAAATGACCTAATGACACAAAATTAAAAAGGGGTGCCTTAAGGTAATATGGTCCCCAGTATCTGTTAATAATGATGAAATCAGGATACAAATGAGTTGCATAAAGTTCTATACTGAGAAAAGGCAATAAAACAGCATGATGATTGAGAATATTTACACAGGACAGAAGAATATACAAAGCATTAAAACTGGATGAAATCATAAATATTTAACATCTTTTTTATTCAAAATGTTTATCACATATAAAGTAGTGGAGAAAAGTAGTTAAGACATACATTTTCAAATTCTAAAATGTTTGAATAGTGAAACAATGGTTTATTGTTTTTTCATGGAAGAGAATACTGAGATTTGCATTCTTTCAGATGTGTATTACATGTGTTTTCCATTGAATAGCTTTTAGTGCTTGTTTCAACACATATAGATCTTGGAAATGCAACTTACTGTAAAATGGATTCTCACACTTAACAAGATCAAGGCTTCTCATTTGATTGCATTTGCATATGTCTTTTCATACACTAAACAAAAAATGCTTTATCCTTGTGTGTATTTGGATATACTTTTTCAAACTTGAAAAACAATATTTCTGACCTATAAATATGAAGTTGAATCTTTTACTTTGTGAAAGAAATACTGCTTTTAATGATTTTAAGAGAATAGCAAAATAACTGTGATTAAATAAAAAAAACATTTCCAGGACATGCTGGTGCTCCCAAAACAGTCAAATTTGATATGAAAAAAGAGTTACTTGATTTTCTATAAGAAGCTCAAGTAGTATTTTATTTTTCAAAGATTTCCATGATATTCATTAGCAACATTTCCTTGCTTTATCTTGACAAGTTTTTGTCAAGGAAAACAAAAATGTTGTCCAATAATTTATGGGAACATCAGGGCCTTTTTGTCCACAGTTTTTTCTAATATAACATTCTGAAAATGGAGTCTCACACACTTAAGAGAATAGATACTTCTCATTTTTGTGTATTTGCAAATATCTTTTCAAACAGGAACTCCATACAAACAGGAATACCAAACCAAACATTAGAGAAGAAAATATGTTCATATTTTCTTATATTTTTTTCAATATGATTCCTCTGAAATGATTAATCATACATTTACAAAATCACTTGCAGATATTTGCATTTGGTGAATAGCTCTGTTCATTATTCAATTCCATAAAAATCCCACAATATCAAGGTGAAAATGTTTGCTCTTCTGCATGTATTCTCATGTGTGTCTTTAAACTGAATTAGTGGAAAATGTTTTTCCACATTCTTGGCATGAAAATGCTTTCTCTCCTGTATGTGTTCGCATGTGCTTTTTCAAACTGCAATTTACTGAAAATGATGATCCACAAACTTGACAACAAAATGGTTTCTCTCCTGTGTGTATTCTCATGTGCTTTTTTAAACCAGAAATATCTGAAAATGCTGATCCACACACCTGACAGGAAAATGGTCTCTCACCCGTGTGTATTCGCATGTGATTTTTTAAATAGGTACTCACAGAAAATGCTGTTCCGCACACTTGACAAACATATGGTTTCTCTCCAGTGTGTATTCTCATATGCCTTTTTAAATTGCAACTTTGAGAAAACACTAATGCACATACTTTACATGAAAATGTTTTCTCTCCTGTGTGTTGTTGGATGTGATTTTTTAAATGGGTATTCACTGAAAATGCTGATCCACATAAATGACAACTATAAGGTTTCTCTCCCGTATGTATTCGGATATGAGTTTTTAAATGGGAACCCAATGAAAATGCTCTTCCACACACTTCACAAGAAAATGATTTCTCTCCTGTGTGTATTAGCATGTGTTTTTTTAAACTGCAACTTTGTGAAAAGGTTCTTCCACATACTTGACAGGAAAAGGGTTTCTCTCCTGTGTGGACTTGCATGTGCTTTCTTAAAGTGGAATTATCTGAAAATGCAGATCCACACACTTGACAGGTAAATGGTTTCTCTCCTGTGTGCGTTCGCATGTGTTTTTTTAAACTACCATTTAATGAAAATGCTCTCCCACACACTTGACAAAAAAACTGTTTTTCTCCTGTATGTGTTCGCATATGTGTTTTTAATTGGGAAGTCCGTGAAAATGCTGATCCACACACTTGACAGGAAAATGGTTTCTCTCCTGTGTGTATAAGCGTGTGGTTTTTTAAACTGCTACCCTGTGAAAATGCTCTACCACACACTTGACAGGAAAATGGTTTCTCTCCTGTGTGTATTCGCATGTGTCTTTGTAAATAGGAATTCACTGAGAATGCTGATCCACAAACTTGACAAGAAAATGGTTTTTCGCCTGTGTGTATTCGCATATGTGTTTTCAATTTTGAATTAACAGGAAATGTTGATTCACAAACGTTACAAGTGTAAGGTTTTTTTTCTATGTGTTTTTGCATGGTTATTTAGAATGAATAATTCAGTAATGTTGTTCAAACTTGACAATCAGATAGGATATACAAACATTTTTCCTTTGTATGCTTGTACATCACTATTCAAAGACAAAATCTGTCATTCTGCAGATCCACAAACATTGAAATGATACATTTTCACATCGGCACATGTTGATTTTATTTTGAAAATTGTCATTCTCCTCTAAAACTGATATCTGTAAATAAAGAAGAGATATTATTAAAGTATTGTTTGTTTACAAATATGTAATTATAATAATATTTGTGGTATTGTACCAGCATTAGGAAGAACAAAGTAGTTTTGATTTTCACAGGTATTTATTGGTCTTCTGTACCCTTGAGTCTTTGATACAGTCGAAGTGGTTTACCGTAAACTAAAAATATAACAAAACAAAGGATATAACAAATGCATAAATAAACCAGTTAACAAAAGAGAAAATTTCAATTACAATGCGACTTACCCACTTTTACTTCCTCCTGGGCTGGTAGTGAAATGATATCAAGGTCTCTCATGTACTAGATGTACTAATATAGCACTTCGCATGCAAATGACCAGTATAAAAATCACATGCAAATGATCCAGTACACAAAAAACTGTGCTGCAATTCTGCTTTACTCACAGAAGGCCGCGAGTTTGATCCTCGCTGAAACCGCCAACCATGCTGCAACAGGTATTATGAAATGTAATATATCAAATAATTTACATTAACTCATAAATGCAATTAGTGTAAATATTGTTCAGTAAGTATTAAAGTAAACTTTAATGGAAATCTTTTCCCCAGCTCATATAACAATAATTATATAAAAAGGAATGCACAGAGCATGATCAGTTGAAATGACTTCACATATTTTTTTAATAATTAAAGTTTTACACTTCATGTCTAAAATTTAGTAGATCCAGCAAATGAGGAGATCCATACACAAAATGAATCCATGTGGAATCTCCTGAAAAGAAAATTGAAAGGAATGTTTGGTACTTGAGAGAATGTGTTTGAATCCTTTTTTCCAATCTTTGTCGTATGATATAAACCAACAAGTAACAAAATGAAGACTGTCAAAATTTCCCTTCACTGTATTCCTCTTCATTACATGTCATTATTCAGAAAAGTAATCATCTATCAGGCCCCGAAACTAACTTTTTTCCTGACCGTCCCGAACAAAAATGATCAACCATCCCAAATAGGGTTTGGACCGTTCCCAAAATCAAAATATTTTTGTTTAATTCATTAGCATCATCTATACTTGTCAGTCTTCAGTAGCATAATAACATGTTATAAAACATTAAGAAAAGTTGAAGCAGTGATAATTCTGGATATTTGGACAAAAAATTCATTTCCTAGTGTGTTTTGAGCTAAAAAAATTATTTTTTACTTTAAGTTACACTGAGTTTGATTTATTCATAACAGAATTGCTTTAAAACTCTAATAAATATGTTTACTGGTTTAAAATAATTTACAGATTCCAAAGGTCCTTCCGAAAAAAAGAAATCAATGATTATATGAAAATTGAAATTTGAAAAAAATGTTTTATTGAAACTAAGGAGAAAAAAAGTTCATGGTAATTCTTTCATATTCATTTTTTTATTAAATTCCAGTCTCCATGACCGAGATCCTCCATCCCACCACTCCTTTACGACACGTTTAGGAAAAATTTTTACTGTCCCGGATGACGTATTGATCATCCCATCCCGGATTAATTTTTATCATCCCCGGGATGATGTTAATGTCGAGCCCTGATATCTATTGTCTTCTTTTTTTTCACATCTTTATAGTTTACAAGCTTTTAATGAATTTTATCAAACCTAGAAGTATAAGGTAACCTGTGAGAATCAAACTTACTAATAATGGTCTGCTAGCCTCGCTTTCAAACCATTTACACCACCAGAGTGCTCATATTGTATGTATATATACCTATGGATATTTCTCAATGATGTAGGCATCTACATGTGTCATGATTCGTTAAATTTCATATTAGTAACATACATTACCCAGTAATGACAAAAGTGCCTATGTCACTGTTTTTTTTTTGTATTAAAAACTGGTAGCATATATTGCTTCATTTGAAAAAAATCTATGCAAACATTTGAGTGACCAGGGATTATTTATGATAGAATCAAGAAAATTTGCAAGCATTTATTCATTTTCTTTCAAACTCGTCATTTGCATTGAAATGAATAGAAGGTAATGCTGATAAAACTAAAAGATTGTTTTTTAGAAGTGAAAAAAACGAAGATTTTTTTTAAATCCTCATACGACGTAACTAATAACAAGTAGATTTAACACAAAATGTCAATTTTTAAAGAGAAAATAAATAAATAAAATATTAGCAAAAAAAAATAAATAAAATAAAAAAATAAATAAAATACCAGCAAAAAAAATAATTCTGGTATTCCAGTTTAGTTTTTTTTTATATTTCTATAATTCACATATTTTTTATTGATTTCATTAAATAAATAAACATTGTTTAGAAAGTGGGACCTTGCTTCCTTCATTCCATTTTAGTTTTAATACTTTTTATAGTTTATGTACTTTTTATCAATTTTAGTAAATTGAGTGGAAAACTGATTTTACTTTCTGTGTTCCATTTTATTGTAGAATCAGAAGGAAATAATCAAAATATATGAGACAATAAAAAGTATTCTTATAAAAAAACAATGATATAATTCTGCACATTGAGCTATTTTCATATTTGGTTCTTGTATGGAACAGCCCACACATGAATTGTCATGCTGACTTTATTTTAATGTGAAAACAAATAAAATAAAATAATTGAACAGTGTACACCACACATGAAAATTTACATTTTCATCAATTTTATTAGATAAACTAGACATGAGACTTTGATGAGTTGTGGTGCACCTGAGCACTGTACACAATAAATTTCATTATTATTACTACAAAATATTTACTACAAAATAAAAAACGACCTCTGGGCGATGTAAAAGTAAATTTTTGAAACCTATTGCCTGAGGAGTGGGAATAAAAAATTCAATGTCAGCGAGTTTGTACCCTACATAAGTAAAATTATCATATTCATTAAATGATTAAAAAAAATAAAACAATTTGAAATGTAAACTTTAAATATGTATTAAAATAAAACAAACTATATATAGATATATAATACCAGTCATGTATTTATTAAAACTTGTTTTAAAAAACAATGAGGACTGTCTAATGTTGCATGTTCAAATTTTGAGTGTATTTATTCTATGTTATGACGATTTTGGGTAATGTGATGTAAGCAGTGACGTAATTTTTGTTACAGACAAAAATCAGAAGCGAATCTCCATTATTAATAGATGTGAAAACAAATAAAATAAAATAATTGAACAGTGTACTCCACACATGAAAATTTACATTTTCATCAATTTTATTAAATAAATATGACATCTTGTAAAAAAGCAATTTTACTTCTTTTTATATTTAGTTCCTGTATGGAACAGCCCATACATGAAATTTTATGCTGATTTCGTTTTAATGTATAAGCAAAAAATAAAATTAGATAATTGTACAGTCTTTCCTTGTCTTGTAAAGTATTCACCCAGGGTGGGTTGAGTCAGCGCCATCCATTCAAAAATGGAGTGTCATGGAAATAGGAAATATGCACACACACCCCACACCCAAAACCCTGCAGGCAGACACTCTTGTTTGCTGCAGATTATCCAGCAGATGCAGGGAAAGAAGAAGAAAAGTATCTGTGTAGATTCCTCTTGGAATTTTCACAAGAGCCCCTTTGCCCAGGTTGTGGCCCTAATGCCACTGTAGAAAATAATATTACCTAAACAGTTTGACCATTGCCAAACACAGTCCATGGGTCTCTTAGCCATCACCTGAGAAACCTCATGCGATTGGCTAAGGGCCTTTGTCAGCGACCAATCAGAGCACACATTACGAGGCTCGGTTTGGCAGCCAAATTTCGAGGGTTGATACCTTAAAATCACCCTCTTCGGCTATGACTGCTGTCGAAGAACGACGTGTTCCTTTCCATAGTAATAGACGTCGAGAACGAAAGAGCTCACAGAAGGGTTGTTGACGTGTATCATCAAACAAACAAAGCTAGCAAGACATTCCTACCTGGGACAGATAAGTCACGCAAGCAATATCTTACAACCCAAACCATATCATTACACCTACACTATTCAATTGTAACACATTTGTAAACACACACATTTGTATCACAAGTTACACATTGTATTGTATATTGTACGTTACATTCTTGTCTGATAAATGCATTTCATTTTATAAGCCTTGTTGTGTTCGTTACCTGTTATCTTTACCTTTATCTGTCTACATAATTAACAGCACATTTTCCTATACTACTGAGTGTCAGACCTGTCTGCCTTGGGTGGCTCTACCAGGAATTTAATTTCCCAACAGCATGGCTCTGACACTACCATGTTTACACTGCCCTGTTGCAATGAGGAGGGGTTGGACTTTAGAAATAATGTGCTAGATGGCTGTTGAACAAAGAGCTTCTTCCTCTTTTTACAGGTCTTGTTTTTAGTCCTGCAGGGGGTCTAGCCACCCTTCTCACCAGACAAAATCTGTGGGGTTATTGGTATAGTCGCTAATGATCTGTCTATGAAACAGGTAGTACTGGGTTACATACTACCAGAAGGGCATTGAGCAACCTGACACAGTCATCACATTTAGCTAATATTTGCTACCAAAATTACTCCAAAAACTGGGGCCACTGTTTGCCACTAAAAATTACCGATTCGTGGGAATCTACAGGAAGACAATGCTTCAAAGGCTAAAAGTCATTTGATAAAAGTTTATCTTTCTGCAAGAGTCTCAACACTCCCTTACTAATATTTATTAACTTAAAATATTTAATAGTGAATTTTGAATATCTGGGAGGTAGGATGTTGTAAACAATATTTTTGTCATGAATAATAATTCATTTGATCTATTTAAAAATCTATGATTAAAAATGCACAATTTTGTGCAACATATTTTCCGAGATATCTGAAAATTATTATCAATGATTGTTCTTTTTTATTTACGGCAGACTACAGTACTTAAGGAAAAATAGGGTTTTCCCCTTTGTATTCAAAATACCCGGATTTTCACTCTGGAGACAGCAACAACTGTTTCAATGCTTGAATCCTTGTTGTTGTTAATTTTTCATTTTTTTAAATTTTTTTACAAAAGGGTCGATTTCTTTATTTATATTTTTTTAGTAGAATTCTGTATTCATAGTTCTTTTACTAAAAAAAATCCCTTATATAAACTTAAAAAAATATTCTGATATAATTATTCAGACTCTAGAAAAAAAACTAAAAATCGTTTTTTATGGGTTCATTTTTTATTGTTAGACATCGTAAAAAATATTCCCCCTAATATATTTTAGGAAAAACTTGTTTCAAACATAATTTTGTCAAAAGGTAAGTAATTATGGAAATGTTAGTGAAAATCGAACCATTAATTGATTTTTCATAGATTTTTTTTAAGTCTCTAGTCGTAATTGTTTTCATTCATAATTTTCATTATTTCTGTAAGCTGTTTTTTTTTTTTTTTTTTCTTTTTTTAATCATCCGGAGTTTTTTTTAATGTTTCTTCTTTTGAATGGTTCAAAAATTTTGAAAATAATATTAACCTTTATATAATTTAAGTTTTAATGTGTTAAATATAGGGGTGGGAATTTCACACGACAGATTGGACGTCCCTAGTGAACGTGAATGCCTTAAAATTTTCTAAATTACTTCAATAATCAATATAAAAGTCGCAGGCAAAATAGAAAAAAAATTTCACTAGCAAAAATATCAAATTCACAAGAATTAGTAATAAACACATTTTAAAGGTTGAAAGATTTCCGAAAACGATCAAATCAGTTTTTTAATTAATATAATTCCAAATAATCTTTAGATTAAAGGATTGAAATACTTTCGCAAATTTCCTCTGAAATTCTTCTTCGTTCTAAAAAAAAAAAATCATTTTTCTGTAGTTAAAAAGGTTTATTTTTATATGTGACATAAATAAACCTTTTTTAACTACAGAAAGGAATAAATTAAAATGAACGTTTTACTTACTTATTTTCCTTTTCTTTCATCTTGTTTCTTTTACTGATGGTAATGCAACATTGGAGAAAGGAAGAAAGTGTAAAATTGTAAAAGAAATTCATGTTTTCTATTGGAATGAAATTAAAAGTTTAAAAACAAGTCATTTACGATCGATGGGAAATGTTTACGAAAGAGCGATATGTCAAGGGAGATAATTAGTTATTTGCTTAGCTGAGTTAGACACGATTGGAATATAATAGAATTCACGGTGAAAGATTTCGATTCAGCAAAATTAACTTGTGCTCAATTTTCAATCTATCTATCTATAAAGGACAGTTGGTGTGTATGTATGTATGTATGTCCGGTTAAAACTACGAAAATAACGACAATATACACATTAACCGGTTCTGGTAAAACTTGCAAATCATACTCAAAATTAAAACGGAGCGGGAAAGTTTAATTATAGGGTGACCCAGAAAACCAGAACCCAAATTATTCATATTCATTTTCCCATTAAACTAACCCTAAATTTGTGTGTTCTGTTTTTTTCCGGGTCACCCTGTAATATCATGTTAGGGTTAGGGTTGGGGTTTTGGGTTAGTTTAATTGGAAAATAAATAAATAATTTGGGTTCTGTTTTTTCTGGGTCACCATGTAATTGAACTTTCCCGCTTCGTTTTAATTTTGAGTATGATTTGCAAGTTTTACCAGAACCGGTTAATGTGTATATTGAAAAAAAAATACATAAAAAACAATACAATAAGGACCTATGTATTGAAACAGTTTTTACTGTACTTAGAATGAAAATCCAGGTCTTGGGAGTAGAAAGGGGAATAATTTATAACATTATAGAACATTCATAAATGAAAAGAAAAATTGTTAGTATAATTTTTTAAATATACAAAAATATAGAAAATAACTTTTAATTTTTAAATAGCTTTATTCAGGTGTTTAATTTTTTTTCTTTCTTATTTTTATCTTTTTATTTGGTCTTTAGGGTTTCATCTTTCCAGAAATGTAAAATTTAGGAATTGGAATTTTATTTTATTCAAATGACCAAAGGTTGAAATCCCCCTACAATCTGAACTAATAAAAAAACATTTGTTTTCAAGTTATTTTTTGTTTGTTTTAAATAAAATAATCTATTCATTATAAAATTAAGTAATTAGTGAATAAATTAGTGAAAATTTCATAAAAATTAGATAATTTCCTGATTTTTTTCCCTTTGATATTTTTAAAAATACCTATGTTAAATGTATTGCTTTGATCTTTGTATCTCTCCACTCTTAATTGCTCTATCAACATTATTTGTCTAGCCTCCTATTTCCAGCCTCTGACTAAAATTTGTTTAGATATTTTTAGATAGTCTAGCGAAGTTTTTTCTCTGAAAATCGACAACACACCTTTTTTTTTTTTTAAGGAAAAATCAATATATTTATTTTAAAATATCAAATGATTATCTTGTTAGAATTCAGTTACCAGCCATATTTATTTTATCTTTTCTGCCCATAACTCCTATGATTTTGATTAAGGGTCATGGCTGATTTGTAATTTCAAGACAGTTCAGTTAAACAATAAGTAAGGATATACAACAAAAGCTCCAGCTAAAGTACTGCTTCTTTTTTTTTTTTTAACCCCTAAATTATCAGATTTTAATAAAAATTGCAGTATTTAAAACCATAAAAGATTAGGTTTCTTTTAAAAGATATTTGTCCTCAAAGATTTGGTATTTTTTAAAATTATTTTCTTGTCATGCACCCCCTTCAATCATTTTGGTAATTTGACTCCCTTAATGAAAGTATAGTTAAATGACATTTAATTTTTAACTTCCACCTCCTCAAGCAATATCTTTCAAAAAAATTATTTTTACATTGCCCGGAGTGCGTTTTTTTTAATTTTGCTAGTAACTATAACTTTGATATAAATAAAACTTGCCAAACATTTGAAAACATAAATTTAACAATGTATTGTTTTATTTTATTTTTAAAACATCAAAGGGAGTTAATCAGGTGTAACAGTCTTCCCGTAAATTGATTTTTTTCTATAAAAGTTGATGAATAATAGAAATAGTTTTTAAAAATCATAGAAAAAAATAAAATTCAAATCATTGAAAAAAAAAAATCAATAAAAACAAATCACAGAAAATAATTGAAATCTATGAAAAAATACTTATCACAAGTCAAGATACAAGATGTACTGCATAAAAGTTCTACACTGAGTTTTTTTTTTAAAAACCTGGGGTCCTATCACTGGGATTGTTGCGTACTCATCTGAAACTTTCTTCTAATAAGTTTTTCCATGTGGGTATCTGTTAAGTATCTGGCCGCCATCCTTGGCCAATTGTAAAAGAACTTAAAGTAAATAAGTAAGTAAATCAATAAGTCCTGTGGAATTGTTTCCTTTAGGTCCGACGTCCAAGAAGATCCAAGTATCAATGAGCTAAGATTAAGAATCAGGCTAGTATAAATACAACAACAGCAGCTGCAGCACTGCCAGTGATTGGACAATAGGAATCTTTCCCAGGTCACGTGCTTATAGGCGAGTCTATAAGTAGAGGTGTACATCTGGCACACGCCTTATATCTTACAAAAATTCCAACAATTCTCATCTTGGATCTGGGCTGTCGAGCTACATGGATCTTCTGATCTTTCATCTCTGTTCCAGTTAGATCTGGAACTACATGTTTCTTGGGATTTGTTCTTGTCTGTGCTGTTGCTTGCTTTTATCAATGAACACAAAACCTGTCTTTTAGATGTCTTTATTTATTTTAATAAACCCAAGTCAAGAACAATCACATGTGAAATGACTGCAAATGGAGATGCTATCTTGCATCTGTCCCGTTTGTCACCCAGCCCAAAATCGATTTTCTAAACTTTCTAACATTCAGCTCTAGCGAATCAGAGAACAGGTCAACAAAAGGGTTAACATCTGACAATCAAGTTACACTGTATTTTCCAATGAAGCTACCGTTATTTTAAATTTTACACTACAGTACATAATTCTTAGGTACCTCATCAATTATGTAACAGGATGACCATATGTCTTTGTCAATGCTTTCTCTGCACAACCCTGCATTTTTAAAGATCCATAGAATGGGTATTGACATTCCTGTGCATTAACACTCATAAAGGTATTTTCAAGCTTAAAAGACTGCCTTTTTTGGTTTGAAGGTAGCCCCTGCCCTTTTTCAGCAGGTGATGGACACAATGCTCGCAGGATTAGAATTTGTGATGGCATATCTAGATTATATACTGACCAAAAGCAAAAATATGCAAGAGCACAAGAAACATGTCAGAGAAGTATTCAAAAGAATAGAGGAATTTGGATTTAGGTTGAGTCTGGAAAAATGTGATTTTTTCATGGAAAAGATCAAGTACCTAGGCCAAATCATTGATAAGGATGGTCGGAAACCGGATCCGCAACGGACCGAAGCGATTGAAAAGATGCCTGCGCCAAATTCAGTGACAAAATTACAATCATTTTTGGGCTTGGTTCAATACTACGCCATATATATTCCAAATATACACAATTTAAGAGCCCCACTGAATGAGTTATTAAAAAAAGGCGTTAAATGGAGTGGGCGAAAGAATGCGAATCTGCTTTTCAGAAGATTAAACGTTGTCTTCTATCAGATTTAGCCTTAGCACATTTCGACCCAGAAAAGCAAATTATTCTAGCAACGGACGCAAGTGACTATGGAGTTGGTGCTGCATTGCTCCATAAATATTAAGATGGAACTACCCATAAATATGAACTCGGAAGGTTAGTAGAAATAAGTTGCCAAAGACATTGGCAACTCCAAGAATGAGACAACACTGTTAATAATAACAATAGGACTTTTTATTGATATCATTGTGTAGCCATATACAATAGTAAAAGAAAGAGTTTGCACACTGGGTAGGAAAGAAAAGACAGTTAGGAATTTGGTTGGTGTTTTTGCTTTATACTAATTATGTAGTCTTGGTGCTGTCCAAGGAACTTTGAAGATCTGGAACTTTTAATTATGTTTTTACATCCAAATAAAGTATGGAACACTGAATGAAAATCCAAGACCAGGTTGTTGGAAATTAACATGGTTTTATTGAACACGGGATAGAGAAATGCTCCTACCCTAAAACAGTGACTTAAGAGGTCAACTTGTGTACGACCAACTAGCTGTGTCTCAATCCATGTGTCATGGCAAAAGACTCATTTCTGGTCCTAGCTCCCACAATACATGTCATGGCAGGCAACTGTTCCCTACTAATTAAGGGGAGCATCTCTATATTTTTCGTTAGGTCTAATCCTATACTTTGTTACTTAATTCATCACAGTTTTCTTCTAGCAACAGGACATCTTCTGGCAATAGTTTTGAAGGGTTGTCTTCTCCTTTGATCTCTCTTCTCTGGTTAAAACAGTCTCAGAGCCTATATTTCATAATAGAAAATTGCAGACTTAAACACATCTTATTGTTGAGCCAATTACAGATCATTTTGTATTGTATTCTCATTGGCTAGATTTTATGGCATGTCAACCCTTGAGTTATTTTATGCTGAAGATGTTTTGTTTTATCTAATTCTTGTTGGGTATTCAATTTTTTTTCAAACTCAATTTTCTTTAAATACATTTTTAAAAGCTCATTTTTAAATTTATTTAATGGGACCCTAACAGGTGTTATCCCTCTGGGTCAAAGTGGACATGGAAGTAATGGTGAAGGGGTACTCCACATTCCCCAGAGCTCCAAAATTGGAATTTCACCATTAGATGCAGTTTTTCATACTCAGAACACTAAGATCTTCAGCCACAACCTTCTAGCAAATATTTGATAAAATGGTTAGGGGCTTGCCATAAGGACAATAGGGTTGGGACAATCATATAGGTGCTAGGGCTTGATGTGGCCAAGTAATATATTAAAGGGAGCCTCTCTGTTCACCTGTCTAGCCTAAGTAAGGGCCAACGTAGAGTGTTACATGTCATGGACTGCTCAGCCACCAGGAATTTGTACAGAGAAACTGAATTGAATACATGTATTCTCATGCACTTTTTAAACTGAAACTCACTGAAAATTTTCTTCCACACATGATTTTTCGTTCGGCTTTTTGATTCTAAAGTCATTCTGTTTTCGATTGCTGGAATGCTACTCACTATTTTGGAAATATTAGTGTTCACTCCTACAAGGTTGTAGTGGCAAAATAGGCAAACGTTATTTCTGGAAACTCTGAAACACGTAGGTATTTTTTCTAATTTTACATTTGGTGAACACCTGGGTTGAGAATGTGACAATATTATGTCAACAATCAAAATACAATAGTTATGACATTTGCAATATTTAACAATATCATGCAGATGTACATTATTTTACCGATTCTAGGATAAGCGACTAGTATATAACAAGCCCCTACTCATAATGATCCTAAGAATGAAAAGTTGAAAATCTTCACGCTCTAAACTGCATTTTGTTGTATTCTTTTTTTTTAAATTTCTTTCAACAATCTTTTAGAGACCAAGGGCCCTTCCTGGGGTGAATACTTGATTTCCTTATGTATGGTAGGGCTCCTTTAGGATGGAAGATACTCCTGTGATAGCTGCTATTTGTACTTCATAGCAGTTTGGTTTACTAGATATTATGTCAAAGTATTTTTACAGTTTTTCTTGACCAACATGATTGCCCTACACAAATTATTTTAATTTCTTTCAATGACTAAGTTGTTTTCAGGTCATTCTTAAGGTCCTGGTATTTCATGACATTTTCACATGCAGCTCTATTAAGGCCATAATCATTTGGGACAGCTATGTATGTATGCATGTACTTCCTGTATATCTTTATCATAGAACACAGTCATGTTCCCAGATGTACTGTGATCTGTCACAAGTTTCATCTCACTACAGATTTTCCACTGGAGATATCTGCATACTTTGTTATGCCAGCAGTTATGAAGTCTAAGTGACAGCAAGTCTCCTCAGGTCTCCAGGACTCCTCAAAGTATTCTGCAGTAGTCTGGATGGTCTCAAGTCCCCCCACTATCTTTTCCACACTCTTAGTGATTGTTCCAAGTGCACCAATGACAATTGATATCACTGTCACCCTCATGTTCCACAGATTTTTCAGTTCTCTAGTAAGGTCCAAGTATTTGTGTATCATTTTGCTTTTTTTTCCATTTTCACACTGTGGTTCTTTGTAACAGCAAAATCCAAGGGGTGACAAATTCTTTTCTTCTTGCTACTTAGTATTTGGTCTGGTCCTCTGGCCAGGATTGGATGATTCGTTTGTATCTAAAAATCCCAAAGAATTTTATAAGTCTCATTTTATAGACTGGATTCTGGTTACCATTTGTTAATATGGTCAAATTTTAAATTCTTGCACAATTCCTAGAGGACCCCTTTCCTGCCAATCAGGCTTACTCTTGTACTCTTTCTATGCCAGTTTGATGAATTTGTATATTTTCTTGGGATGAACAGTATAGTGATCTGGCATCCAACTTAGGTGGCTCGGATTATCAATGGCTAAATGGCAGGAAACTGCACAGATCATTTTTTGGTCATTCCTGTGTGTATTCTCATGTGCTTTTTTAAATTGGAATTATCTGAAAATGCTGATCCACACACTGGACAGTTATAGGGTTTCTCTCCTGTGTGTATTCGCATGTGTGTTTTCAAACCGTATTTTGCAGAAAATGCTGATCCACACACTTCACAGGTAAATGGCTTATCACCTGTGTGTATTCGCATGTGATTTTTTAAATTGGAAACATTGGAAAATGCTCTTTCACACACTTTACAAGAAAATGGTTTCTCTCCTGTATGTATTCGCATGTGGGTTTTCAAACCAAACTTTTCTGAAAATGCTGATCCACACACTTGACAACTAAATGGTTTCTCTCCTGTATGTATTCGCATGTGCCTTTTTAAAGATGAATTCTCTGAAAATGCTGATCCACACACTTGACAGGAAAATGGTTTCTCTGCAATATGTGTTCGCATGTGTGTCTCTAATCTTTTTTTCACAATAAATGCTGATCCACACACTTGACAAGAAAATGGTTTCTCTCCTGTATGCATTCGCATATGTGTTTTTAAAGTAGAACTCTGTGAAAATGCCCTTCCACACACTTGACAAGAAAATGGTTTCTCCCCTGTATGGATTCGCATATGATTTTTCAAACGGCAATTCACAGAAAAAGCTGCTCCACACACTTGACAGGAAAATGGTTTCTCGCCTGTATGTACTCTCATGTGCTTTTTTAAATTGGAATTATCTGAAAATGCTGAACCACAAACTTGGCAGGGAAATGGTTTCTCTCCTGTGTGTATTCGCATATGGTTTTGTAAATTGTAAATCTGTGAAAATGCTGATCCACACACATGACAAGTAAATGGTTTCTCTCCTGTGTGTATTCGCATGTGTGTTTTTAAATTGGAAGTATTGGAAAATGTTGATCCACAAATGTGACAATAAAATGGTTTCTCCCCTGTGTGTATTCGCATGTGTCTTTTTAAATGAGTACACACTGAAAATGCAGATCCACACACTTGACATGTATATGGTTTCTCTCCTGTGTGTTTTCGCATGTGGTTTTGTAAATTGCAAATCTGTGAAAATGATGATCCACACTCATCACAAGAAAATGGTTTATTTCCAGTGTGTATTCTCATGTGTGGTTTTAAATTCGAAATATTAGAAAATGCTGCTCCACAAACTTTACAAGAAAATGGTTTCTCCCCTGTGTGTATTCGCATGTGCTTTTTTAAACTACAATTCACTGAAAATGCTCTTCCACACACTTGACAGGAAAATGGTTTCTCTCCTGTGTGTATTCGCATGTGCTTTTTTAAATTAGAATTATCTGAAAAGGCTGATCCACATACTTGACAAGAAAATGGTTTCTCTCCTCTGTGTATTTGCATGTGCATTTCTAAACTATATTTCACAGAAAATGCAGAATCACACAATTGACAGGAGAATGGTTTCTCTCCTGTATGTATTCTCACATGTTTTTTTAAGTCGGATTTATTTGAAAATGCTGATTCGCACACTTGACAAATATATGGTTTCTCTCCTTTGTCTTGACAAATGTAAGGCTGCTTTTCAGTCTGTTTTGGCATGGTTATTTAGAAATGATAATCTAGTAAAAATACTGATGCAGAAACTTGGAAATTATAAGTAGTGTAGAAACTTGTCAAGTAAACAGAATTTCCCGTCTTGTGTGTCATAATTTTAACTTGAAATCTGTCATACAGATCCACCCACTTTGAAATGATACATTTCCAGATTAGCACATGTCGCTTTCATTTTGAAAATTGTCAATCTCCTCTAAAACTGAAATCTGCAAATAAAGAAGAGGTATTATTAAAGAAAACAGAATACTTATTGTTTGCTTACACTTATATAATTACAATAACATTTTTGATAAAATGAAATGAAATATATCAAATAATTCATATTAATTCATATATTGATATATAAAAATTACATTCATAAATTTAATGAATAAAAAATATTTTCTAGCTTTTAAATCTTTAGTAGATTTTGGAAAATGAAAATGAAATTTTCTGTACATTTTTTGTTCATGTTAATCTAAAGTATAATTAAACATGCAAAATCTAAATCTTGTCAGATGAATGGACATTAAGAAACACTAGTAAGTAGTAGTAGTAGTAGTAGTAGAATTTTACTTAAATGCATTAGAATCAACAAATATTAATCAGCAGAATCCATTATAGAATTATTAATATGTTGGATTATTTTGAGGTATAAGGTGTACTGAAGACCACAACTTATATTTATAAACTGTTCCAAAACAGCAGTGGCTGAATCGGCCCATCAAAAACACTAAAACATGTATTTAAAGGTGTTGATAAATTGTCCTAGAACTACTTGCTGAAGAAGGACAGACCAACAGACAAGGATTATACAACACTCTAAGGACAGATCCACAGACAAGGATTAAAACTGATACTACATCTTTCTACTTTAAAAAAAAGGATCAAACTTTATGCCACTGTAAAACTACTTTCAAATACATGCTTAAAATGGCTACATGAATCATAACACAATGATTCCTTTCAACAGGGTATGTCCACTGTTTAACCATTTGTTGAGGTCTACAAGAACTGTAGACTGATTTGCATATCTAGGCTTCTACTGGTATTTGTTTTAGGAATCATTCCATAATATTTTCCCCTGTGTATAAATTGTTTGGTTTGGTTTCTTTGTTTAATGACATATCAACTTTCATGGATTATTTAATGCCAAAGCCATCTTTGTAGAAGAACAGTAGTGGTACTATTTGACTGATAGCTGGAGGGATGAGGGTGTTCGTACCATTTCAAGTGTGTCCCCATAGTGTAGTAGTTAACATTCTGGAGAGCAACATTGTAGTGAGTTTGAACTCCAGCCTCTCTATTGCATTTACTTTCAGATTAATACCCTAGGAAAATGTATGACCCTCCCCAGCTGTGGGTTCAATACTACCACTCTGACTTAGATGGCTTTGACACTGAATAACCCACAATAGTTGATATGCCATTAAACTGAACCAAAAACAAATGACTCTGAACTACATCTGATACTGAGGCTCCAGTTATGGAGCTCTGGGGAGAGTGGAGTACTCCTTTGTTGTCATTACTCCCAGATCTACACTAAGGTGCCACATACTGGAGTATTGTCATGGGATAGAATTTTTAAAAATAACAAAGTCAGACCAAGTAAAAGTCAGTATTAACAGAATTAACACCAACTATGCCAACCATGTTTTTGGATACTTTTATTCACACCCTTGAATGAGAATTGTCAGAATACCTTATCACATCTGGTGGAGATCTGTCACTTTATCCAAAGTATATGGATACCAGAATATTCATTTTTCTTAGCCAGGAAAATGGGGACAATGAATCATTGATTTGTTGAAAAGATAAGATACGTCTACATCTTCATGCATCCTCCTTGTCCAAAAATATTAAAAAAATCCAGGTGTTGGAAGTAGAAAGGGGAATAATTTATAACACTATAGAACATCCATAAATGAAAAGAACAATCGTTAGTATAATTTTTTAAATATATAAAAATCTCGGAAAATATGTTGTGCAAAATTGTGCATTTTCAAACTTACTTTTTTAGTTAGATCAAATAAAGCTTATGGATAAAATATTGAGTGTGACATGCTACCTTCCAGACATTTGAAATTCCCTATTAAATTTTTAAGTGAATAAAAATAAGCCAATTAAATCACAGAAAATACTTTTTTTTGCATCAATTCAAAGAAAAATATTGTTTTTAAAACTACAAAAAAAAAACATACAACAAAAATTATTTTAAGTTTTTAGAAAATAACTTTTAAATTTTCAAATACCTTTTTTCAGGTGTTCAATTTTTTTTATTTCTTATTTTTATCTTTTTATTTGGTCTTTAGGGTTTCATCTTTCCAGAAATGTAAAATTTAGGGACTGAAATTTTATTTTATTCAAATGACCAAATGTTGAAATCCCCCTACAATCTGAACTGATAAAAAACATTTGTTTTCAAGTTATTTTTGTTTGTTTTAAATAAAATAAGCTATTCATCATAAAATTAAGTCATTAGTGAATAAATTAGTGAAAATTTCATCAAAATTAAATAATTTCCTGATTTTTGGTAATTGTTTTAAACTTAAGAATTTTTTACAAATTTTTATTACTTCCCTTTGATATTTTTGAAAATACCTCAAATGTATTGCTTTGATCTTTGTATCTCTCGACTCTTAATTGCTCTATCAACATTATTTGTCTAGCCTCCTATTTCCAGCCTCTGAGCCCTGACTCCATCTAGCTAAAAATCTTTTAGATATTTTTAGATAGTCTAGCCAAGTTTTTTCAGAGAAAATCGACAACACACCTTTTTTTGTCATGTCTTGAAAGAAAAAATCAATATATTTATTTCAAAATATCAAATGATTATATTGTTAGAATTCAGTTACCAGGCATATTTATTTTATCTTTTCCGCCCATAACTCCTATGATTTTGATTAAGGGTCATGGTTGATTTGTAATTTCGAGACGGTTCAGTTAAACAATAAGTAAGGATATACAAAAAAAGCTCCAGTTAAAGCACTGCTTCTTTCTTTTTTTTTAAAACCCTAAATTATCAGATTTTAATAAAAATTTCAGTATTTAAAACCATAAAAGATTAGGTTTCTTTTAAAAGATATTTGTCCTCAAAAATTTGGTTTCAATATATTTTTTTTAATTATTTTCTTGTCATGCACCCCTTCAATCATTTTGGTAATTTGACTCCTTAATGAAAGTATAGTTAAATGATTTTGAAATGTTTTAAAGATAATTCCAAAGAGAATTAGATTTTATCTACATCTGTCTATATCTATCTTCTATCTATATTTTTATGGGTTTTTTATGTTGACGTTGGGCATTATTATGAAGCATTTAAAAAACAACAAAGACAAAGGATCCGTTGAACAGGAGCGACATTCATTTGAAGAAGGGAATCTAACAATCCGAAAATTTATGATAACAAATAATAAAAAATAGTGAATCCAGTACTCCATAACATCAAGTTCCTTCATTTATTTTTAAATGCTTCATAATAATGCCCAACTTCAACATAAAAAAAACATAAAAATATATACCGAGAGAAGCATACGAGACCCCTAAAAACAACATGAATATCTTCTATCTATACATATATAAATGGAAGTTATCATGTATGTACGTATGTATGTATGTCCGGAAAAACTATGAAAATAAAACAAAGTGAATATATATATACACATTCACTATAACCAGATCTTGGTTTTTGATAAAAATGATGAAGATTTGATTTATATTTGTGAAGATAATTAGAAAATACAATTTAAATAGTAACAATATGGATTTTTCTTTTTTTTTTTTCTTTTTTTTTGAATTCAATATTTTAAATAGGAGACATTAATTTTTCTTTTCAGTGTGTCTATGCACTTTTTTCTTTCTGACACCCCACCAGACCAGATCAATGCAAGCCCCTTTTTACATAGGGATTTTAATGGGGTATCCTGCGAAGATCCAACTAGCAATCCAGTAATAATAGATCAGTGAGACTAACTCCCACCCTCTATCCAGGTGATGCCGGGTAGTCGTTTCTATTTATTTTTTTTTATAACGGTTTGTCTATTTTATTTTTGTGGATGCCTTATTCTTAAAGTTCCAAAAACACTAAAATAACTTACAATATTGCTCTTCAAGGGATTTTTTTTACTTTTACTTCATGTTTTTGTAGTTTAATCTTCTAAGGGTGTGGTTAATAAAAGAGAAAACAATTCAGGTTAAACTTTTTTGGAGAGGTGGGTTAAAATTTACCTCTGTTGATTAAACTCTTCCACTCACTTCATGTGACTAGTATTTTGTTAATTAATGTACATGACATACTCATTAGATAAAAAGTATCTATCTAATTAATAATTTTTTAGCCTTTGTTTTGTTTGTTTTTTGTTGTTTTTTTTGGTTTATTGTTGTTTTGTTTGTTTTTTTTGTTTTTTTGAGGGGGTAAGTGATTTTACATAAAATGATATTTATTATGAAAGCCCATAAGAGAACAAATATAAAAAGAGAATTTATTAACATATAAAACACGGATTATTACGCTTGTGGTCATGCATACCTTCTCATATATAAAATTTTTTAAAAAAGAAAAAAAAAGACGTCTTCAGAATTTTGAAAAAAAATCTTTTAAAGCAAAGTTCATCTTTTATTGCTTTAAATACCGAAAATATTAATTAAAATCTGATAATTAGTCGATTTAGGGGATTTTTTTTAAGTACTTAATCGGGTGCGTGAATTTATTGGAAAGAAATGGGTTAAGCGTTAGGAAAAAAATCGTAAAAATGAATGTCTTTAATTTTCTAAGTTACTTCAAATGTTAAAATAAAATTGCAGACTGAACTCTAAACAAAACAGAAACAATTTTCATTGGCAAAAATGAATAAAATAAAATAATATGAAATTCACCCGCACTAGAAAATAAAACATTTTAAAAATTGAAAAATTTCTGAAAACGATCCAATCAGATTTCAAAAATAATTCATATAATTCCAGATAATATTTAAATTCAACAAGGGATTGTAACGATTTTCGTATAATTCATCTTAATTCCTCATCGTTCTTTTTTTTAAGGTTTTATTTTTCTGTAGTTAAAAGATTAGTAAGAATTTCTGGCTGAACTTGCCCAACGGTCGGAAAATTAAAACGGAAAGTTACATTAAATGTATAGTAATTTGTTTTTTTTTTTTGTTGTTGTTGTTTTTTTTAAGCAATACGTAATAAAAAATTTAAAAAAACCTTAATCCCCAAACCCTGAACCATATACAGATTTGAAAAAAGTTCATTCATAGACTGTAGTTAAACTGTCATGGGACCTCCAAAAAACTTTCCGTTTTAATTTTCCGACTGTTGTGCAAGTTCAGCCGAATTTCTTACTTATTTAACAACAGAAAAATAAAATTTCTTACAATGAAATAAATAAAAAGGTAAAAATGAACGTTTTACTTACTTCTTTTTTCGTCTGGTTTCTTTTCCTTAAGGCAATGCAACATTAGAAAAAAATGACGTACGTGTAAATTTTCAGAAAGAAAAAATGTTTTCAAACTGAACTGTTATTAAAATAACCGTTCTTTGCGGTGAATGCAAAATGTTTAAAAAAGAGCGAAAGTCAAGGGAGATAATTAGTTATTTGCTGAGCTGAGCTTGAAATATTTTGTTTTCACTCCACATGATGATTCAGCAAAATAGATATGTGCTCAATTCAAAATTTATAGTAAATAATAATTATGACATTTCTTTTCTATTTAATTCATGATTCATTTCATTATCGTTGCTCATAATAATTTTGTCAGGTATTTCTGTTCATTATAATTTGTGTTGCTTTTTTTTAAATATGCTATGAACTAGGTATACCCAATTTGTCGTCTGCTACAAATTTTAAAAACGAATTAAAATTAATTAAATCAATTATTTAAGGTCAAACTTTTGTCTAAATCGATAAGTAGTAACATAATGACCATCATTAAAAAAAAAAAAAAATATCATTACATATGCAGTTTATTTTTAATACATTTAAAGTGATTTGTTTTGGTCAATTTCGACGCGATCCGCCATTCTGTCTCTTTTTCAATGGTTTTATTTACAATTTTAATGTAACATTCGCGATTGCAAAAAATAATACCGAAAATCAGGTAATTATCCGATTTTAATGAAATTTTCAGTATTGATTTATCAATTAATGAATTTTATAATGCATCAGTTATTTTATTTAAAAACTTTAATTTAGTATTTTTGCTATGAAAAATTAATATATTTAAAATATTTTTTAAAATCCTACTAATAATCAGGTCACACTGGCAGCATGGATATCCATGACTCTCTCTTTTTTCTTTTTCCAACTGTCCCTATTGGTCATCACCCTTGTGTGGACCTCCACACAGCATCCAGAATTTACACAGAGCTGATTGATGCAGGTTTTTTCAGTGAGATCACAAAAATGAATAATAATAGTAAAAACCATCACCCAAAACATAGTGGTATTTGATATGATTTGAGAGTCTGTGGGGATTAAAATTAGATTAAAATAAAACAATTGAAAAATAACAATCTCCCATGAACCTTCAGACTGAAAGAACCCTCTGAGCATGTGCAGGAAAAGGGATCCATTTCCGACCACCAAGATGTTATATCAGGGTTAGTAGCAAGGAAAAAACAAACACAGAGTTTATGTTTTATCAATTGTATTGGAAAAGGGACATGAAAGGCGAGGAAAAGCTAGAAATCGGTTCAACTTTTTTTTTCTGCCGGGAATGATTTAGATTGGACGAAAATGCAAGTTTTATTTATAATTTTATTTTTTAATTCTAAGATTACCCCATGCGCAGAGCCTGGGTGCACAAAGACGAAATTTTGCCGTTTGATTTAACGCCTCGGCCTGTTTACATCCGGTGACATTCTCTTTATTGCGGTGTGTGGGCGAATTGAATTGTTGAATTAGTGAATCTGGAGATATCTATATTTGTGTATATAACAAAGATAATCTCTCAGCCATTCGGACCAGAGCCTTAACTGGAAACAGAAACTATTAGTGAATAGGAAGAAATTTCCTCTCCATGTGGTGGCTATGACCCATGAATAAAGACTTAATTTGTCTTTGTCTTTGTCTCTTCCCATTACTTTATTTTAATTTCTTTTTGGCGCAACCACGAATATGTTTCTCCCATCTCACCAAAGTTCCTTCTCCACTCATGTTATGGTTATTGAGCATTGATCTATCAGATTCTGCTGTAAGAAAATAGTTTATGAGTTCTAGTAGAAATAACGTCACGATTACAGTCTTTCTTCCTACTTAGATTGCTGGCCTTTGCTGGCAAAAAACGAGCTCATTTTATACTGTCGGCATAATTTGCATGGGCACGCTATACTCACGCCATGAACGAGACAGAACGAGACCACACCTTATAAATCTGCTCGTCAATGGCGACTATGCTTCTTTAGCTTAGTTCTGGCAAAACCTGACAATCTAAGCAGATGCAATTCGCCGGAGGTAAGTAAGCTCGTTCATCACAATGCACCAAATCACAATAACTATGTGTTCTTTATTTGTTGGTCCTGAATTCTCCAATTATCAGTTACTGTGTCTCCCTATTCCCCCAAGAATTACTTCTCTGCTCAATATTGTGTTCATTTAGATCAGACGAAAGATCTTGATATTTGTGTTGGAGCACTGATTTATCTGGTTCTGCTGGGACCACAACTCTATACAAGTCTACTTATTATATTATTATTATTATTATTATTATTCCTTTTTCCTTTGCTCTTTGCAAACTCTGGCAAATCCTTTCATGAAACACTTCTTTATTTGCTGGTACAATACTCCATTTATCAGCCACTGTCTCCACCTATTCACCAAAAGTTCCTCCTCTACTCAATGTTGTGTTTATTTAAGTCAGAAGACAGAGCTTGATATTTGCATCAGCAGAATGGTATGGTTTGACTGTAAGATTATAGTTTGTTGTACCAAATCCAAAGAACAATATGTTCTTAATTTGCTGGTCCTGAATTCTCCAGTTATCAGTCAATGTGTCTCCCTACTCACCAAGAGTTTCTTCTCTACTCAATGTTGTGTTTATTTAAGTCAGAAAAAGGAGCTTGATGCTTGCACTGGTCTATCTGGTTCTGCTGGGACCACAACTCTATGCAAGTCTACTTATTATTATTGTTATTGTTATTATTATTACTAGTACAAAATAAAAAACGCACTCCGGGCAATGTAAAAATAGATTTTTGAAACATATTGCCTGAGGGGTGGGAGTAAAAAATTCAATGTCAGCGAGTTTGTACCCTAAGTAAGTAAAATCATCAAATTCATTAAAGGATTAAAAAATAAAACAATTTGAAAATGTAAACTTTAAATATGTATTAAAATAAAACAAACTATATATAAATATATAATACCAGTCATGTATTTATTAAAACTTGTTTTAAAAAACAATGAGGACTGTCTAATGTTGCATGTTCAAATTTTGAGTGTATTTATTCTATGTTATGACGATTTTGGGTAATGCGACATAAGCAGCGACGTAATTTTTGTTACAGACAAAAACCGGACGCAAATCTCCATTATTAATAGATGCCATTATGAAAGGCATGAACCCATGACTGTACACAGCATTTGACAGATTTGGATTTCTTTTTAGGTTTAATGTGATGAGACTGAAAGGCAGCCCTATGAACAAGCGGATTCCTAGCGCCCACAAACAAAGTGTGTCAGGATATGTTTGGCCTGTGGCGAGTGGCTACGGATACTCGAACTCGCTACCTCCTCGTAGCTGAGGTATTGTTAGTAGAGAACAAATAAAGTATATCCGAATTTGCATAAGCGCATCCGAACGAGCAGAAATAAAGACGGACTGTCACTGACAGGGCGAGTGAGGAAGAAAGTGTTTGGACGGCAAGTGAAATCTGGTGACTGCTATTTGATGTGAGAGTGGCATGTTCAGTTTGGAAAGAAATTGCATATCATTTGCTGGAGAGACTTTCAAAGGATTGATATTACCCAGAATTTTTGGACCCCTTCAAAAGATTTAATTAAAAAGTTTTTCCTAGGGAAATTTTCCAATTATAGCATTAAAGAGATAAATAAAATTTTAAATGTTTGAAGCACTAAAATTGCTTTTGCGTTAGCATTTAGCAATGATATGTTTATTATGTTATAATGTTTAGCAAACTAAATTAGCAAACCATTGTTAGTGATATAACATGTGGTTGTTATAATAACGTTGGAAGGCTTAAAGTAGCCTTCCAACGTGTGGTACATGAGTAAACACAAAAACCATTCTGACAAAGGTCAAAAGATAACAATATATTTATTCCGTAAGTAACGGAGATACACTCAGAGAAAGATATACAAAATGAGAACAGAAGGTGTATAAAACAGATACAGGAATGTTCTATAAAAGGAAATATGCGTACGACTTACTAGTAGCAGGTAGGTAGGGGGTAAGACCCCCTAACCTAAGATTAGGGTAGCAGCTGACTAGCCCATCTTTACACGTCGCCGGTCTTAGTGAAAAGAGGTAGACAATCGTATTTCCCTCCTGTCATCAGATACTAACACCACTCCTTGGCGACGAACGAAAGACAGCAAGGGAAGATAACTCGTTTTGGACTTACGTCCACTCAGGTTTTTTTTACTAACCCAACAGTGAGTTTGATTCTCATTGTGTGCCCCATACTTTTGGCCTTGTACTACATCTAAATAAAACTAAACTAAAAACTATAAGGCTGACTTTCTATTAAGAAACACATCATTCTACATATTCTTTATACACACATTCTGTTGAAATAGGACTTGAGGTAAAAAAAAAAAACAGATCCAAATATGTATTACCAAGGTTAAGCAATGATGAGCCTGTTCAGTACTTAGATGGATGATTAGTTAGTAACAACAGGTATTCTAAGCAACCTAATTTGGTTAAATCGAAACTTAACGGACCTAAATTCTGCCATCATATGTCACCTCGCTGAAAGAAAAAATACCACAAATCAGGGAATGAACCGAAATTTAATGAAATTTCAGTGTTGATAATGAATAAAAGATATGATGCACCAGTTATTTTATTTAAAAACTTACATTTTTTCAGGTCATTTAACTTTGAACCACATATCTTTGAGAATCTGTGTTTTGTCTCAGCAGAATAAACGACTAAATAAAAACTAAATGCTTATAAGATCAAAGCCAGGATACAAATGAGTTGCATAAAGTTCTATACTGAGTTAGAAAAGGCAATAAAACAACATGTCAAGTGAGAATATTTACACTGGACAACAGAATATACAAATCAATAAAAACTAAATGCTTATCCCATTTAAGTCAGGATACAAATGAGTTGCATAAAGTTCTATACTGAGTTAGAAAAGGCAATAAAACAACATGTCAAGTGAGAATATTTACACTGGACAACAGAATATACAAATCAATAAAAACTAAATGCTTATCCCATTTAAGTCAGGATACAAATGAGTTGCATAAAGTTCTATACTGAGTTAGAAAAGGCAATAAAACAACATGTCAAGTGAGAATATTTACACTGGACAACAGAATATACAAATCAATAAAAACTAAATGCTTATCCCATTTAAGTCAGGATACAAATGAGTTGCATAAAGTTCTATACTGAGTTAGAAAAGGCAATAAAACAACATGTCAAGTGAGAATATTTACACTGGACAACAGAATATACAAATCAATAAAAACTAAATGCTTATCCCATTTAAGTCAGGATACAAATGAGTTGCATAAAGTTCTATACTGAGTTAGAAAAGGCAATAAAACAACATGTCAAGTGAGAATATTTACACTGGACAACAGAATATACAAATCAATAAAAACTAAATGCTTATCACATTTAAGTCAGGATACAAATGAGTTGCATAAAGTTCTATACTGAGTTAGAAAAGGCAATAAAACAACATGTCAAGTGAGAATATTTACACTGGATAACAGAACATACAAATCAATGAAAACTAAAAGGCATTTAAATCAGGATACAAATGAGTCACTTAAAGTTCTATACTGAGTAAAAGTAATTCCTCAAGAATTCTCAAGTCAGAATATTTATACTGGACAGCAAAATATACAACTCATTCAAAAAGAATAGAATCATAAAACTAAAGCACATTTAATACCCTTTTTATTCATAGACAGTTTTTTGTGGGAACAAAATTTGAGAATTTCAGCCATAAGCAGATTCATCCTTAACAAGAATTCTTTGTTTTCACCTGAGTCTCATCAGAGACATATATCTGACAGGAAAGGGTTTCTCTCTCATATATATTGTATATGTGTTTTTAATATTGGAAGTATGGAAAAATGCTTTCTCTTCTGAGTTTATTTGTACGAGTCTTTTTAAAAGTGTATTTTACAAAAAATTCTGAACTCCCACATCTGAGAGAAAATGGTTTCTCTCAATGTATTTGCATGTGTGTTTTTAATATTAGAAGTATGGAAAAATGTTGATCCACACACTTGACAAGAAAATGGTTTATCTCCAGTGTGTATTCACATATGGTTTTGTAAATTCAAAGTCTGTTAAATGTAGATTCTCACAATAGGAGAATGGTATCTCACTTTTCAAAAATGTTCATTTTTTTAGAAACCAAGGGGCCCCTTCCTGGGGTTAATGCTTGATTTTTTTATGTATTGTGCTTACATCCTAGGGCTCTTATCAGGATTGAGGATTTTCCTTTTATAACAGTTATTTGTACTTTGTCGCAGCTTGGTTTACCAGGTATTGTGTCAAGGGGATCTTTTTATTTTGTTTGACCAACCTCATTGCTCCTACAACAACTTCTTTAATACCTGTGTGTATTCACATGTGTGTTTTTAAATTAGAACTATCTGAAATGCGGATCTACACACAAGACAGTTAAAGAGTTTCTATACCTCTGTGATTGTCATGTGCTTTTTCAAATTGCCATTCAAGGAAAATGATGATCCACAAACTTGACAAACATATGGTTTCTCTCCTGTGTGTACTCGCATATGTCTTTGTAAAAGGGAACAATCTGAAAATGCTGATTTGCATACTTCACAAATATATGGTTTCTCTCCTGTGTGTATTCGCATGTGTCTTATTAAATGGGAAGTCTGTGAAAACATTGACCCACACACTTGACAAGAGAATGGTTTCTCTCCTGTGTGTATTCGCATGTGTTTTGTCAAACTGCAATTCACTGAAAATGCAGACCCGCACACTTGACAAATATATGGTTTCTCCCCTGTGTGTATGCGCATGTGGTTTTGTAACTGGCAAGTCTTTGAAAATGCTCTTCCACACACTTGACATGAAAATGGTTTCTCTCCTGTGTGTATTCTCATATGAATTTTCAATTTTGAACTTGTAACAAATGCTGAGTCACACACTTGACAAGAAAATGGTTTCTCTCCTGTATGTATTCGCACATGGCTTTTCAAGTTACATTCCACTGAAAATGCTGATCCACAAACTTGACAAATATATGGTTTCTCTCCTTTCTCTTGACAAGTGTCAGGTTGGTTTTCTCTGTTTTTTTGCATGATTATTTAGAAATGATTATTCAGTTTAAAAAAATACTAAACTTTACAATTCAATGAAAATTTGTAAGTAAAATGAATATCTCCTTTGTATTCATGTAAGTCAATATCTAAAGATGAAATCCATCATGCTGCAGTTTCACAAATTTTGAAATAATACTTGTTCACAATGGCAGATGTCGCTTTCATTTGAAAATTTCCAGTCTTGTTTAAAACTGATATCTGTAAATAAAGAAGAGGTATCATTAAAGAAGACAAAATACTTATTGTTTATTTACACATATATAATTAGTATTATTTGTATTATTCAGACTATTGTCCTCATCCTCATTGTTATCTATACAACATTATACAGATAACAATGAGCATGATGACAATAGTCTGAATAATACAAATAATACTAATTAACAGCTCATCTAAAAAATTCAGAGAAATAGTACATATATAATTATAATAATATTGGTAATATATGAAATGCAATTTATCAAATAATTTATATTAACTCATAAATGTACTTTTTAAAAAAAAATATCAATGGAAATTTTTTTAAAATAGTAAGCAATTTAAATATTATATTTTTTACTTCTGCTTAAGTTCTCTTCATATTAACCAAAAGGATGCATCATCTATACATATATAAAGGGCAGTTAGTGTGTATGTATGTCCGGATGAAACTACAAAAATAAAACAATTGACAACAAAGTAAATATATACACACATTAAATATCACCGGTTCTTGCTTTTTTGTGCAAAACTTAGTAAGATTCAATTTATATTTGAAAATATTTAAAAATTAAAATATGTATAGAAATAGCACTGGTATTCTACTTAAGAATGTCCAGCATTTGCAAATCCAAAAGTAAAAAAAAAAACCCTCTACCCAGGTGGTGCTAGGTAGCCACTTCTAGTTATAGATAAAACATTAGAGAAATCTTTACATCTAAACATTTAATCAAATAAATATAAAAATGAAAGTTGTGTCATTTTATGATCTTCAAAAGGAAACTCCCACTGTTCTAAATTGTTATGAAGAGTTTTTCTTAGAGGAAGCTGTTATAAATGATAATGTTATCAATTTTAAGGAAGTTCATTTATCAACAAAACTAAGAATTATTTACTCCAATAAAAGAAACTTGTAAATAAAGATGTCATTAAGGTAAAATATTTTCACTGCCAATTCTATTCTTAAGATTTCATGAACATTACTTGGAATTTACAAATTTGTACAAATTCTAGGCTTATTGCTACTCTATACAGCTGG
The DNA here is from genome assembly GCA_023376005.1 of Doryteuthis pealeii. NCBI lineage: Eukaryota > Metazoa > Mollusca > Cephalopoda > Myopsida > Loliginidae > Doryteuthis > Doryteuthis pealeii. The sequence continues at coordinate 81,671,842 of CM042151.1, read as the reverse complement.
GCAATTCAATGTGAAATCATCAGGAAAAAAATAAAATTGTCACCACCCCCTTCAATTTTTCTGAAATTTTGTACAGGTGTAGAGTAGGTTAAAATTAGACAATCCCCCAAATTTGAGCTTCCAATTTGAAATATTCGCCGAGTTATATCGATTTTAAACTCGAAAAAATTGGGGGGGGGCGAGATAAATGACGACATTTTGTAATCTATTTTTGTCTATAAAATGTGTTTTATAGCTCCCCTACTTTGAAATATTATGGTGGATTTGAAATTACATGTTATGTATGATGTCAATTCAGTTTCTGATATTTCCTTTTCTCAACTTCCTGCCCACATATTGTATTTACTAGGTATACCCAAAATATTCACCTCCTACGAATTTTAAATACAAATTAAAATTAATTAAATCGATTATGGTCAAATTTTTGTCTAAGTCGAAAAGTAGTAACATAATAAGCATCAGTAAAAATAGCAAAATTATATTACACATGTAATTTATTTTTAATACATTTAAAACGATTTTTTCGGTCAATTTCAATCAAGATAACCGTTTTTTTTTTCTTCTTAAAATTCGTGTTTACAAAATAAATTGTAACATTCGCGATTGCTACTTTAGTATCAATCACCCATATTTTTTTGGTCGAAAAGTGTATTGGAAATCCCCCCCATTTTAAACGAACAAATATTGATGTATATTTTTTTCTTTATAGAATTCAATAATTATCAAAAATCTCCAAAACTTATTTTTTTAGTTTTTATTTTCATTTTATTTTCCGATTTTCGAAACTTATTTACTACCCAAGTATATTCTTAAATATTTTTTCTTCTATTCACACCTTCGGTCTTTTGTCTTTTATTGTTATTTATGCAGAAAATAGTATCAATCACATATATACCACTCATATATTTGCACCCAAAAAACAGGGGGAGGGGGGGCGTCAAAGTTAAGTAACCTGAAAAAAATCAGAAAGTTTTGAAATAAAATAACTGATGCAATATAAAATTAATTCATTGATAAATCAACACTAAAAATTTCATTAAAATCGGATAATTACCTGATTTTTGGTAATTTTTTTTTTTTTCAAGTCGGAGGGGGTAAATTTATTTTGTAAATACACGGATTTTTCGACAAATTGGGTATACCTAGTATTAAATTATGTTTTCCTTAGATTTTCATTTTTATGAAAAGTATTGGAAATTTAGAATATATACATTGGACTTCATTTCATATTCCACTAACATCTGTTCAATAGTCTATGGTAAAAAAAAAAAAAAACGCTACTGAATTCACAGTCTACCTAAAATTTTACGAAACTTTAAAAAGAAAAATATTGAAAAACTTTTTAAGATAAAATAAAATTCACCTCAATTAAAACTTTAAAAATTGAAATATTTCTGAAAACGATGAAATCAGATTTCAAAAATCTTAAGATTCAACAAAGGATTGAAATACTTTCGTATATTAATTCATCTTAAATTTTTCTTCGTCAAAAAAAAACAAATAATAAAATAAGATTATATTAAATTAAAAAATAGACATCATACTTGGGTATTTTTATTAATAAGAAATAAAAGGAAAAATCAAAGTGAATGTTTTGTTTACTTCTATTTAGAAAATTTCATTTTCTAAAAGAAAATAAAGGGTTTTATTTTACTGTAGTTAAATGTGTATTATTATGTTTAATATAAAGAAAATAATTCAAGCGAATATTTTACTTACTTCTTTTTCCTTAGGGCAATGTAATATTAGAAAAAAAAAAGGTGGATATAAAGTTGCAAAGGAAATGAATGTTTTGTGGTTGGAACAAATGTAAAACAAACGCCATTTACGATCGGTGTTTGCTAAGGAGCGAAGATCAAGGGAGATAATTATTTTTTGTATATTTTGTCTTCTAAGGGACCTCCAATTTGACATGTTAAATTTACCCCCCACTTATATTTAACACAATGAAACTTACAGAAAGGTTAATATTATCTTGAAAATTTTGTCCATTCAAAAGGAGAAACATTAATAAAAACTCCTAATGATTTTTAAACAAATTTTCTGCTTACAAAAATAATTAAAATTTTGAACAAATACAATGTTTACATATTCGCACCGTTAAATCAATTGAAATTTAACGTAGCCAAAAACAAGTTATGACTACCGGGTTTTAAAAAAAATTATATGAAAAATCAACCAACAGTCAAATTTTTACGAAAATTTCGCTAATTACTTACCTGTTAATGAAATGATGTTTACAAAAAGTTCTTCCAAAAATATATTAAGGGAAATATTTTTTACGAGGTCTCCGCCCCCTATTTCATTTATGAAATATGAAAAAATGAACCCATAAAAAACATTTTTTATTTTTCTCTATAAAGATAAGAGTCTGAATAATTATATCAGAAGATTTTAATAAGTTTCTATATGGGATCTTTTTAGTAAAAGAACCATGAATACAGAATTCTGTTAAAAAAATCAATTTTACTTATTTTTCAAGATAACGGGGAGTAATTTTTCCCAATCGGATAATTTGATCTTTGAATTAACTGTTTCTCATTGTAACAACTCTTTATGTTCTTTATTTATTTACTTTTTTGTGCAAGATTTAAAAAAAATGTGTGTGGTCTATCGGAGTTGTCCGAAGTCATAGCAGTACCATGTCGATGTCACGGTTGCTCGACTTAGCTATTTGATGGCGGATTTTATCAACCACACACAATGTTCTGCAAGTCCATTCGACTGTGGGTATCTCGGAGATTATGTGTGATGATCAAATCCCCATTCTTTTGCAAACTGCTTAAATGCAGCGGAGTTATAATGTGGTCCATTGTCGCTGATCACTTTCTCTTTGGAACGCCATTCTCTCCAAACACTTGCTTAAATGCATTTATGACTTCCTGGCTGGAGAAATTATTTAACTTCCTTACAAAGGGATATTTTGAGTGGTAATCCACAATGGGGATAAATTTCAATCCTTCAAAGTGGAACAAGTCAGTGGTTCTATTTGCTATGGTCTTACTGGGATCTCATGTGGCATCAAAGTCTCAGCACTCTGCTTTTTTTATGCTCCTGACCGGCATCGCATAGCTGGATTAGTCTGTCAATATATTGGTTGATACTAATGCTTTTAGCTTTTCAATAACCTGATGGCCATAATGGATATTGTGAAATACCTCTTCTTGCATAGATTTTGGGATGATGATTCACTCACCCTTGAGCAAGATCCCATTTTCTATCGCTAACTCCTCCCAATAGGGCCAGTATGGTCGCATATTCTTCCTAACTTCTTTGAATGTGTCAGGCCAACCTCACAGGATTATTTCTCTTAGTTAACACATTGTTGGGTCAGCATTAGTTTCCAGTTGAATCTGTGTCAACTTTTGTGCTGAAAATTGAACAAAATTGACTTTTATGTCCAGGTCGATTGCCTCTTTCACTCTCTTGTTGGGGAGTCTGGAAAAACCATCCGCTAATGCCATTTGTTTTCCTGGGTGGTAGACAATGGTCATGTCATACCCTTGCAGGTGTAACAACAATCGCTTGAGGTAAGGCAGGGCTTCAAACATGTGTTTTAGGTTGATCATCTCTAGAGGCTTGTGATCCCTTTCTACCTGGATGACACAACCATAAATGTACATTCAGAAACGCTCACATCTGAAGACAAATGCTAGGAGCTCTCACTCAATGTTTGCATATTGTTGTTCTCTTTCCATCAGTGATTTTGATGCCAATGCTATAGGTTTTTCCCTCCTGTAGCAGGGCTGCACCTAGGCCTCTGTTGGATGAATCTACCTGGGTTACAGTTTCTTTTTCAGGGTCGAATTATGTCAGCAACATTTCTTTACAAATCAAGTCTTTCATTGTTTGCATATACTTACTTGTTTTTTACAGAAATTTTTTTTTCTTTTACTGAAAGCACTTTTTTTCTTTTCTTTTTTTTTTTTTAGAATCTTTATTCAAACATACCCGGTTGCATTCAGCTACTTTAGACTTTTAGTTTAATTCATCCAATTATTGGTTAAATAGAAGAAAGTAAGTTTACAAAAAATATCAGATCTGAATAAATATCGGAAATCTGATAGAGAATTATCTTCCCCTGCTGCTAGAGGGCGAATCGTTAAGAGAAGGTTGGCGCCAAATCCAAACCCCAACACTTATGAGGGAACAGTTACCAAGAAGAGATGCAAAAATAAGCGCTCTCACCACCTTGCCCATAAACAGGGCTCACTTATCAGGGAGCAGTTATCGAGGAGACACATCAAATAAGTGCTCCCACCAGCATACTTTCTAAGGCATTGTATCAGCAAACGTTCTAAGGCTGTCACAATAGCATACTATCAGAAGGCTGAGGAACGAGAACCGACCTGACGAAGCACCTTAACAACATTCCAACCAGCGACCAGAATACCCCTGTTAGCGCCACTTCTCCAACGAACAGTATTTAACCTTACATATAAGTTTTGTAGCAAATGCCAATAAAATTGGCAACAAATTATTGTATTATTTGTCAATACATGTATTAAATTTCCATTGTGTGCTTGTCTTCTTTTGTCCGAACAATTTGCCTACAACTGGGAGATTTAAGAGGCTCCCCCCTTTAAACCCGTAATTCCTCTTATAAAAAAAGGAATAAATAATAGAGAACATAATAAAAAGGCTGGATATACATGAATTCTATATTGAGTTAGAAAAGGTATGATAAGTTAGAATATTTAAACTAGTAAGCAAAATATACAAATCAAATTTATGTGGACAATGTTAATAATAGATAATCCCCAAAAGTTGAACTTCCAATTCCAAAAATTGACAGGGTTATGTTGATTTAGCTCTCCAAATTATTTGTACCAAAAAGATAATCTGATATTTGCTCAGAATCGAAGTTACAACATCAAAAATCATTAATAACTTATAATTGGTTAACTTTAGGACTTTTTTTTATTCCTTGGGCTAAAATGCTCTTAGAAACCAATTCTTAGGAGTAGGGAAGCTCTAGAACCCATTTTACAGACAAAAATAGATTACAAAAAATCGCCATTTTTTGTAACACCCCATCCAAATTTGCAGAGTTATATCAATTTTTAGAATCAACATAACTCCACCAATTTTTGGAATTGGAAACTCAAATTATAGAGATTGGCTAACTTTAAGAGAGTCCACACTTGGATAAAATTTCAGAAAAATTGAAGAGCAAAATTTTAACAAAATTTTGTAGCTTCAGTTCTGAGCAAATATCAAACTATCTTTTTGGTACAAATAATGTTCAATATATGTAAAATAATAATAGAAAAAAATGTTTTCGTAGATGCAGTGCCACATCAGGATATTGATCTTGCTATGAAAAAATCAGAAATCATCAATAACTTAAAAGTGGTTGAGTTTAAGTTTTTTTTATAGCATTTTTTAATTCTTTGGGCAAAAATGCTTTTATGATATGTTACAAAAAAAGTTCCCATTTTTCACGACCCTCCTCAAATTTGGAGAGCTAAAAATCGACATAACTCCGCTAATTTTTGGAATTAGAAGCTCAAATTTTGTGGATTGTCTAATGTCAACATAGTCCACACTTGAACAAAATTTCAGAAAAATTGAATGGTGTATTGAAATTTTTTAAAAGTTACATTTTTCAACATATCATAGAATTTCAGTTTCTTGCAATAAAGACAAAAGTACATCCATGCAACATTCATAGAAAAAAAATCAATTAAAAACATCCAAGAAAATAATAATTAAAAATAAAAACTTATCACATGTATCTCAGGATACTAATTATCTGCATAAAGTTCTATACTGAGTTAGAAAATGCAATAAAATGGCAAATCAAGTGAGAACATTTACACTGGATATACAAATCATACACAATGAATATAGTCATAAAGCAAAAGCACCTTTTTTATTTAAATTTCAAATGCGTATTAAACATATAGTAGTGAAGAAAAATAGATAAAATGACCAGCAGAATATGTAAATCATTAGAGGTTTATTAGGTCCAGCCTAACCAAAATTATCTAGAGTTGCTTCCCTTGATAAAAAAAATGGGAGAGTTACCTCTTGTTACAGTGCATTGCGGGTTGGAGATCAGAAATGAGAAAAGTTTGACCATGACACATGCATTCCATTTATTTGGCCCCCCACAAAGTTTAGTTTTAAGTGATTGTTTTGTTAGAAGCATTGCTCTACCCTGTATTAACTCTTAACTTCCCAGAAGCAATCCTAGGTCCAAACCCCTCTGTTCTCATATGGATTTAGTAAAAAAACAGCTAAAAATGTGTCTGTACATTCAAAAGCTCATAGTATCGTTATTTGTGAACAGATTGTTGTGAAAATAGGCAGACTTGCAGAAAACAATTTCTTCCTCAATGTTATAAAGTTGTTTGCACTGAAAATGATTTTGCACACACGTAGTTATGGAACAATTACATAATTATAGGTAAAAAAAAAACAGGTATACTCAATAAAGATGTTGAAAAAACATTTTAAAACACTTTAATAGGAATACTTTACATGCAGTTAGTTATAGAAATGAACATACAAACATCACTGACCTCAGTGCATCTCCATTGTAAATTTATCATTTCTTTGTATGTAACATTGTAACAGGGTTAGTCGTACATTACAGGGTATTATTAAGGGCTAGGTTAGCTCAGTCAGTAGAGCGTTCGGCTAGAAACCACAAGGTTCCTAGTTCGATACTGGCCCTCGCCAACTCAGCAAATGAGTAGCACAGGGATTTGTGCGGTAAAGTGAGGAGCTGATGGTAGGTGTGGCACTCCACTTCAAATGCTAAAATAATCTCCTTGGTCTTGCGCTATTGAAAAGGGGATAGACTCCCTCGCTGTCTGGCTGATACTGACATTAAGCTGCCGACTTATATGTCTGATTAGTAAAACAGTGATTGGTGGTTTTTTTTTTTCACATATGAGAATATTTCAGGTGTGTGTTTATATCTGTTTTCCACTGTCGAGCATCTAGTACATCAGGAGAAAAGAAAGAAAGAAAGAAGAAAAAAAAAGAGACAGAAGAGAAAATCTAAGGAATAAAAAGAGACAGAAAAAAAGAGGAGAAATCAGAAGGAAGGAAGGAAGTAAACTAACAGCAACAAAAAGGGGAAGAGGAGAAAAATTAGAAAGAAAAAGGAAAGAAAGATGAGAAAATCAGGAGGAAGAAAAGAATCTGATTTCTTTGTATGTAGAAACGTAACAAGGTCAGTCATACATTACAAAATATTACATGGCATTGGCATTTCAGTCTCGGAAGACTATAATAAAGTTTTTATGTGCCCCTGAAGTTACAGTGCCTCCTGTGACTGTGAAGTCCAATGTTTGAAAAACCACAGATATCGCATTTGAAGGCTGTCCCTGAAGATGTTGATATTCTGGTACTTTGTTGCCGCTGCTTTCTTCTAAAACTCTTAGCTTCATAGTGTTGCATCAGGATGACTTCTGACATGAACAGTCCTCTATGAAGATTCTGCCGTCACCGAGGGCGGTCCTAAGCCAAATTTTCCCAGCTGGAAAGGGCAATGCCAAAGCACCTGAGATCATTCTTGCAGGCATCTTTGAATCGCAGCTGGGGGCAACCAATCTGTCTTTTACCAGACGTAAGCTCAGCATAAAGTATGTCTTTCGGGATTCGTCCATCATCCATCCGACGTACATGACCCAGCCATCGGAAATGATGTTGCCTCAGTAGAGAACACAGTATTACATGTCTGCTTAGTAAAACAAGAGTTTGTATTATTTTTTTTCACAAATGAGAATATTGATGTATTACATTCTTCCAGGTGTGTCTTTATATAAGTTTTATACTGTAGTGCATCTAGTACATGTTTTGCTGCATATATAAGGGATAGTAAAAAAATCTCCACTTTCACCATAACATATCTTAATTATTGTCACACTGTGTTCTACACATGCATGAATATAGATGGCACTGTTGTTGTCACAATCAAAATTTGAGCCTGATTCTGCCATTTTTCTTGCTGTCTTTACAGTGTAAACATGGCCCCTTCACTAGCAGTATGCATCAAAGAAGTGACCTGATTTCTCTGATTGGAAGGAGTGACAGAAGCTGAAATTCATTGGAGACTGTCGTTGTCACATGATCAAAGTTTGGAACATTTGCATATGCCTGTTTATTTTTTTCTAGACAATGAAAATGCCAAACAAAATTAAAAACTTTTCTCTTCTGTGTGTATTTGCATGTGTCTTTTTAAACTATATTTTACAGAAAATGCTGATTCACACATCTCACAGGAAAATGGTTTCTCTCCCGTGTGTATTCGCATGTGTGTTTTTAAACTAGAAGTATAAGAAAATGTCAATCCACACACTTCACAAGAAAATGGTTTATCTCCTGAGTGCATTTGCATGTGGTTTTGTAAATTAGATCTTTGTGAAAAGGCTGATCCACACACATGACAAGAAAATGGTTTCTCTCCTGTGTGTATTCGCATGTGTTTTTGCAAATTGGATCTCTGTGAGAAGGCGGACCCACACTCCTGACAGGAAAAGGGTTTCTCTCCTGTGTGTATTCGCATATGTGTTTTTAAAGTGTAATCATCTGAAAATCCTGATCCACACACTTTGCAAGAAAATGGTTTCTCTCCCGTGTGTATTCGCATATGCTTTGTCAAACTACAATTCATTGAAAATGCTGATCCACATACTTGACAGGAAAACGGTTTTTCTCCAGTGTGGATTCTCATGTGCTTTTTTAAATTGGAATTATCTGAAAATGCTGAACTGCACACTGGACAGGAAAATGGTTTCTCTCCTGTGTGTTTTCGTATGTGTTTTTTTAAATCGGTACATGCTGAAAATGCTGATCCACACACTTGACAAATATATGGCTTATCTCCTGTGTGTATTCGTATGTGGTTTTGTAAATTAGAACTCTGTGAGAATGTTGATCCACACACTTGACAAGAAAATGGTTTTTCTCCTGTGTGTATTCGCATGTGTGTTTTTAAAGTGGAATTATCTGTAAATGCTGAGCCACACACTTGACACGAAAATGGTTTCTCTCCAGTATGTATTCGCATGTGCTTTTTTAAGATGAAATTATGTGAAAAAGTTGATCCACACACTTGACAGGAATATGATTTCATTACTCTGTGTGTTTGCATGTGTATTTCTAAACTGTATTTTGTAGCAAACGCTGATCCACACACTTCACAAGAAAATGGTTTCTCCCCTGTGTGAATTCGCATATGCTTTTTTAAATAGGAATTATGTGAAAATGCTGACCCACACACTTGACAAGAAAATGGTTTCTCTCCTGTGTGTATTCGCATGTGCATTTTTAGGGAGAAATTGCGGGAAAATGCTGATCCACACACTTGACAGGAAAACGGTTTCTCACCTGTGTGTATTCGCATGTGAATTTTCAATTTTGAATTTGCAGAAAATACTGATTCACACACTTGACATGTGTAAGATTGCTTTTCACTGTGTTTTTGCATAGTTATTTAGAAATTATAATTCAGTAAAAATACTAATGTACAAACTTAGCAATTAGAAGTAATGTAGAAACTTGGCAAACTTGTATATCATTATATAAAGTTGAAATCTGTCATACTGCAGATTCACACACTTTGAAATTATATATTTTCCCATTGGTGGACATTGCTTTCATTTTGATAAATGTCAGTCTCCTCAAAATTGATATCTGTAAATAAAGAAAAGGTATACTTAAAGAATACAGGATAGTTATTGTTTACACTTATAGAACTATGATAACATTTGTGATATAATGAATTGTAATATATAAAACAATTTATATTAATTTATGATTTTTTTGTATAAGCACAAAGGTCATGTCATATTTTAAATATCACAGAAACAGTTCAGCAGCTCTAGATACTTTAGCCTAGGTCGGGCAGGTGATGAACTACACTGGACTGATCTTGAGCTCACCTGGTACATTCTGAGTGTTAATCACCAGATTTACCCATTGTCATTTTGTACCTAAATAATAAAATGGAATCATCTTTTTTCCCAAGAATAATGTCCAACAAAACCTTGTAAGCATGAAACAATGAGATCTTATGCAACTTGTTAATTCAACCTAGCAATTGCTAATAACTGTTCACCTTGTTTCTTTGCTAGTATACCTTTTTTCCCTATCCTTAATAGTTGTTGTGCTTCTTCCTATTATTTCTCTGTTAACTCTGATACTCGAGTTACAGGGGAGATGTCATATAGTACCTAAATAATGAGAAGGAATTGTCTGTTTTTTTCATGTCTGATGAAAAAAAAACTTTAAATTTACTTTTCAAGAAATATTAATGGGAACTTTTAAAAAATTAGTAACTAATTAAATATTGTACTTTTTACTTTTACTAAGGTTCCTTTGCATTGAAAAAAAATAAAAAATAAAAAAGGATGCACCATAAGGGTCTCAACTTTACATATGTCATTTATTGGAATCTAGAAGATTTCATCTCAACTTGGTAAAAAAAAAACTGGGCAGTAAGCATTTCGGAATGAAGAAACTTGACATTCATATCAAGGTTCTCAATTGAAACATAATTCATGATGCCAAAGTACCAATTTTTATCATGGTGCTGTTGTTTTGCTGGCATGCATAAGTACCAAAGATTCTTGCTTAGTCTTTAATTCTTCACGTCCTTCAAGAACTATAAATGAAAAAAAACCCTGCAGAGTTGTAACTATCTCAAGTAAATAACAGTACCTTTGATATATGAATAACAAATATACTTTGTAAATATTAAATTTGATTTTTAAAAAGTCCATGGCCAAAATTTCAACAATCGGGTGAATTTTATATGTGAAAGTAATCTCTAATGATAAATGCAAATATCAGTGTCTCAGCGCATCACAATCTTTCAACTTTACTTCTAGAGGCCATATCTCAACATATCATACCATTTTTGAATCAGATTGACTTCTATGTGAGCAAATTAAAAACATTCCAATCCAATCAGTATTATCTGCATTATTCGGGCTATTGTCCTCATCTTCATTGTTGTCTGTACAACGTTTCGGCTGATATACCCTTCGGCCTTCTTCAAGTATATCTTGTTGGACTCGGGAACCTTCTCGGACTTAGAAACCTTCTTTTCAGACTTGGTAACTTTCTTATCATGATCGGGAACCTTCTTGTCGTAATCAAGAGCTATCTCGGAACTGTGAACCTAACCTAAAGAAGGTTCCTGAGTCCAAGATGGTTCCCAAGTCTGACAAGAAATACCTGAAGAAGACCGGAGAGCATATCAGCTGAAACATTGTACAGTTAAAAATGAAGATGAGGACAATAGTCCAAATAACGCAGATAATACTAATCATCAAGCCTCATCTCAAACATTCAGAGAAATAGTATTCTAATCCAAGTTTTAAAATGAGCCAGATGATAAGATTTTATCAATTTCAAGGTTGTTTGTATCAAGTTGTGTTATCAAATAATTTAAAGTTTCCAGAAACTTGACTCATGAAAATATCATTACCACAAGTAATGAATTAATGGTTCTTATGGGTACCTTGAATTCAAGTGCATTCAAAAATCTGGGTTAAAGAAATCAAGCAATTGGCCAGTCTCAGATTACAGAAAAATAAAATTTTTAGTGATAAATTATTTCAATAGGGAAAAACTGTTGCTACCATATACATAGGTCTAGAGAGTATTTTAAGACTGATAAAATGCTTCGAAATAAAAAGTACTATTATTCTTTTTTTTAATCAAAATATTTATAAGCATAAAAAACATGGATTATTATGCTTTTAGATCACTTTACTTCTGAAGAAAGGTTCTGTTTGTTATTGAATTAGGTACTAATGGCACAGGTAAAAATGACACAAGTGAAAAATAGAAAAAAGACACAACTACAATAAGTGTATTGAAATATATATATCAACTTTAAAATTGTGTCCATTACCTATGTCATTTTTACCTGTGACATTTTTACTTTACCAAAATTCCACATTTCCTGTCTCCATACGTTCTATTACTCATTAAAAGAAAGTTGTTTTAATGAGTAATAGAACGTATGGAGACAGGAAATGCTGAATTTTGGATATTATTAGATTTGAGATACGTTCCTCTTGCTGTATAATCCCAACCCCACTTATTATTTTTTTTCAAAATCATTGAAAAATTCGGACCATATCACCTTTAGACACCCTTTTGCTTTGCTGATTCATAAGTACATTTTTTTCATTTACACGTAAACATCCGGTTGTTTGTTAGGGGTTAGGGTTGGGGTTAGTTTTATAATTTTAAAAGAACCCTCTAAAAATTGTCTGTCAACGGTGTAAATGAAAAAATTTACTTATGAATCAGCAAAGAAAAAGGGGTGCCTAAAGGTCATATGGTCTGAAAATTCAAACAATTACATTGAATATTAAAAAAAAATACTATATAATTTTTTTGTACATTAGAAAAAACATAAATTTTTGGTTGTTCTTTTTGTACAAGCAACTTCTTTTTTTCAAATTTATTTTATTGTTTAAATAGAATTACGATACTTTGAAATATTACGGTGGACTTGAAATCATACATATGACGTCACTTCCGTTTCCTTCAGATGTTCAATATTAGCCAATCATACGAGATTCAGGAGAGAGAGAGAGAGAGAGAGAGAGAGAGAGAGAGAGAGAGAGAGAGAGAGAGAGAGAGAGAAAATGAACCTAAAAACATTTTATTCTATAAGGTAGGTATACCAAAAAAATCGTCTGCTACGTTTTTAAAAACGAATTAAAATGAATTAAATCTATTATTTTAGGTAAAACTTTTGTCTAAAACGATAAGTAGTAACATAATGACCATCATTAAAAAAGAAAAATATCATTACATATGCAGTTTATTTCTAATAGATTTAAAACGATTTGTTTTGGTCAATTTCGACACGATCCGCCATTTTGTCTCTTTTTCAATGGCTTTAAAGCGCTTGTTTACAATTTTAATGTAACATTCGCGATTGCAAAATTTTTTTTACCAAAAATCAGTTAATTATCCGATTTTAATGAAATTTTCAGTATTGATTTATCAATTAATGGATTTTATAATGCATCAGTTATTTTATTTCAAAACTTTAATTTAGTATTTTTGCTATGAAAAATTAATATATAAAATTCATTTAAAATATGAAAAGCCTGATGTTAAGTTTAAAATATTATATTTTTAGATTCTAGAAATAAATATCTATTTAATGCAAACCTTATTTTATTACATCAAAGTATACTTCTTGAAGAAAAACTTTATTGAAAATGTAGCCCCCCCCCCCATTTTTTAAGCAGAAAAAATATTGATGTATAATTTTTTCTTTTATAAGATAATAGCCAATTAAATAATTATCGAAATGAGTAAAAAAGAAATCTCCAAAAACTTAATTATTTATTATTTTTTTACATTTTATTTTTCGATTTTCGGTACTTATTTTCTCGTAGAAAAGCCACCGTAAATGTTTTTTTGTTTCTATTCATAACTTCGGTCTTTTATCTCTTTATTTATACTGTAATTAGTATCAATCAATGACCAACTCACCAATATTTTACACCCCCAAAGTAGGGGAGGGGTAAGAATTAAGTGACTTGAAAAAAAATGAGAAAGTTTTGAAATAAAATAAATAATGCATTATAAACATCATTCGTTGATGAATAAACACTGAAAATTTCATTAAAATCCGATAATTCCCTGATTTTTGGTAAATTATTTTCTGTAGGGGGGGGCTAAATTCATTTTGGGTATATACCTAGAAGTTGAATATAACAGATTTTGAAGGAGTGAATGAGGTGTCAGTTTCATTGGAAACATTATTTACTTTTCAAATTTTATCAAACTATATCACTTAAAAAATATTCGTGAATGTGAAATGCATTTAATTTTCTAAGTTACTTCAAATGTTGAAATAAAAATCATAGACTAAAAAAAACAAAAACAAAAAATAACAAAACAAAACAAAAACATCGGAAAAAAAAAAATTAAATTCACCAGAATTACAGAAAAAACATTTTTTAAATTCTAATATTTCCGTAAACGATAAAATCAGTTTCCAAAAATAATGCCCATAATTCCAGACGATCTTTACATTCAACAGACGTTTTAGGATAGTTTTGCTTTTTCTTGCATATTTTATCTTAAATTCTTCTTCGTTCTAAAAAAGAAGAAAAGGTTTTATTTTTCTGTAGTTAAAAAATATCTATTTTTATATTTAAGGAATAAATTAAAGCGAACCTTTTACTTACTTATTCATCTTTTATTTCCTCTGGTTTCTTTTCCTTAGTTTTAATGCAACATCCGAGAAAAAGAAAAAATAAATTAATGTTTTCTAGCTGGATGAAATTCAAAAACATCAATGCAAATGTTTGCTAAAAGGTGAACGTCAAGGGAGATAATTAGTTATTTGCTTTGCTTAGTCAATCGGGAAATAATAGACATTACGGAGAAAGATCTGAAATAATTTGTTTTCAGTTTTCATGATGATTCAGGAAAATTAAGACGTGCTCAATTTAAAATTTATGATAAATAATAATTATTCAATTTCTTTTCTATTTAATTTATGATTCATTTAATTATCATTGATCTTAATAATTTTGTCTGGTATTTCCCTTCATTAGGTACCATCAATTTTACCTTGTGAAATTTACCCCCTCTACATTTAACACAATGAAACTTGCAGAAAAATTAATATTTTCTTGAAATATTTTTTCCATTCGAAAGAGGAAACATCAAACAAACTCCTGATGATTTTTAAAAATTTTTATCAGCTTACGAAAATAATGAAAATTATAATTGAAAAACAATGTTTTCATTCTTGCACTGTTAAATCAACTGAAATTTAACGTAGCTAAAAATAAGTTACGATAAGAGTTTTTTTTAAAATTCTATGAAAAATCAATTTAAGGTCCGATTTTCACGAAAATTTCCATAAATGTTTACCATTGGATGTAAATACATCTGAAATAGTTTTTTTTTTCTAAAATATATTAGGGGAAATGTTTTTTACGAGGTCTATCACCCCACCTCTTTTATTTTATGAGATAAAAAAAAATTACGCGGAAAAAAAATTTGTACTTTTTTTTCTATAAAGATAAGAGGCTGAATAACTATATCAATGAAATTGTATAACGTACTGAGCTATAGATTTTTTAGGAAAAATTAATGAAATCGGAAATAAAAAGTGCAAAAAAATGTCATAATATTAATATTTGAAAACTTTTTTTTGCTTTTGTAATTAGTATGTACTATATTCTATTAAATTGTCAAAATTTTTTTTTTAAGAAATTAATTTTTAAGAGATTTTTAATCTTTTGTGTGATTAAATATTTTCATTTTCTGCGTGAAATGAATTAATTTTTTTTTTTGCTGCAGAAAAAATCGAATTTTTTACGGATATTTAAAAATATGATTTTTAGAATTCAGGTGAACTAAAAGTTGGTCCGATCCGAGCTCGATTAATATTTTTAAAAGAATTTGTAATTTTTATTGTTGAATAGTAATGTATGGTTCTTAGAATATAAGGAAGAGCAAAACTGACATATTTGTTTTACAAAGAGACGAGACGCTTCTGAGTAACCGAAGTTTGTTTTTCTTTGGACAAAAAAGTTAAATAAAATCATTTTTTATGTTATTAGAATAAAAAGTAAGTATATGGGATTATTTTATCAGTTTTTCTCTTAGAAAAAATATTCAAATTTTCATTTCATTTTCAATTTTAAATATTAATACTAAAACCGAACACATTTTTTTTAACGTCAATTTCACTGCGAAATTTTAAGATGAAATTTTTTCAAATTTTTATTCATTTTAATAGTAAATTGTAATATTAAAGTTTTTAAAGATTTTATTCATTTTGATAGAAAAATTTTGGCTAAAAAAGTTTGTCCATTACACCCATCCGTACTTAGATGCATAACCGTAAGAGGGCAATAATATGTATATTTTTCTGTCTAAATTACGACCTGAAAATTACCCTTTTGCATGTAATACGAACTACAGCTGGTATCACTTTGATTTTCATATTCCATAACTTTTTGAGTTCTCTGACAAGGTCCAGATATTTGTTCATTTTTTCGTTTTCCTTCAGCTTCACCCTGTGATCTGCTGGCACTGCAAAATCCACCAGTTGACAAGTTCTTTCTTTTTTGTTAATCAACACTAGGTCTGGTTATTATTATTATTATTATTATTATTATTATTCCTTTTCTCTTTGCTCTTATTCAACAACATTGGAGGTTCTTGAAACTTTCCTAACTCTCTCTTTGTGTTCCAGACAAGTTTTGGTTAATTTCAGTTTTTGTGGTTGATCTTTGCTTTAAACTCTGCAGCTGAAATTTTCCAGAAAAGGACTCAAACAAACAAAATGAAAGTGAAACGGTCAAGAAAATTTAAGAGTGCCAATAATTCTTGTTGGTCAACTTTGAAATTATTATACTGATTTCACAATTCAATCTTATAGATACTGACTACGCAGATGATCTAGCACTTCTTACAAATACACTCGTCCAAACTGAATCACTGCTGTATAGCCTGGTTTGGTTAGTTTCTTTGTTTAATGGCATATTAATATTCATAGGATATTTAATGCCAAAACCATCATTGGAGGAGGACAATAGTTGTAATATTCAATCAATAGATAGAGTTGGGGTTCATACCTTTCCCAAGAATATTAGTTTGAAAGAGAACAATCATGTGACAGGAGTTTGAACATGTTTACCACAATGTTTCAGTCCAACTCGTTCACCCTTATGCTATGGCGATTCCCCTCACACACCAAGGGGCCAGGTGGTAAGAGCCATTGGACTCTATATGTAAAGAATTCATGTATTTCAAACAAAATGGAGACATCTCCAAACTGGATGAAAAGCCTCTGAAATTAGTAGACCAATTCACATACCTAGGTAGCAATATCTCATCTACAGAAAGCTATCTTAATATATGCATAGGAAAGGCATGGCTACTATTGATAGATAATTTATTATATGGAAATCTGATCTTTCTGATAAGTTAAAACGAGAATTCTTCCAAGCTGTTGCCTTGTCAGTACCACTGTATGGTTGCACCACCTGGACGAAATGATTAAAGAAAAAGATCGATGGCAACAACACAAGGATGCTGTATGCTGTCATGAACAAATCATGGAGGCAGCACCCAACAAAAAAGCAGCTGTATGGCCACTTACCTCCTATCACACAAACCATTCAAGTAAAACAAAGAAGACATACTGGACACTGCTGGAGAATTAAGGATGAATTCATTAGTAACTGATGTTCTGCTATGGACACCTACACAGGTACACACCAGTGTAGGCTGACAAGCAAAAACTCACAACAGCTCTGTGTAAACACTGGATGCCATGATGAGGATTTGATAGGAATGATGACCAATAGAAATGGATGGTGAGAGAGAGTCATGGGAACCCATGCTGTAAGCACAAATTTTTGACGATGCAAGACTGTCACTCAACACATTACTGACCTTTGACATATACATAGATTATGTCTGTATCAGGGGCAGATAATTTCATTAGTTTGGTTTGTTTGGTTTGGTTTGTTTTGTTTTACAGCATATCAAACTCAGTGGGTCATTTAATGCCGATAAAGTTTTGAAATAAATCAATTCTTAATGGATAATACAATTTTTTTATAAATACATTTTTCTATCTAACCCATAAATGGGACCCTAACAGGTACTACCACTCCGGGTCTGAGTGGACCAGGGAGCAATGGTGATGAAGGGGTGCTCCACATTCCCCAAACCTCCAAAACAGGAACCTCACCATCAGATAGAGTTTAACGTCATTCCCAGCACATGTAGACCCGCAGCTACCCATATGATAAAAAGGGGTTGGGGCTTGCCATAAGGGCAATAGGGTTGGAAAAATCATATAGGTGCTAGGGCTTGACGTGACCAGCCGATTGATCGGAGGGGGCCTCTCCGACCGCCCGTCTAGCCCAAGATAGGGCCAAAGTGGAGTATTGCATGTCATGAACTGCTCATTCACCTGGGCTCTATCCTTAAGCATCACGGGTCGCCACCCACAGTCAACAGGTGGCCCCATTGGGGGAGTCTTACCCCTCTGCAGAGGTGCAGTCGGTGCATTCTAACGCCCCAGCCGACAGGGCGGAATTTCATTAGTGTCCTTACAATTTCAATCATAGATGATTTATGGATGCTCTGAAGAAACATACACTTACACTGAATAGTAACAAATTTAACTTTCTTCTAACTGTAATGAATACCTCAATGTAGAAACTCTGTCACAATATTATTTATGATGAATTAACTGAATGAGAAATCTTTCAATTTATTTTGAGGAAAATATTCAATATTTCCAAGAGATTTCTTCATTTGCTGGTCCTGCAATCTCCAATTATCAGTCACTGTGTCTTCCAAACTCACCAAAAGTTCTTCCTCTTATTAATGTTACGTTTATTTACTCAATGTTGTGCTCATCAGAAGAAAGATCTTGCAATTTTTGTTAGAACACTGATCTATTTGGTTCTGCTGTAAGAAAATAGTTTGTGGCCCCAAATGACAACAACGATGTGTTTGCACTGACAGTAACTTTGAAAAGATGCTTGCATTAGAGCACTGATTCTGCTGGGACCAAAACTCTAGTCAAGTCTACTTATTATTATTATTATTATTATTGTTATATACACAAAATCTCCCGATTCACTAAATTCAACAATTCAATTCGCACACACACTGCAATAAAGAGATACACTCGCCAACAAAACAAAACATAAGTTGCTGATGCCAAACGGAAGTTAACTCAACGGTAGCCTAAAACGAAGTGACCAAAATAACACGGTTCTACGCATAGGCTTCAGATTGAACTTCCGGCTGGAAAACAAGAATTCCTAAACAATAAAAAATATTATAAATCAAATTTGCATTTTCATCCAATCCAAATGATTCCCGACAGAAATGAAAAAGATTTCAGTTGATCTGATTTTGGATCACGACAACCTACACTACAACTGATTTGGCCATCGGACATTTCACTGACCTTATTATTCATGTCACAACTGACTATCACCAAAATCAGACTTTCTCTTTTAAAATCATTTCCAACTTTACAACCCTTTCATGTTCCTTTTTTTAATACAATTGTTAAACTTAAATTCTGTGTTTGTTTTTCCTCACCACCATACGCTTCATACTAACCCTGTTTATAACATTATCATTATTATTATTCCTTTTTCCTTTGTTCTTTGCAAACTCTGGCAAATCTTTGTTTGCTGGTCTTGAATTCTCCAATTATCAGTCACTACCTCTCCCTACTCACCAAGAGTTCCTTCTCCACTCATGTGTTTGTTTCAGTTTGGCTTGTGTCTATCTGGATTTACTGGATCCTGGATTCTCCAATTATCAGTCACTGTGTCTTCCATCTCACTAAAGTTCCTTTATGTTTATATTTATATTTATATATATATATATATATATATTTTACCAACTCCTCCGCACAAGCAGGATGTGATACAAGGTCAATTTCTTAAGTGGAGTTTAACAGGTTTGAATTCAGAGTTTTTCATTCTCCTAGACTGGTTGCCTAACCAAGGTTAAAGAGCCCAATCTTCCCTAATATTTACCCATAGCTGGAGGAAGAGTAGAATTCATACCTTTCCTAAGGGTATTAGCGCTAAGGGAAATGCAATTACCACGTCCAGGATTTGAACTCAGGGTGACGAGTCCATTTCCTATGACTTTAACCATTACACCACGCACTTCCTAATGTTATGTTTATGTAAATCAGAAGAAGGATCTTGACATTTGCACTGGTCTATCAGGTTCTGCTGTAAGAAAATAGTTTTAGGCAGCAAATCACAAGAACTATGTTTTCTTTATTTGCTGGTCCTGAATCCTCCAATTATCAATCACTGTGTCTCCCTACTCATCAAAAGTTCCTTCTCCCCTCAATGTTGTGTACATTTAGATCAGAAGAAAGATCTTGATGTGTTAGAACACTGGTCTTTCTGCTTCTGCTGTAAGAAAATAGTTTTTGGCATCAAATGACGACAATAATGTATTCACACTGAGTGTAACTTTGAAAAGATGAAATAAATAAATACTTAGTCTCTGGGTAGCATTAACAAAGTTTACTGTGATGAAATTTAATTTGGTGATGTGCTGTTAAATCAGTTCAACATTGATAACAGTATGTCGGACTTTTAGTCACAAATTCAATTCATTCACTTTGACACAAGCCCAACACAATTCCTACAATCTCCATTTTCCAGTGCAAGGTGTGCTGTCTTCTCTTACTGGGAACATAGCTTCATACAAGCTTACTTTTTCATCTTCCTTTCACTATCAAGCATGTACAAACAAGCCAAAGACAAATAATTTAAAATCCAATCAATCAGTAAATGAATTTATTTTAAAGATGATGCAATTTATTTTATAGATCAGGGGTCTGCAACCATTTGAAAACAGGGGGCCAATTGGCTATGCAGTGTCTTGGTGAAGGGCCATGGATTTAAATATAGAGCAAATAAATTTTCTTGGACTCAAACTGCTCTGTCCAAATAGCTGTCTTTTTTGAAGGTTTAAATATAAATAAGGAAATTAATCTGATTTTATTTAAACAATTTATCTTATTTTTCTGCAGGAATAATAGAAAAACAATTACTAGCACAATAAAACAAAGCACTTATTTTTTCTTCAAACAAATACTGTTGGAATTAGCAAATTATTTAATAAGACACTTGTTTCTGCTAATTGTTCAAAACCTGCATTGGACGTGTTTTGTTCATTTCAGTTCAATCCTGATGTGACAAAAATCTTTGCCTCTGGTCTTTAATGGGTTAACCTGAATCAAACTAATGTATTTCTATTTTATACTAATTGGATAGTCAGAGTCCAGCTGTTAAGTTGGCAGGCCAGATGAAAACCATTCAAGGGTTAGGGGGTTGTCAACCCATTATAGATGATGCAATACCCAGGATAACCTCTAAATATTAGTTCTCTTAGCATCTATCTAATGAGTAAAATATACATAAGTGGGAGTTAACCAGGTGTAACATTCTTCCATGAAATTAAATGTTTTGCAAACCAACTGATGATTTTATCTTATAGATCATGCAATTTAGTTTCATACATGAGATAACCCTAAATATTAGTTCTATAAGCACCAATCTGATAAGTAAAATAAACATAAATAATAAATTCCTACAATCAGTGATGTTTTTTTATAAATCTATCACTTTATAATTTTGACAGCCAACATTTTGTAAACATCTTATTATAATGGAGATTGTGTGTTTTTCTGTCTGTAACCGAAACTATATTCCTACACAAGTCACAATTCCCTTAGTTATTTACATCACATTCTCCATGATTTTATTTTTATCTAAACCTCAATTATTAATAACATTGTCTTACATTATTAATACTGTTAACTATGTCTACGTACTGATAACATGCAATTACATTTATATATACAACAAAATAGCGGTTTACAGAGTGAACGGGAAGGCTAATTTGCATATTAATATTAAAAAATCGAATTTAATAAATATGTGCTTAGTATTATTGATTTCTAACTGTTTGGTTTTATTTTAATGAATATAAGCAAAAATCTCTTCAATGAATCTTAAATTAAATCCATTAACCAGATAAAATAACTATCATTTTATTCTTTACTTCCTCTTATAACTAAATACTTAAATTAGAAAAAATAACAATGAAAGACGAGAGTGATGGAAGAGTAAGTTTCAGTTGTTCCATTTTTTATCATACTCCCTCGGTCTCAAATCTTTTATTATACTCCCTCGGTCTCAAATCTTTTATCATACTCCCTTTGTTTCAAATCTTTTTATCTGTATTCTTATTTAGTTTCATTAGCCTTTCTAATTTAATACAATATTTTATTACATTAAAACTTAAATACTTGCACCCGGAGGGTGCATATATTTGCTAGTAAAGTTAATGTTTTTTGTTTATGTTTTAATATGAAAAGGAGTTAATCAAGTGTAACATATTTACCCAACTGCAGTGGCACAACCAAATTACTTATCCATGAATTATGTCACTTTTAAGTCATCTGAATTCATTCTTTCAATATTTTAATGATGAGACAGTAGAAAAAAATGACAAATATTTGAACACCTGTTTTTTAGTTTATAATTCAGACACAAGTGGCCATTTGTATATTTCGCTTATTTACAAAAACTTACATCTGAATCTATTCAAATTTGGCAGAAATAGAATAAAGAATGCTGTTGAGAAAACAAAATGGAGTGGTTTCCCTTGTCACAGGGTTTAAGGAACTCACATCACAAATCCTTTTCGGTCACATGACAAGGGAACCCCAGAATCACCCTCTTTATGAACACAACTTTGGAAGCACCAGACATTGTCATTTTGTTTACCAGCAGATATGCACATGGTGCCTGTCTTTTTTTTCAAGACCTACTAAGAATTAATAAGTGGTTTCCCCCTTTTTGTAATTCAAATTGTTCTTTATGTTCCTCTACCACATTGTGACTCTTTTATAGCTTGGGATGGGAATTTTGTTCCCTCCTTGTATGTTTTAGAAATCAAATGTTATATAGTCTTAATTGATGTGTCTTTTTTTTACTATAAAATATTCTGTGTTAAGTTATTCTCTTTAACCTAATGCATTATAAAAATGGGTATGAGCTATGAGTTAACACCTCACTAATTTGACATAGAGCATTCGGCTAGAAACCACAAGGTTCCTAGTTCGATACCGGTCCCTGCCAACTCAGCATATGAGTAGCACAGGGATCTGTGCAGTAAAGTAAGGAGCTGGTGGTAGGTGTGGCACTCCACCTCAGATGCTAAAACAATCTCCTTAGTCTAGCGCTATTGAAAAGGGGATAGACTCCCTCGCTGACTGGCTGATACCGACTTTAGGCCGACCCGTCGATTTTACTTACTTATTACCAGTTTAGATTGGTCAATTACTTCGTTATAAATCATTTTCAAAGTTCAGTTTTAGTGGCATTATAATTGGGGAAACAGATTTTTATAAATTTTTCACAGATTTTTGTATAAATTCTTTTTGAGTAGTTTGTAACCATGATAAAAAGCATGCTTGATCTACTCAGGTTTACCTTAAAAATCAGTGGACCTTGAATTCTCTTAAGCCACTATCTGCTTTCATTGGGACAAGGGAGATATTTTAAACTCATAAATATTAGGTCAAATTTTTTTACTTTATCATTTTAATGGAATTATAGTCTCTAAAAACCTGAAAAAAAAACAAAAAAAACTTTGATATAGAAAAAAAGTTACTTGATTTTATATGAGAATCTTAAGTGATTAGTTTTGTGTTTTTAAAGATTTCCATTAATATTCACTAGAAAAAATACATATATATACCAAATTTCATTGCTTTATCTTGAATATCTATTTAGCTGTAAATGGGATTTGTCAATGAAAACAATATGATGTTGAAAAAATTCAGGAAAACATTTTGTCCACAGTTTTTTCAACTTCAAGTACTTATATTTAAAAATGGATTGATTTTAATTATTTAAAAATACCAATCTTATATGATCTATATTTTATGAACATATTTGTTATAGCAAAGATAGATAAAGTTCTATGCTGAGTTAGAAAAGGCATGTCAAGTGAGAATATTTACACTGGACAGCAGAATATACAAATCAATAAAAATTAAATGCTAACAATATTTTTCAGGATACACATGAGTAGCATAAAGTTTTATACTGAGTTATAATAAACAATAAAACAACATGACAAGTGAGAATATTTACAGTGGACAGCAGAATAAATAAAAACTAAATGCTTATCACATTTAAGTCAGGATACAAATGAGTTGCATAAAGTTCTATACTGAGTTAGAAAAGGCAATAAAACAACATGTCAAGTGAGAATATTTACACTGGACAACAGAATATACAAATCAATAAAAACTAAATGCTTATCACATTTAAGTCAGGATACAAATAAGTTGCATAAAGTTTTATACTGAATTAGAAAAGGCAATAAAACAGCATGTCAAGTGAGAATATTTATATTGAACAGCAGAATAAAGAAATCATTGGAAAATGATAAAATGGGAAAACTATAGATCAACATGTCTGATTACTGAAACAGAGGTTTGATTTTTTTTTTTTTTTTTTTTACATATGCGTTTATTGAGATATTACTTTCTTTCGGGTATTTGTTAATGTGTTTTCAACTGATAAGCTTTTAGTGCATGTTTTCAACACATATACATCTTGAAAATATAAAATTCTGAAAATGAAGTTTGGGGCATCTTATTTTTATGTATTTGCATATTTCTTTTCAAACAAAAACTCCATGAAACTACTGAACTTAACACTTAAGAATATAATTTATCATCTGTACATATTTTATTATATTTTTTTCAATGTGATTTTACAAAAATATTTATCTTTACATTTAAAAAGCAAATGCTTAATCGCTTGTAGATATTTGCATTTGCATATACCTGTTCATTTTATAGTTCTATGAAAATGTCAAACAATTAAAATGAAAAAGCTTTCTATCCTGGGTGTGTTCGCATGTGCTGTTCTAATCTGTATTTAACAGAAAATGCTGATCCACACACTTGACAAGAAAATGGTTTCTCTCCAGTGTGTATTCGCATATGGGTTTTTAAATTGGTATTATTGGAAAATGCTGATTCACACACTGGACAGGAAAAGGGTTTTTCACCTGTGTGTGTTCGCATGTGGTCTTGTAAGTTTGAATCCTGTGAAAACCCAGATCCACACACTTGACAGAAATATGGTTTCTCTCCCGTGTGTATTCGAATGTGTCTTTGTAAATTAGTATTATTTGAAAACGCTGATCCACACACTTGACATGAAAAGGGTTTCTCTCCTGTATGTGTTCGCATATGTTTTTTTAAGTGAGAAGTCTGTGAAAATGCTGATCCACACACTTGACAGGAAAATGGTTTCTCTCCCGTGTGTATCCGCATATGTGTATTTAAATTGGAAGTATCAGAAAATTCTGAGCCACACACTTGACAAGAAAAGGGTTTCTCTCCTGTGTGTATACGCATGTGCCTTTTCAAGTGACAGTTCAATGAAAATGCTGATCCACACACTTTGCAAGAAAATGGTTTCTCTCCCGTGTGTATTTGCATGTGCTTTTTCAAACTCCAATTCACTGAAAATGCTGATCCACATACTTGACAGGAAAATGGTTTCTCTCCTGTGTGTATTAACATGTGCTTTTTCAGACGGGAATTGACTGAAAATGCTGATGCACACACTTGACAAGAATATGGTTTGTCCCCTGTGTGCATTCTCATATGAATTTTCAGCTGTGAATTTGTAGAAAATGCTGATTCGCACACATCACAAGAGTAGGGTTTCTTTTCAATTTGTTTCTGCATGATCATTAAGGAACACAAATTCAGTAAAAATACTGATGTACACAGAAGGAATGTAGAAACTTGGTAGGTAGAAGGAATTTTCCCTCTGTATGCTTGTATGCTCCTATATAAAATTAAAATATGTCACACACTTTGAAGTGATACATTTTCATATCGGAAAATGTTGCTTTCATTTTGAAAATTATTCATCCCCTTTAAAGCTGATATCTGTAAATAGATAAAAGGCATTATTAAAGATGACAGGATACTTATTGTTTGCTTACAATTATAATAATAGCATTTGTGATACAATGAAATGCGATATATAAATTTATATTAATTTATGAATGCAATTTTTAAAAATATCACTGTTCAATAAATAATGGAAAATTTTTGTAAAATTAGAAACCAATTTAAATATTGTATCTTTTTTATTTTACTTTTGTTTATTTTTTTTAAGACTAAACAAAAGAATCCTCTATCATTGATAAAACATTAGAAAAATGTAATGATACTCCAAGTCGTTTATGCCCCCCTTCTTATAAAACTGCGTTGGATGATTCCCCTTTCTGTGGTTTGATACAGAATATATTCCTCCTTCTTCCATCAAAATATTATTAATTAAGAGTAGCGATTTTAGCATATATTGTTGCATGTGTGTTTACTTGGAAGTCCATAGCAGTGGACAATAATAGATTTCTAGATGAAAGAAACCTGGAATTATAAATGAGAATTAAGAAGGAATCAATGGGCAAAAGAAGGAAATGTGCTAGGTGGGACTCAACTAAAAAATAACCAAATAAGATAACATATGTCAGTATAACAGATCGCACCCCTCCCACATGTCTACCCACTTTCTGGATACTTTTATCAACACCTTATCAGGAAGTGTCAGAAAACCTTATCACCTCTTGTGGAGGACAACCATTTCCCCAAAGTATGTTGATATAAGAATATTTACTTTTCTAAGGCTGGAAAATGGGGACAATGAATCCTTTTGTTTAAAAACATGATTACAAATAATTTTACAAATTGAGAATGCTATATAAGAGCAGCTCTCAAGCAGTAAGCAGAAGAGACAAGAGATTAGCCACCAAACACACATGTGAATTTTATGATTACTATCTGGGCCTGTACTCACTCACTTACCAACCAACAGCCTTCAGTTTCTGTTTCTCTGACAGTGTTTACCCTGGTTTGGTTGCATGTGGTGGATTCACAGAAGGAATACCAATGGAATAGGAAATTCACAAGTAGTCCCCAAATCCTGCATGTATATCTCGGTCAGGGTAAAGAAAATGCCCTTGTTTGACATAGATTTTCCACAGATGCATTGATAAGTATGCCAAAAGCCTTTGATTCCTGACAATGATGGAGATGCCTTTTGGGTTTTCTCCAGAGCTCCTTTGGTCGGGTTGTGGCCCTAATACCACTGGGTGCCAAATCTCTCCACTTTGGGTTACCTTACTAGGAACTTAAGTTCCCAACAGCATGGCTCTGACAATACCAAGTTTACACAGTCCTGCCATGATGAGGAGAGTCAGAGAGAAGTGATCTACTATTAGAAGTCAAAAGTCGTCCACTGGAGTGAAAACTCTATAGTTGATATGCGTGTTGAAAGCATAATTTTATAATGTAACTGTTCTATAAAAAATAATTTCTTTGTACATTAAAACAAAATGTAAATTTTCGTGGATGTGCTATTTTGTAGAAGTACCTTATATTTGAGAATCTATTTGCATTTATTTGCTTTTATTTAGTTTTTCAAAATACAATCCTCTGAAATATTATGGAGGATTTGAAATTATATGTTATGTACGATGTCACTTCCGTTTCTGCTATTTCCTTTCCCCCACCCTCTGCCCACATACTGTATTTACCAATTTACTTTTTCAACTAGTTAGAAAATAAGCTAATGATTTAAAAATAAAAAGTATAAACATTTTTTTCTTATTTACGAGAAGTAAGATTCAAAATGTAAGATGTCTAACTACCAAAATAATCAGAATATCAATTTTTATATATATGTTCCTTCATTGAATTATCTTTCCAGAAATGTAAAATTCATTTTCTTGCACCAAAAAATTATGAAGAAACTTGTATGGGGGATCAATGCGCAAAACAAAAACTAATTAAAAAATAATTAACCTTTTCAATTTAGAGTAAACATTTATGTAGAATAAGATTTCTTCTTTTAACACTTCATATACCGATTGTTTTATTAAAATTGGATTATTAGTTGACTTTTGTTGATTTTTAGAAAAATCTCCTGTGATCCCACTTATCAGCAGGTGCGCGAATTTGAACACTCCAATTAAATTTATGGAGAGAGAAAAATAAATAATAAAATGAACCTGAAATAATTTAATTGTATTGCAGTGTAAAGTGAACATACATATTAATGACAGATTTGGAAGAAGGAGTGAGTGAGGCACAAGTTTTAGTTTTACTGTAGGTACCACCAAAATAGGTCATGTGATCAGTTTAGGACATTTTGAAGGAAGAAACGTAAATATTTTAAAAACTTATTGTTATATCTTGCAAAAAAGAAATAACAAACATAAAGAGTTGTTACAAAGAAAAACAGTTAATTCAAAGATTAAATTATCCGATTGGGGAAAAATTACTCTTCGTTATCTTGAAAGATAAGTAAAACAGTCTATTTTTTTACAACACAGTCTCTTTATTGATAATTTTTTTTAGCTGAATTCTGTATTCATGGTTCTTTTACTAAAAAGTTCTTGCATCGAGGCTTATAAAAATCTTCTGATATAATTATCCAGATTCTTATCTTTATAGAAAAAAAGTAGGTACCACCAATTTTTTGTCGGTTCATATTTCTTAAAATAAAATAAGACCTCGAAAAAAAAATTCCCCTAATATGTTTTAGGAAACAACTATTCCAGACATATTTCCATCAAAAGGTAAGTAACTATGGAAATTTTCGTGAAAATCGGACCATTAATTGATTTTTCATAGAATTTTTAAAAAAGCCTCTAGTCATAACTTGTTTTTGGCTACGTTAAATTTCAATTGATTTAACGGTACGAAAATGTAAACATTGTTTTTCGTTCATAATTTTCATTATTTCCGTAAGCTGAAAATTTTTAAAAAAATCATCATGAGTTTGTTTAATGTTTCTTCTTTCGAATTGACAAAAAAAAAAAATCAAGATAATATTAACGTTTATGCAAGTTTTATTGTGTTAAATATGAAGGGGGTGGAATTTCACAGGAAAAATTGGTGGTACTTATTTTACTGGAATCGATACTTCCTTCTTTTCAAATTTTACCAAATTATACAACATTAAGATAAAGATATATATATTTTTTAAAATTCGTGAACGTAAATGTTTAAGATTCAACAGAGGATTAAAATACTTAGTCAAATTCTTCTTGGAATTTTTTTTTCTTCAGTAGAGATATGCACGGAAGTAATAAAGAAAGGAATTGAAATGAACGTTTTACTTACTTCTTTTTCTTTTCTTTCATCTGGTTTCTTTTTCTTGGGACAATGCAACATTAGAGAAAAGTAAGAAAGTATAAAATTGTAAAAGAAAAAATAATGTTTTCTGGTTGAAATCTAAAGCGAACGGTTGTTTACGATCGACGTGAAATGTTTGTTAAAGAGCGGATGTCAAGGGAGGTAATTAATTATTTGGTTATCACGCAAGGAAAACATTGGAATTTATGGAGAAAGATCTTAAATATTTTGTTTTCACTTTTTAGTACGATTCAGCAAAATCAAAATGGGTTCAATTTAAAATTTATGATCAATTATGATTTATTCTTAATTCATCTTCAGAAGATTTTTGTAAGTTTATATATGTGATTTATTTTAGTAAAAAAAATAAACATGAATTCTGTTAAAAAAAACGTCATAATTCTTTTTCAAACTTTTACTTGTTTTTTAAATAGGGGGGGGAGGGTCTTGTAAAAAATATTTACCCTAATATATTTTGGGAAAAATGATTCTAAACAAAATTTTTTGTAAGTTTATATATGTGATTTATTTTAGTAAAAAAAAAATAAACATGAATTCTGTTAAAAAAAAACGTCATAATTCTTTTTCAAACTTTTACTTGTTTTTTTAAATAGGGGGGGGGAGGGTCTTGTAAAAAATATTTACCCTAATATATTTTGGGAAAAATGATTCTAAACAAAATTTTGTACTCTTCGCGGAGAACCGTCCCGGCCTCCTGTCTCAAAAAACGCTAACCGGTGGCTGCTGAAAAAAAAACAACAACAGCTACGATTGAAGTCCGTAGCCGAAGCGGTGTCACTTGAAAAATAAAATGTATACAGGGTGACCCGGAAAAAACAGAACCCACAAATTTTGTAATAAAACTGTTAATTTGAACTGGGGGTGTTTAGAGTTTGGGTTTGGGTTGGGTTTGGGTTTCGGGAAAAAACCCTAAGCTGGTTGTTTTTTTTAAGTGACACCGCTTCGGCTACGGACTTCAATCGTAGCTGGTGGTTGTTTTTTTTTTTCAGCAGCCACCGGCTAGCGTTTTTTATGCAGGGAGCCGGGCTTGTTCTCTGAGAAGAGTAACCAAAATTTCATCAACAGGTGAATAAATATCGAGATTTTCGTAAAAATTTGTTAGTTGATTTTTTCATAATTTTTTTCTTCCCAAAAAAACAGTTGTCATAACTTGTTTATGGTTACGTTAAATTTCAATTGATTTTTTAATCAGTACCAAAAAGTAAACATTGTTTTTTGTTCATAATTTTCATTATTTCCGTAAGCTGGAAATTAAAAAAAAAAATAATCAGGATTTTAAAAAAATGTTTCTTCTATTGAATGGTCCAAAAATTTTGAAGATTCATATTAACCTTTATTCAAGTTTCATTGTGTCAAATATAGGGGGTGGGGTAAATTTGACACGGTAGATTTGACATCCCTACAGTATTGTTATTTCTACTTATTTTTTGAGGCAACGCAGTGTAACTGTCCCATATGAAATTTTATATTTAGGGATACCCAAAATGAAGCTAAACTGCGTTTTTGACAAAATGACTTTAGTCCCTCCCCCCTACAGAAAATAATTTACCAAAAATCAGGGAATTATCGGATTTTAATGAAATTTTCAGTATTTATTTATCAGTGAATGATCTTTATAATACATTATTTATTTTATTTCAAAACTTTCTAATTTTTTTCAGGTCACTTAATTTTGACCCCCTTATGTTGGGGGCGTAAAATTTTGTTCGAGTTGGTCTTATAGTTTTCTAATCACAGTATAAATAATGAGATAAAATACCGAAGTTATGAAACAAACAAAAAATTACGGTGGCTTTTCTATGAGAAAATAAGTACCGAAAATCGAAAAATAAAATGTAAAAAGATAATAAATAATTAATTTTTTGGAGATTTCTTTTTTACTCATTTTGATAATTATTTAATTGGTTATTATCTTATAAAAGAAAAAAATTATACATCGATATTTTTTCTGCTTAAAAAAAGGGTGGGCTACATTTTCAATCGAGTTTTTCTTCAAAAAGTATACTTTGATGTAATAAAATAAGGTTTGCATTAAATAGATATTTATTTCTAGAATCTAAAAATATAACATTTTAAACTTATCATCAGGCTTTTCACATTTCAAATGAATTTTATATATTAATTTTTCATAGCAAAAATACTAAATTAAAGTTTTGAAATAAAATAACTAATGCATTATAAAATTCATTAATTGATAAATCAATACTGAAAATTTCATTAAAATCGGATAATTACCTGATTTTTGGTAATTTTTTTTTCAATCGCGAATGTTACATTAAAATTGTAAACAAGTGTGTAAAACCATTGAAAAATAGACAGAATGGCGGATCGTGTCGAAATTGACCAAAACAAATCGTTTTAAATCTATTAAAAATAAACTGCATATGTAATGATATTTTTCTTTTTTTAATGATGGTCATTATGTTACTACTTATCGATTTAGACAAAGTTTGACCTTAAATAATAGATTTAATTATTTTTAATTCGCTTTTAAAACTCGCAGCAGACGATTTTATTGCCAGTACCAAGTTATTTCTACTTATTTTCTGAGGCAACGCAGTGTAACTCTCCCATATGAAATTTTATATTTATTTATCCTTATGATTTTTTTCCATTTCTCAGTGGTGACTGAATTTCCAAATGTGTGAAAAAAATCAGTTTTCAAAGTTTTGTTATATTCATTGTGGGATGAAAAAAAAAATTGAAATTTTGGCCATACTTATAAAAAGTTTGCATTTTTTTTGTTTTGTTTAAACGGGAGAGTTTTATTAATTAGAATTTCAAATTCATATAGTAGTGTGTTGTATAAGTGGATTATATCAGGCATGTGAAACTGAGTAGCCCCCAGGGTCACATATGTATGTCATGAGGGCTGCATGGAATACATGTGTCTGTCATGAGGCCGCACATGACAACTAATTCTTTAAATCCTTCTTCTACATTAACAGAACAAAGTAATGATTACTATCATTAATTTCTTTATTATCAACTAAAAGCCAATGAATCTAAAAAAAAACCTTTTTGTTAAAAAGAAAGGAAAAAAGACTATTACTGACCAAGTTCAAATAATAAAATATACAAGTGTTACTCTCTCTATTAAAGTACAAAGCAAGAAACGGATAACAAATACATTTCAGTAGAAATGGAAGCACAAGTAGGAAATGGACATGCAGTGTCTTAAATACATTCTTACCATGTTTGTTTGTTTGTTTGTTTTATTTTACGGCATATCAACCTCAGTGGGTCATTTAATGCCGATAAAGTTTTGAAATAAATCAATTCTTAATGGATAATACAATTTTTTTATAAATACATTTTTCTATTTAACCCATAGATGGGACCCTAACAGGTACTACCACTCCGGGTCAGAGTGGACCAGGGAGCAATGGTGATGAAGGGGTGCTCCACATTCCCCAAACCTCTAAAACTGGAACCTCACCATTAGATAGAGTTTAACGTCATTCCCAGGACATATAGACCCGCAGCCACCGCCTCCTAGCACCCATATGATAAAAAGGGGTTGGGTCTTGCCATAAGGGCAATAGGGTTGGGAAAATCATATAGATGCTAGGGCTTGATGTGACCAGCCGATTGATCAGAGGGGTCTTACCATGTTCCATCTTTGACCAGCTGTAGTAAGCTAAATAGGGATTGTATACGGGCTCTAATTCCTTTACCCACTTCTGCTTAATCTTATGCCTGGCAATGAATTTATTAACTAAACTTTATTCATTAAATTTCTGAATTAAACTTTTTTTAAATTTCCATTTTAATGAAGAATTCTAATATCATTTGTTAGAAATGTATAGAGCAGCAATGAGCCTTTTGTTTTATTCATTAAACTTTTATTTGTTAAATTTCTGAAGTAAACCTCTTAAAATTTCCATTGTAAAGATGAATGTTCATATAAATTTTCTTGAGATTTTTTAAAGTAATTTAGCATGTATGAAAGTCTATAAGTATAAAGAATATTGATATTATTTTGCTGATTTGGATCTTTCAATAAATTGGAAACTAACAGAATTTCTGAGAAGAAGAAAGTGCTATACACTGATTTATTTGAACTAGTCATAATCTTACAGCTGTATAGAGTAGCAATAAGCCTAGAATTTGTACAAATTGTACATTCCAAGTAATGTACATGAAATCTCAAGAATAGAATTGGCAGTGAAAATATTTTGCATTAATGACATCTTTATTTACAAGTTTCTTTTATTGGAGTAAATAATTCTTAGTTTTGTTGATAAATGAACTTCCTTAAAATTGATAACATTATCATTTATAACAGCTTCCACTTTGAGAAAATGTCTTCATAATAATGCAGAGCAGTGTGAGCTTTCTTTTCTGCTTCTATTGTCACCTGATTCATTGTTTGAAAAAAAATAAATAAAAAAAACTAAAAAAGAAAGAAAGAAAAAAAAAAACGAATGTAAATCCTCCGGTGGCTTGGGTTGGAGTAGAATCAAAACAGATGGTGGCGATCATAAGGCCACACAATGTGATCAGAATGTCCGTATCGAAAGTGAATCTCAAGTGGATCAGAAGACCCCTGGAGCGAATCCACTCGAATCAGCGGTAGTTATCTACTGATGTGTGAGACCATTAAGCACCAGGACTGGTCAGTTGACCACGACTTGGCTTGGATCTAAAGAAAGAAAAATTTTGTATTCTCTTATTGAATATAAATGTTGTTGAGTTTGAAAAAGAAAAAGGGTCGTTTCTTTATGTGACCACTAGGCCACCGTTAACCGTGGAATATCAGTTTCTATAGCAGATTTCTAGTCGTTTGAGATCTGAACACAACGTGGGCATTCGGCTAGACTTTCAGCAAGTATAGAGACCCTGAGATCCGATTTTGACGGCCAATTTCGGAAATTCCGTGAGCCCTTTAGCTCAGGAGCAGCCAACGGGTTATACTATGCAAGCCTGTCATTTGACACATTTGCTCGTATTATTCAAAGATGAAGCAATTCCTTTTCATGGTGTTAATGACATTTGACATATGCATAAATTATGTCTTTGTCAGCATTAACATCATTAGCATCCCTACAATCTCAATGAGAAATGATTTATGGATGCTCTCAAGAAAAAGAGATACATTGAACAGTAACAAATTTAACTTTCTTTTGTCAATAAAGAAACTCAGTGACAATATTCTTTATGCCAAAGAAACTATGAAAAATATTTCACTGTGAAAAATATTCAATATTTTTAAGAAGAAAGTGTGAAATTTTATTGGGAAACACTTCTTTATTTGCTAGTCCTGAATTCTCCAATTATCAGTCATTGTGTCACCCTACTCACCAAGAGTTCCTTCTCCACTCATTGGTGTGTTTCAGTTACAAGAAAGATCTTGTGCCTTGTTATCTGCGTCTATTGAATCCTGAATTCTCCAATTATCAATCACTGTGTCTCCCTACTATCAAAGAGTTGATTCTCTACTCAATGTTGTGTTTATTCAAGTCAGAAGAAGGATCTAGCTGCTTGCATTAGAGCACTGGTCTATCTGATTCTGCTGGGACCACAACTCTTGACAAGTCTTCTTCTTTTTCTTCTTCTTCTTATTATTCCTTTTTCTGTTTCTCTTATTGAACAATATTGGTGGTTTTTGACACTTCCCTATCTCTCTCTCTACGTCTATGTTCCATGCAAATTTTGGTTAATTTGAATTGTTGTGGTTACCTTTTGCTTTGAACACTGCAAATGAAATCTTTCACATCAGGATTATAAAAGAGACATAATTGTAGGGAGAGTGTATTATGGGGGCAAGTCTGTCTCTAACATAACCTCCATTATCAAAACTAGCAAAATAAAAAAATGCCCTCTGGGCGACATAAAATAAGTATTGCCTGAGGGGATGGGAGTTGAAAATTTAATATCAGAGAGTTTATATCATTAGTAAAGTAAAATTATCAAATTTATTAAAGGAGTAACAAATAAAAAAATTAAAATGGAAACTTAGTTCTGATAACTTTAAATTTATATTAAAATAAAACAAACTATATATATATATAGATAATACCAGGTATGTATTTATTAAAACTTGTTTAAAAAAACAATGAGGACTGTCTAACATTGCATGCTCAAATTTTGAGTGTATTTATTCTAAGTTATGACGATTTTAGGTAGTGTGACATAAGCAGTGACATAGTTTTTGTTACAGACAAAACCGGAAGCGAATCTCCATTATTAATAGATTGTACAAACAAGCACAAGACAATTAATTTGAAATCCATCTCATCATAGAAAAATAAGATGAAGAATAGTTAAAATAATGAATGTAATTAATTAGATTATATGCAGATGTTTTGTTTTTCTTTTTAATGTATTACATTTTGATATTTGATAGTTGAAACTAGCACATGTCACTGGCCTAACATGGTGGACAAATGACCCGGGAGATAACATTACCTAGGCACATGTAAACAATTTGATTACATTTTTCATCCCACCACAATTCATTATAAAACTAAATGTATTGCCATCAAGACAACCCTTAAAGAAAATCTGGTAACCATGCAATTGAGGTTCATGACTGGATGTGGACATATAGATACCTAAATTACTACTAAAAAAACAATTACAGAGAACATTCTTAGTAAGCTGACTCCAAGAGGCTGACTTCTGAAGACGGTTGGAAAATTAAAATGGAAAGTTTTTGGTGGTCCCCAATGACAGTTAAACTACAGTCTATGAATTAACATTTTGCAAATTGTGTTACTGTTTTAGGGGATTAAGGTTGTTTTTAATTATGTATTGCTTAAAAAAAATAAACAACAAAAAGCCCAAATTACTATACATTTAATTAACCATTGAAATTAATTATTGAATCTATTATTGAGACAGTTGTTTGTGTTAGTATTGCAATGTATAATTTCAATTAAACTTACTTTAAAAAATATTTTTCAACATTAAATGTATAGTAATTTGGGTTTTTTGTTTATTTTTTTAAGCAATATATAATTAAAAACAACCATTGGGGACCACCAAAAAACTTACCATTTTAATTTTCAGACCGTCTTCAGAAGTCAGCCCTCTAAGAGTAATTTAAAATAATTCCAGGACGAATCCAGACCCGCAATCCTGAGATGTTGGATTCCTAAGTGTTCATTATTGGGAGTGTTCTTAATATTTTGCAACAATTTTTTTGGTACAATAACAATTTTTATAACTTGAAAATAAATTCAAAGTAAGTGGGCTTCATTTGATGGAACACTGCTTTTCCCATGGTCAGCTCTACGCTGGTTATTCAAGGATTGGAAATGGAAACAAGCTATTTGTACTGAACCCAAATGGTAAATATCCAGCAATTAGTTAATGAGCAATTATACATATTATTAGGAAGCAGCTTACAATTATTGACTTATTGTTATATATTGATGTGTACCGTTGTTTTTTAGATGGTTAGTGTAGTAAACAGATTTGAATTTGGGTGTTATTGAATTCAAGTCTGAACCATTAGAGTTATTAACATGCAATCACCTTAGCTTATCCTTTGATTTTTTCGTTTATGAAGCAAACAGTGGGAATAGAATCTTTTCAAATCCATTTTAATGCATGTTTTTCAATGGCAAAACTAGTATTTTGTATTAATGATTTCATTCTTTTTCTTTGCTTTCCTCCCATTCTTTTTAAATTAGAAAGAAATATCAGATGTTCATCATTTAAATGTGATATTACTTAATTGCTGATATCATTTGATTATAAAAAAACAAAAAACAATGGGAAACTTTTTGTTGTTCAACAGGTTTTGGATTAACTACTACATTAGATAATTAAACAAAATGAGTCTTTTAATATTTGAAAAAAACTTTTTAGAATTTCCCATTTTGCAATTATTTTTTTGCTTTCAGAATAAAATATTAATTCAGAAGAATCTACCAATACTCAAATTATTTTGAATATTTTTAAAAAGGTAGACATTTTTAGTTAGCTAAGTCAAATTGTTTGAAAAAAGATTGATTGGTCCTGTTGTTGTCGTATACAATTGCAATTAGTTGACTATCTAATTATTTGATTACATAAACAATATATTAAAGTTTTTTTGTATTAAAAAATTACCTCTAATTTAACAACTGGGATCATTTTAAGTAGAAATTTTGGTAATTTATGAGGAAGTGTGTCCCGGTCTCCTGCCTCATAAATTGCTACCCGGAGACTATTAAAATAATGACCCCAGCTACGGTGTTACTTGAAAGAAAACAACCAACTTAGGGCGTTAAATGTATTTTAGGGGGGAGGCTTCTCTTTTTTGTCGTAATTCTTATTTATTTATTGTAATTTGTCGTAATTCTTATTTATTTATAGAAATTTGTAATAATTCTCGTTTATTTATCGTAATTTCTTTTATTCATGTTTGTTTAATGTCTTGTTTTTAGTTTAAATAAACAAGAATTACGACAAAAAAGAAGCAACAACCCCCAAATACATTTACTTGTCGAAAAAATCTATCTATCTATCTATTTATCTCCATTTGTTCATATCTATCTATATTATTTTGTTTATCTATCTATCTCAGTCTATTCCAAACTATATATCCATCTTCATATCTAAACAAGAATTACGATAAATTACGATAAATAAATAAGAATTATAACAAAAAAAGAGAAGCCCCACCCCCTAAAATACATTTAACGCATTAAGTTGGTTGTTTTCTCTCAAGTAACACCGTAGCTGGGGATATTATTTTAAGTCACCGGGTAGCAATTTATGAGGCAGGAGACCGGGACACACTTCTGCATAAATTACCAAAATTTTGGTTCACGATTTAAACTTTTTACCATGATGCCCAATATTGTTTTTGCTAATATCTCAGAATTTTCTACAAAACTGAATACATTTCTTCCATGATATAGTAGAGAAGGTTTTATATATGCTTCATCAATTAAAAAAATACACTTTTTCCTGATTTTCAGAAAATTTACAAAATATATCACCAAGAAAAATAGTCATCTAATTTTTATATTTTTGAACTCAAAGCAGATAATGTTCTCACACTGGGTATCATAAAATCATCCAGAAGTCTGGTTAAATCGAACTTAATGGACCTAAATTCCACAATCTTATGTCACCCCGTTGAAAGAAAATAAAAAATAAAAATCAGAGAATTACCTGAATTTAATGAGATTTTTAGTGTTGATATATTAATGAATAAAAGATATAATGCACTAGTTATTTTATTTAAAAACTCTTATATTTTTTCATGTCAGTCAATTTGAACCACGTATCTTTGGGACGTAACACAGATAAAAAAATTTTTTAATTAGCTGAGAAAACAAATAGCTTCATTGACCCAGTAATGAAACATTTTTTGAAAGAGAAAAAAATAAAGCAGGGCAGAATTTAAAAATAATTTTTTTTTATTAAAACATTAGAATACCTTGAGTGAAAACATAATATGTACAAGAATTTTCAGGAATATAGAGACAATTTTGTCCAGTTTTCAAAATTTCAAAAGGTTATGGATGGATTGTGATAATTTAAAAACTCCAAATCTTATATCAATCTGTATTTTATATATATATTTGTTATAGCAGAATTTTATTTTGAATGTTTTCATGTGCATCGCCACATGAAATTCTATACTTAGTTAGAAAAGGCATGTCAAACAAGAATATTTACACAGAATATACAAATTATAAAAATCTAAAAGCTTACAATAGTTAAGTAGGATATACATGAGTAGCAAAAAATTCCGTACTGATTTAGAATCCTTTTAGTAGTGTGTCACAAATGACGATGATGTCATTCCATGTTGTTGATTAGTTCTGGACTTTGTGATGGCTAATTAGTCCAATTCTGGACTTGCAGATGCTGTCACACACATTGAAAGGGAAATTTCCATCTGCATTCTGTGGTGCATGATAATGAAGATGTCATTGTTCTGCAGCCCTATCGAGTTCAATATTGAGCTGCTCAGTTCCTGTGTGGCATGTATTTCACCAACTTTGTCTGTTGGAGGCCAGGTCTTCTAGACTTGATGGTATAATGGTGCATTTCTTCAAAATTGTCTTCATATAGTCTATGAACTGCCATCTGCTCTTTTAGTGCTTTCTGTGAGTTTACCATAAAGTACTTTACAGGGGAGTCTGTTTGCTGGCATATGGATGGTGTAATACAACCATCACAGTTATATTTACAAAAGACAATAAAACAGTATGTCAAATGTAAATATTTAGACTGGACAGCAAAATAAACAAATCATTGAGAAATGATAAAATAGTAAAGCTAAAGAAAAGATAAAGTTAGTAGTACATTATAAAGACAGTGTTTTTTTGTCTTTTTTAAGTATGAGGTTATTGAGATATTAATTTCTTTCAGGTTTGTGTTTTGTATGTGTTTTCTACTGTAGGGTTTCTAGTGTATATGTCAATAGGTATACAACTTGAAAATATAACACTCTGTGGCATTAAAAGTTCCCCATACCATTATCCCTCCATTCCCGTGTTTCACTGTCGTTTTTATGCAACTTGGTGATAATCCTTCTCCGGATCTCCGAATGCAGCGTTCGGGAGCATCACTAAAAAGACGAAATCTTGATTCATCGGACCAGAAAACATTCCTAAACCATTCTGTATCTTATAACAGCTCACTTTATAATTCTATGAAAATGCCACACAATTAAAATGAAGAAGTTTTCTCCTCTATGTGTATTTGCATGTGCTTTTTTAAACTGTATTTCCAAGAAAATGATGATTCACACATCTGACAAGAAAAGGGTTTCTCTCCTGTGTGCCTTCGCATATGTGATTTTAAACATGAATAATTGGAAAATGCTGATCCACACACTTGACAACGAAATGGTTTCTCACCTGTATGTGTTCGCATGTGGTTTTGTAAGTTTGAATCCTGTGAAAATACTGATCCACACACTTGACAGGAAAATGGTTTCTCTCCTGTGTGTATACGCATGTGTATCTTTAAACTGTTACCAACTGAAAATGCAGATCCACAAACTTCACAAGAAAATGGTTTTTCTCCTGTGTGTATTCGCATGTGCTCTTGGAATTTGGAAGCGTATGAAAATGTTGATCCACACACATCACAGGAAAATGGTTTCTTACCTGTGTGTATATGCATGTGTGTCTTTAGATTGGAAATATTGGCAAATGCTGATTCACAAACCTGACAAGAAAATGGTTTCTCTCCTGTGTGTACTCGCATGTGCTTTTTCAAACTGCAATTCACTGAAAATGCTCTTCCACACACTTGACAAGAAAATGGTTTCTCTCCAGTGTGTGTTCTCATATGCTTTTTTAGATTTGACTTCATTGAAAATGCCAATCCACACACTTGACAAACATATGGTTTCTCTCCCGTGTGAATTAACATATGTCGTTTTAAACGGCAACTGACTGAAAATGCAGATCCACATACTTGACAGGAAAATGGTTTCTCTCCTGTGTGTATTCTCACATGTTTTTTTAAATCGGATTTTTCTGAAAATGCCAATCCACATACTTGACAAGAAAATGGTTTCTTGCCTGTGTGTATTAACATGTGTCTCGTTAAACGGGAATTGACTGAAAATGCTGATCCACACATTTGACAAGAAAATGGTTTGTTACCTGTGTGTAGTCTCATATGAACTTTCAATTTTGAATTTGTGGAAAATGCTGATTCACACACTTCACAAATGTAAGGTTGCTTTTCAATGTATTTTTGCATTATTATTAAGATACAGAAATTCAGTAAAATACAGATGTAGAGACTTGTCAATTAAAAGAAATGTAGAAACTTTGTAAGTAAAAGAAATTTCTCATTTGTATGCTATTACGTCAGTATTTTAAAGATATGTCATACTGCAGATCCACATACTTTGAAATGATACATTTTCATGTCGGCAGGCATTGCTTTCATTTTGAAAATTGTTCATCTCTACAAGACATATCTGCAAATAAAGAAGAGGTATTAATAAAAATGACAGGATATTTATTGTTTTTGTAGAATTATATGATTATAATAATAACCCTTGTGATACAATGAAATACAATATATCAAATAATTTATATTAACTTATGAATGCAATTAAAAAAAATATTAGTGTTCAATAAATACTAAGGGAGCTTTTTGTAAAATTAATAACCTATTAAAAATTGTATTTTTTAAACATTTGCTTAAGTTTTTTTTTTAAATTAATCAAAAGTATCTACTATTATTGATAAAACAGAAAAATATTTACATCTTAACATTTAACCAAATATATAAAAAAATGTTGGTTGTGCCAAACATTTCATGATTTAAAAAAAACAAATTTTTATTGAGGGAGTCCAGAGGAGAGCTACTTGAGGGAGTCCAGAGGAGAGCTACTAAATTAGTGAATAATTAAAAACCCCTTTCATATGAAGAAAGACTTAGAAACATTGACTTACCAAGTTTGGTTTTCCGACGTATAAGAGGGGATATGATTGAAGCCTACAAATACACGCATGGTTTTTATTCAACGAACGCTGATCTACTAAACATTACTCAAAATACCTATACAAGGGGACATAAATTAAAACTTGTTAAAAAATCTTGTAAAGCAAACACAAGACAAAATTATTTTAGCTACAGAGTGGTGAATGCATGGAATAAACTACCTTCATCAGTAGTGAATGCCCCATCTCTAAACTCCTTCAAAGCAAAGTTGGATAATCTGTGAAATGATTATAAATATTCTGTGGATTTAAAATGAATATTTATAAGGAACAGCTGACAGGTCTCAGACCTAATATACTAGCTGAAAAGATATTATTATTATTATTATATTTATCAAGAAAACTAAGAGTTATTCACTCCAGAAGAAGAAAGAAATGTTATTAGTTTCCAATTTATTGAAAGATGCAAATCAGCAAAATGATTCTTGATACTTATGGGCCTCCATACATCCTCAATTACTTAGCAAAAACTAAAGAAAAATGATATTATGTGTGTAGACATTGAAAAAGGGTTGAGACAAAACAGAGCTAAGGAGACTATGACTTTAATGCTAGGCTGATGATACAGGAAGTGAGTGTCCTCCTATGTGAAGAGTTACCTCTACTAAGGGTATTTATACAGAAAGGAGAGTGTATAAGTATGAATTGCTTATACACATAACAAATGATATCAAAATACTTCTTTAAAATGGAAATTTAAAAAAGTTTAATTCAGATATTTGATTAAAAGTAGTGACTGAAATGAGACAGCCCAAGATACGGCCAAAGTGGAGTATTGCAAGTCATGAACTGCTCATCCACCTGGGTTCTATCCTTAAGCAACATGGGTCACCACCCACGGCCAACAGGTAACTCCATTGGAGGAGTCTTACCCCTCTGCAGAGTTGCAGTCGGTGCATTCTAATGCCCCAGCCGACAGGGTAGTGTATTATGAAGATTAAAGACAAAGGATTTTTTTAAATATATATAAAAAGTATATCTTTTGAATTTTTTAAAACTAGAAAATTTTGTAAATTAAAATTCAAAATTAGAAGTAATTTAAAAATTTGGTTTGGTTTGGTTTGGTTTGGTTTTACGGCATATCAACCTCAGTGGGTCATTTAATGCTGATAGTTTTGAAATAAATCAATTCTTAATGGATAATACAATTTTTTTATTAATACATTTTTCTATTTAACCCATAGATGGGACCCTAACAGGTACTACCACTCCGGGTCAGAGTGGACCAGGGAGCAATGGTGATGAAGGGGTGCTCCACATTCCCTAAACCTCCAAGACTGGAACCTCACCATCAGATAGATTTTAACATCATTCCCAGGACATGTAGACCCTCAGTCACCACCTTCTAGCACCCATATGATAAAAAGGGGTTGGGGCTTGCCTTAAGGGCAATAGGGTTGGGAAAATCATATAGGTGCTAGGGCTTGACATGACCAGCCAATTGATCGAGGGGGGCCTCTCCGACCGCCCGTCTAGCCCAAGATAGGGCCAAAGTGGAGTATTGCAAGTCATGAACTGCTCATCCACCTGGGCTCTATCCTTAAGCATCATGTGTTGCTACCCACGGCCAACAGGTGGCCCCATTGGGGGAGTCTTACCCCTCTGCAGAGGTGCAGTTGGTGCATCTAACGCCCCAGCTGACAGGGTAGTTAGTGATTGAGGGAGGAAAACACTATAGCCAATAAGTGTATTGAAGATATTAATTCTAAATGTAACTGTTCAATAAAAATAATATTACATTTCTATATAATTGTTTTTTGTACATTAAAAAAATGTACAATCAACTAGTTTCTTGAAAAATATTATTTACATTTATTCCATTTCTTTATTAAAAAAAAAATAGAATTACATTTTGGTATGTTCAAAATAACAAAAAGGGCACAATAAAAAAAATTGATTTTAAAATAATTACAAAAGTTCAATTAAAAGCAGGAGGGCAATCCGAGGCAGAAGGAAAAATCCAAAGAGGTTTTTCCAAGGAGACTCATTATCACCACTACTAATTATTATAGCAATGATGCCAGTCAATTATACACTTTGAAAATGTACAGGGGGTCTTAAATTCACTAACTTGCAGGAAAAAATAAACCACCTTATTCAGATGGATGATATTAAAATTTTTGGAAAAAATAAAAAAAG
Source organism: Doryteuthis pealeii (assembly GCA_023376005.1). NCBI lineage: Eukaryota > Metazoa > Mollusca > Cephalopoda > Myopsida > Loliginidae > Doryteuthis > Doryteuthis pealeii. The sequence goes on along the minus strand of CM042151.1, from coordinate 81,628,492 downwards.
AACTAGAAACCCTAGTACAAACCATCAGCCAGGATATAGGAATGGAATTCAGAATTGATAAATGTGACAGGCTAGTGATAAAAAAGGGGAAATATTAAGACATATATTCTTGCATGCTTGTTTACTTGGAGCAGCGGACAATGTTAGATTTCTAGGTGAAAAAATCAATGGGCAAAAGAAGGAAATGTGCTGGGTTGGAATGAACTTAAAAATAACTAAATGAGAACACATATAAGTCTGTGTAACAGAATTCACCCTCCCACAAATCTGCCAACTCTGTTTCTGGATACTTTTATTCCCACCTTATCACCCCTTGTGTAGGTTGGTCATTCTCCCCAATGTATATTGATACCAGAATATTTCTTTTTCTAAGGATGGAAAAGGGTCCAATGAATCTTTGTTTTGCTAAAAAAGATAATTAAGAATGATTTTGAATATTAATAAAACTATATAGTAGCAACCTTCAGAAAAAAAAACAGTCACTACTTACCAACCACCAGTTTTTAGAGAGAAATGAAACACTACTATTATAACAAAGTGCTGACCTAATTGTATTAGTGGACAGAATGCAACTACTGAATCAGGACAATATAAAAACACTTGGAGAAAAAGTAAGCTACAAATACTTAAGAATTTTAGAAGCAAGAAAAATAGAGATAAAAGGAAGAGTTAAGAAAAGTATATCTTAGGAGAACAAGAAATCTAGAAACCAACCTCCGTCACAGAAATTTAATAAAAGGAATAGATACTGGGGCCATCCCCATTATAAGATACTCTGGACCTTTCTTAAAATGGACAAGAGAGGAACTCAGACAGATTGACCAAATGACTAGGAGATTAATGACAATGCACAAGGCTTGAGACAATAGAGACAGGCTATAAGTATCAAGAAAAGAAAGTGGAAGAGGTCTTGCCAACATAGAGGACCGACTTGAAGAATACACAAAAAAGAGCAAATAAAGTTTATTTATAGCAGCCAATAACAGCAGCTGCAACATATGGACAAACAGAAAAACAACAAAAACAGAAATGGGAAGAAAAAAAATTATATGGATATTTCAAACAACAAATTGGGAAGGTTGCACATGAAAAAACTTGGACATATAGTTAAGAAAAGGAAACCTCAAAAGAGAAAAATAATCACTAATAATTGCTGCACAAAGCAATGCCATAAGAACAAATATCTAAACAAAAATTGATAAGACACAACAAAACAGCAAATATAGACTGTGTGGTGACAGAGAAGAGACAGGAAACCGTGTATTAAGCGAATGTAGCAAACTAGCACAATGGGAATACAAAGCTAGGCACAATTGGGTTGGAAAGGTGATCCACTGGGAATTATGCAAAAAATTAAATTTTGACCATACAACAAAATGGTATATGCATAAACCAGAATCTTCTTGAGAATGAAATGCATAAAATTCTCTGGGACTTTGAGATTAAGACGGATCACCTTATCCCAGCTAGAAGACCAGACCTAGTATTGATTAACAAGAAAAAGAAGGAAGAGAACTTGTCATCTGGTATATTTTGCATGTCCAAGAAAATCATAGGGTGAAGATGAAGGAAAATAAAAAGAGACAAATACCTGGACCTTGCCAGAAACTTGAAAAAGGTGTGGAATATGAGGGTGAAACTGATACTAATTGTAGTTGGTGCACTAGGAATGGTCCCAAAAAGCTTGGAAAAAAGACGAAGAACTGGAAGTCAGAGGAAGAATTGAGGCCATCCTGAAATCAGATAGAATACTCAGAAAAGTCCTGGAGACATGAGAAGACATGTTGTCACTAAGACTTCAGTGAAAGACCACCAGTTAAGGCTGGTGTGAAAAACTCAAAGGAGTGAACGTAATTAAATAAGATATTCAATATAAAATTAATTCCTGAATGAATAAAATGCTGAAAATTTCATTAAGATTGGACAATTCCCTGATTTTTGGTAATTGTTTTAAAATTTACAAAGAAATTAAATTCTTTTTTATTACCTCCCTTGATCAAAAATGCACATACCTATTATTCACCATTCATACTAGATTCGTGTTGAGATAAAATAACAGATTGGAAAGAGTAAAGCGTCAGTTTTGCTTGAATGATTACTTTTTCAATTTGGCTAGAAACCATAAGGTTCCTAGTTCGATACCGGTCCTCACCGACTCAGCATATGAGTAGCACAGGGATCTATGCTGTAAAGTAAGGAGCTGATGATAGGTGTGGCACTCCACCTCAGATGCTAAGATAATCTCCTTGGTCTGGCGCTAGTGAAAAGGGGATAGACCCCCTCGCTGATTGGCTGATACCGACATTAGGCCGCCCCGATGACTTTACTTTTTTTTATACTACATCAAAATAAAATTAAACCACACACACACACACACAAAAAACCCAAAAAACAAAATGTGAATGGAATGCCTTAAGATTCAACAAATGATTAAAATAATTTCACATTTATCATCTTGAATTTTCGTTATAATTTTTTTCTTTCTGTAAAGACATGTAATTTTAGTTAAAATTGCAAAATTGATGTCAAAATTAAAACGGAAAATTTAGGCTTGGGCATAGATTTTAATGAATTTAATTATTACTAAGGCCATGATTTATGTAATTTTTTACTTAAATCTTAACTGTTGTTTTGTTAACCGTTTTTCATTGGATGTTATTTTCCGGTAATACTTTTTTGGTACGACCAACTGCCACTCGCTAGAGTTTGGCCTATAACATCAGCTTTAGACACACCCACAAATTTTTATGAAAACAAAAATCCTCTTTGCTTTCACGAGTACAACCATCGCTTAATTTATTTTACTTTAAAAATGTAATATTTTTTAGCTTAGAAAATTGAAAGTTTTAAATAAAAAACAAAAAAAACAACTTTGAATCATGTAAATTTCTGGTTCTACAAATATTTTTCTTTAGTTAGTTATGAATTTTATTTATTTACATTTTTATTTATAAATAAAACGATTCTATATTTTTATATAAATTTTTATTAACAATTATTTTAATATGCACGAATCTTTAATTTTTTTTTTTTTTTTTTTTTTTAGAAATCAAACAATCATTTCATGTTTCCCCTCACTCGATAAATTTTAAGATCTTTGAGTTAAAACTTTATTAAGAAAAAAAACAAAAAATAAATAAATTACGGAAATTTCTACTTCTATAAATGCACTGTCAGTAATAAGAAAACGTTATTTTAAATCTCTATGCTCAGCCGAATTTTTTAGCTTTTTTTTCTTTTTTTTTCAGGAAAATAAACTTGATTTCTTTATTCATTTTTATTTATTGTAAGGTTTTAAAAGATCTTTATTTTCATAAAAAACTGCTTTTATTTTCTTTCTGAAAATAATTGAAGAATTTTTTTTTTCATAATGTAAAACTAGGGGTTTTAGAGTCAGGGCTGGGGTTTAGGGTTAGGGTTGGGGTTGGGGTTGGGATTTAGGGTTAGTTTAATGGGAAACTAAATAAATAATTTGGGTTCTGTTTTTTCTAGATCACTCTGTAATATGTCTTAATTTTCCGACTGATTTGCAAGTTTAGCCAAAATTTACTATTAAAATGAATAAAATCTTTAAAAACATTAATATTAAAATTTACTATTAAAATGAACAAAACCTTGAAAAAATTGAATATTAAAATTTCATAGTGAAATTGACTTTAAAAAAAAAATGTCTTTGGTTTTGGTATTAATTTTTAAAATCGAAAATGAAATGAAAGTTTGAATATTTTTTCTAGGAGAAAAACTGATAAAATAATCAATATACTTACTTTTTATTCTAATAGGTAGAAAAGTTGAAAAATAATTTTTTACACTAAGAAAAAAAAAAACAATAGTTACTGAGAAGCATCTTGTCTCTTTGTATAAAAACAAAACCAATATGTCTGTTTTGCTCTTCTGTATATTCTAATAATTACAGATTACTATTCAACAATAAAAATTACAAATTCTTTTTAAAATATTAATATAGTGTGGATCGGACCAATTTTTAGTTCACCTGAATTCTAAAATTCATATAGTTAAATATCCGTGAAAAATTCGATTTTTTCACGCAGAAAAAAAAAATTAATTTACTTCATGCAGAAAAAAAATATTTAAGCACACAAAAGATTGAAAATCTCTTAAAAATTAATTTCTTAAAAATTTTTTTTTTTTGACAATTTAATAGAATATAGTACATACCAATAAAAAAGCAAAAAAAAAGTTTTCAAATAATAATATTATGACATTTTTTGCACTTTTTATTTACGATTTCATTAATTTTTACTAAAAAAAAACTACTGCGTTGTATGTTATACAATTTCTTTGATATAGTTATTCAGACTCTTATCTTTATAGGAAAAAAGTTAAAAAGTTTTCTGACGAGTCATTTTTTTTTTTATCTCATAAAATAAAATAGGGGCGGGGGATAGACCTCGTAAAAAAAAATTATTTCCCCTAATATATTTTAGGAAAAAATTATTTCACATATATTTTCATCCAAAGGTAAATATTTATGGAAATTTTCGTGAAAATCAGATTATTATTTGATTTTTTCATTGAATTAAAAAAAAAACTAAAAAAAAAAAACTCTTATCGTAACTTGTTTTTAGCTACGTTAAATTTCAGTTGAATTAACAGTGCAAAAATGAAAACATTGTTTTTCAATCATAATTTTTATTATTTCCGTAAGCTAAATTTAAAAAATCATCAGGAGTTTGTTCAATGTTTTTTCTTTCAAATAGAAAAAAAAAAAAAATTCAAGAAAATATTAATTTTTCTGCAAGTTTCATTGTGTTAAATATAGGGGGGGGGGGTTCACAGGGGAAAATTGGTAGTACCTACTGACTAGTCTTATCATTCATCTGTTTTATTTCATCTATTTTCCTTAAATACAACTGACGGTTAAGATTTAAGTAAAAAAAAAAAAAATTAAAAAAATAACATAAATCGTGTCCTTAATAATAATTAAGTTTATTAAAATCTATGCCCAAGCCAAATTTTTCCGTTTCAATTTTGACGACAATTTGCACTTTTAACCGTAATTTTAATTGGAAGTGATAAAGAAAGAAATTAAAATGAAATACTTACTTCTTTTTCTTTTCTTTCGCCCGATTTCTTTTTTTGTTGTAGGGGGGGGGGTCAGAGAGGAAAGTAAGGGAGTGTAAAATTGTAAAAGGAGTAAATGTTTTCTGGTTAAATGGGATTTTAAAACAACCGTTATTTACGCTCGATGTAAATAAAATGTTTGCTAACAAGCGAAGGTCAAGGGAGATAATTCATGGTAGGAAAATAATAAAATTTAAGGAAAAAGATTAGAAATATTTTGTTTTCACTTTTCAAGAAAGTTCAGCAAAATTATTTTGTGCTCAAATTAAAATTAATAGAATGCACTATATTCACAGATACAGATTTTAATTTATAAAATTCTGCTTTAAAGACCTTAAAATAATGTTTATATGTCACCTTTTAAATTCTTCCCTTTTTTATATACAGCAAAAATGACATGTTTCAATCATTTTTTTCGAATTTGTTGAATTCATAGTGGGGTGGGGGTAGGGGATAAAAATCCGTGAAAATTTGTCCTTATTGAATGAAGGTTGTGTTTAATTACGTATTGCTTAAAAACAACAAAACCCAAATTACTATACATTTAATTAAGCATTAAAAATAATCATTGAATCCAACGGTATGCACATTAGAATCAGTTGTTTGTGTGAGTATTGCAATATATAATTTCAATTAAACTTGGTTTTAAAAAAAAAATTTTCAACATTAAATGTATAGTAGTTTTTTTTAGCAATATGTAATTAAAAACGGTAATAAAGGACTATTTGCTCGTATGGTTAACGTTTTAAAGTGGGGCTCGTTTTACAATTTAGGCATAAACTGGATCCTCCTTTTATAACCGTAATTTTGTTTTTTCGTCGACGATGATTAAAATCTGACGTTTTTATTTTAGAGTACCAAAGCCAAAAAGAAAAGAAATAACAACAACAAAAGTAATATTCAACTTTTTACTCGTAAATTCCTGCCATAAAATTAGGCTCGGGCATTTTATGGTAGGAATTTACGAGTAAAAAGTTGAAAAATCCCCCCATTTTAAAACTAAGCATTCTCACAAAATAAAAGCTTTTAGAATATACACATTGAAGTGAATATTAAACAAATAAAGGAAATATATCAAGAAAAATAAAATATTTATTAAAAACACGGACATAAAATGGGGGTTCAGTTTATTTTATGGTAGGAATTTACGAGCAAATAGTCCTTTATTACCTTAAAACAACCTTAATCTCCAATCCCATAACCGTAACCCAATTCGCCAAAAAGTTCATTGTAGTTAAACTGTCATGGATCACCCACAACCAAATAAGTTTCAGTTTTAATTTTGATACGATTTGCAAGTTTAAGCTGTAAAAGATTAAGAGGAATAACAAGGTAGGTAGTGAGCTTGTAGTGGGTTGTGTTATATTCTTTTATATATTTGTACACATGTCATTATCTGAAAACATTTATTAACCAACATGCAGGAGAAACAACGAAGTCAGATTAAAATACTCAAGTTATATTAAAGTAAAGTTACAAAATGTAGTACATGATACCGGGCAAAGTCCTTTTCATTTGCTCTTGTTTTAAAGTTCATATGTCTTACTTCACTTCCCGATAATGGAGCTAACTTGTTTGCGTGACGATATCTTGTATGTCATCTTCTAACTGAATTCTCCCCCTTCCTAAAATTACCACTTCTTATTTTTGGCGCTCGATTTTGAATTCCAGCATCTGCCAGTTTCGTTATTACATTTTTAGAATATTTAACCCCCCACCTTCTCGAACAATCGGCAAGCGCCATTTTATTAACGATTACATTGTAATCCGGGAGATTTAAGAGCTTGTACTACAAGCTCTTAAATCTCCCGGTGGCGGGCAAATAATTTCGGATGAAAGAAGACAAAACAACATATGTTATTTTAATTTTCAATATTTGAATATATATATTCAAAATATATGATATTCAAAATATATGATATATTAAAATAACATATAATATATGTTATTTTAATTTTCAATATTTGAATATATGATATATTCAAAAATACAAAAAGGTGTTGCAAATGATCTTGCTAAGGTGAAATTTGCGCTAGAAGTGAAAATTCACACGCTAAATGAAAGGTGTAGGTAGGGAGCGCTGGAAAAGCGACTCGCCTGGTTGAAAGGCGCCTTGATAAGTGGAAGATGAAGGGAGCGATTGTTAAATCGATTCTCTTGTTAACAGCCATTTGAAAAGTGAAGTTGTTTAATTTTGGCGCCAACATCCTATATTGGCGATTCGCACTCTGGCGACAGGGGGAGATAATTCCAATATCATTTTTCTGAAATAATGGCACAATAATTTTTACTTAATGATTAAGATAAAATCACTAAAACTGTTAAATTACTTTTCCCACATAGGTTTATTGGTTTCATAATTAATTAATTGACTTATAAATGAGTAAAATACGGAAAAAACTGGGTAACAGTTAGCCAATGAAATTAATTATTTTATTTACTATTTTATAATCAGCCAATCAGAACCGCAGTTACAAAATAAACAAGAAAAAAATGGCGACCTCAAGTGATGAAGGAAACGAAGATGGTAAAGAACGGGAACAAAAAATGTTTTATGTGCATTATACGTTCAAAAAAGAATTTATATAGAATTGCATTGTTTTCTGAGAAAACGTGGAGTCGCTTTTTAGAATATGTCCATAAATGGAAGGATTTGGACGGTACACAATCATTAATTGCGAAAGAGTATCTCCGAAAAGGAGTTTCTGAACAATCGATACCAAAAAACGGCGGACATCATAGAGTCTGTTACGCGCGATTTACAGATTCACGCTCAATTGTTCGAAGCAAAAAACGTCTGAAAATAAAGATTGATACTCCCGAAGGTAAGTTTAAATCTTTTGTTAGTTGGGCATTTAGTCGTCAAAATGAAAATTTTGACAATGATTTGCAACACATCAAACTAGGCACTGGCAAAATGAACCTAAAATTCCTTTTTGACAAAATGACTTTAGCCCCCCTACAGAAAATAATTTACCAAAAATCAGGGGATTATCCGATTTTAATGAAATTTTCAGTGTTTATTTATCAATGAATGATATTTATAATACATTATTTATTTTATTTCAAAACTTTCTGATTTTTTTCAGGTCACTTAATTTTGAACCCCCCTTACTTTGGGAGTGTAAAATATTGGCGAGTTGGTCCTTGATTGATACTAATTACAGTAAAATAAAAAGATAAAAGACCGAAGTTGTAAATAGAAAAAATATTTTAAGTGGAATATTTTATAAGAAAATAAGTACCGAAAATCGAAAAATAAAATTTTAAAAAATGATAAATAATTAATTTTTTGGAGATTTCTTTTTTACTCATTTCGATAATTATTTAATTGGCTATCATCTTATAAAAGAAAAAAATATACATCGATATTTTTTCTGCTTAAAAAGAGGGGACCTACATTTTCAATAGAGTTTTTCTTCAAAACTTATTGATTGACTAAAATAAGGTTTGCATTAAATATATTATTTCTAGAATGTAAAAATATAACATTTTAAACTTAACATCAGGCTTTTCATATTTTGAATTAATTTTATATATTAATTTTTCATAGCAAAAATACTAAATTAAAGTTTTGAAATAAAATAACTGATATAAAATTCATGAATTAATAAATCAATACTGAAAATTTCATTAAAATCGGATAATTACCTGATAGCCAATTAAATAATTATCGAAATGAGTAAAAAAGAAATCTCCATTAATTATTTATTATTTTTTTACATTTTATTAAAAGAAATGAGTAAAAAAGAAATCTCCATTAATTATTTATTATTTTTTTACATTTTATTTTTCAATTTTCGGTACTTATTTTCTCTTAGAAAAGCCACCGTAAAAAATTTTTTTATCTCATTATTTATACTGTAATTAGTATAGTATAAGACCAACTTGAAAAAAATGTTACGCCCCCCAACATAAGACGGGGTCAAAATTAAGTGACCTGAAAAAAATAGAAAGTTTTGAAATAAAATGAATAATGCATTATAAAGATCATTCATTGATAAATAAACACTGAGAATTTCATTAAAATCGATAATTCCCTGATTTTTGGTAAATTATTTTCTGTAGGTGGGGGGGGCTAAAGTCATTTTGTCAAAAACGCATTTTAGGCTCATTTTGCCAGTACCTAACATTATCTGCGATAATGTAAAACTAGGGGATTTAGGGTCAGGGGTGTGGTTTAGGGTTGGGGTTTAGGGTTTAGGTTAGTTTTTGTTTTTTTGTTTTTCTGGGTCACCCTGTACAGGCTGACCCGGAAAAACCAGAACCCAAATTATTTATTTATTTTTCCATTAAACTAACCCTAAACCCTAAACCTTAACCCTAATTTATTTGTTTAATGGCAAAATTAACAGTTTTATTACAAAAATTATGGATTCTGTTTTTTCTGGGACACCCTAATTTACTAAACAAAAGTTCATAAATACCAAAAAAAATCTTTCTCTTTTTTTAATTTATTTATTGACTTTATTTTTTTTCGTACTTGACCTATTTTTTTGGTAAGTCATGTTGTAGGTACCACCAATTTATCCGCCCCCCCCCCTATATTTAACACAATGAAACTTGCAGAAAAATTAATTTATCTTGAATTTTTTTTTTTTTTTTTTTTGCCTTTGAAAGAAGAAACATTAAACAAACTCTTGATGATTTAAAAAAAAATTCTTCAGCTTACGGAAATAATGAAAATTAAGATTGAAAAACAATGTTTTCATTTTGCACTGTTAAATCAATTTTTTTATGAAGCTGGTAGTCATAACTTTTTGAGGGGCTACATTAAATTTAAATTGATTTAACGGTGCAAAAAAGAAAACATTGTTTTTCGTTCGTAATTTTCATTATTTTCCTAAGCTGAAAATTAAAAAATCATTAGGATTTTAAAAAAATGTTTCTTTCGAATGCACAAAAAAATTTTAAGATGAAAAAAAGAATATTTTAAAAATCGTTTAAAACAAATAATCGGTTATTGAATATGCACAAGAAAAAAATGATGTCTCGTATAGTCGGCTGTACATTCAAATGTACAATTGTCAAAGGTGAAGTATGTGTAATTCTTCTATCCAAATATCGACTTTAGAATTATCCTCTCACATGTAATACGGATAGGTTTATTTATTTTTTTAAGATAACGATTAATTTTCCACAATCGGATAATTTAATTTTTGATCTAACTGTTTTTCTTTGTAACAACTCTGTAGGATCGTTCCTTTTTTTTTTTTTGCAAGATTTTTAAAAAAACAAAGTTAAAAAATATTTACCTTCGTTTATGAAATATAGCTTAAAATGATCATGTGACCCAGAAAATGGAGGTACCTACTGGTTTTAAGAAAGTAAGGTATTTTAAATTTGATTTTTAAAATTAATTCTAATTTCAAAATTTAGTTTTGATTTGTTGCAAATCATCGTCAAAATTAAAACAGAAAATTTTGACAACGATTTGCAAGTTTTGTCTTCAGTTGTTATTTTTATAGGTAATAATTGCAATACATCACCCACTTTAGAATTGTTTATTTTTGTTATGTCTCAGTAGATACCACCAATTTTCCCTGTGAAATGAACGAATTTAAAATGATATGTGTCCATCCTTTTACGTCCCATACAAAAAATAAATGTTAATTGCAGCAAACTAAAAATTATTAAGACAATAAAAATAAATTTACAAAGGAGACGATATGGTAATTCAAAGTTTATTATGAGAACAAAAAAATAAAGACAACTAGTGACAGTAAATAAATGTGTATCTTTTCTTTCTCTTCCCTCGCTGTCGGTCAATAAAGGGCAAACCCTTCAGTCGGGTAGAGAGAAAACCAGGGCATCACTCTGTCTACAATCTTCGTCTTAGGGGGTTGAAGTTGGCATCTCCTTTCTCTCTTCAGGGATTCTGCTACTATGTTTACAGTCAGTAGTTGAGTCTCAAAAATGTTTAAGGCTAAAGTGCCTTGAAAATTAAAGAAGCTTCTTGCTTCTTACAAATAAAATGGTACAATTTAAAATAAAGTCGGCTTTTCAAGACGACACTGGACAATAACTTTTCTTCTTTTCGGGTGGAAGAAAAGAACTCTCTCTGAGAGCCAAAATTATGCTATTTGGGTTTTCCAAATATAAAATAAAACAATTCAAATTCTTTGGAGAAGAAAATAATCCCACTCTGTGAGATTAAAACAATAATTCCGGGAAAGACTATGATAAACTTTCTCTAGTTTTACCAATCTTCATCTTATCCCGGTATATAAAAATTTAACATTGGAAATACCAATGGAGACAGCCTAAAACCAGACCGGACTCTTCAATCCCAATCTTCTGTCTGCCGAATTTTGTGCCCCTTTTCAGGGAACAGGAAATCAGCCTCGTTCCACAAAAACCCCAAAAATCCGACCAATCACCGACCGACCTGAAGTATTCAAGAATTCCATGGGCGTACCTGAGAAAGACAGAACTTTTACAAAAAAATAGGTCCGTATCCTTCCTCAAATAAACGCCATTTACAAAAAGTCAAAAATTAAAATTGAACTGCATATTTCTAGTTAAAAAAAATTCTCAAAGAACTTTACCCCCCCTCCTATATTTAACACAATGAAATTTGCATAAAGGTTAATAGTATCTGGAAAATTTTTTTGTCCATTCGAATAAAGAAACATTAAACAAATTCATGGTGATTTAAAAAAAAAATTCAACTTGAACGGAAAAACATATTTACATTTTTGCACCGTTAAATCGATTGGAATTTAACGTAGCCAAAAATAAGTTATGACTAACGGCTTTTTAAAAAATTCTATGAAAAATCAATTAATGGTCTGATTTTCATGAAAATTTCCACAATTACATAGGTTTGGATGAAAATATGACTGAAATAGTTTTTTCCTAAAATATTTGAGGGGAATTTTTTTTTTACGAGGTCTGGGGTAGACCTCGTAAAAAAAAAAATTTTATTTTATGAAATTTGAAAAAATGAACTGGCAAAAAATGATTTTTATTTTTTTTAGGTATCACCAAAATGGTCAGTTTAGGCCATCTTGAATAAAATGGAAATAAATATTTCCGAACTTTGTTTATCAAAAATCTTGTAAAAAACAATTAAAGATCGTACGGGGTTGTTACAAAGAAAAACAGTTAATTCAAAGATCAAATTATCCGATTGGGAAAAATTACATCGTTATCTTAAAAAATAAATGAACATATCTCTATTACATGCGAAAGGGCCACAATTTAGACAGAAAAAAAATACATATTATTACTCTCTTACGATTATACAAATACATATGGTTGAATGTAATGGACCTACTTTTAGCCAAAATTTACTATTAAAATGAATAAAATCTTTAAAAACTTTGATATTAAAATTTACTATTAAAATGAATAAAAACTTGAAAAATTTTAATATTAAAATTTCACAGTGAAATTGACATTAAAAAAAATGTCTTCGGTTTTGGTATTAATTTTTAAAATTAAAAATGAAAAGAAAATTTGTATATTTTTTCTAAGAGAAAAACTGATAAAATAATTAATATATACTTAGTCTTTATTCTAATTGGTTGAAAAAGTTAAATGAAATAATTTTTTACGCTAAGAAAAACAAACTTTGGTTACTGAGAAGCGTCTCGTCTCTTTGTATAAAAACAAAACCAATACGTCAGTTTTGCTCTTCCGTATATTCTAAGAATCACACATTACTATTCAACAATAAAAATTACAAATTCTTTTAAAAATATTAATATAGCGTGGATTGGGCCAATTTTTAGTTCACCTGAATTCTAAAATTCATATATCTAAATATCCGTGAAAAATTTGATTTTTATCACGCAGAAGAAAAAGAAATAATTTATTTCACGCAGAAAAAAAAATATTTAAGCACACAAAAGATTGAAAATCTCTTAAAAATTAATTTAAAAAAAAATTTTCTTGACTATTTAATAGAATATAGTACATACCAATGAAAAAAGCAAAAAAAAGTTTTCAAATGATATTATGACATTTTTTTGCACTTTTTATTTCTGATTTCATTAATTTTTTCTTAAAAAACTGCTGCATTGTATGTTATACAATTTCTTTGATATAGTTATTCAGACTCTTATCTTTATAGGAAAAAAGTAAAAAAGTTTTCTGATGGGTCATTTTTTTTATCTCATAAAATAAAATAGGGGGCGGTGGATAGACCTCGAAAAAAAAAAATATTTCGCCTAATATATTTTAGGAAAAAATTATTTCACATATATTTACCTCCAAAGGTAAACATTTATGGAAATTTTTCGTGAAAATCATACTATTGATTTTTCATAGAATTGCAAAAAATGAAAACATTGTTTTTCAATCATAATTTTCATTATTTCTGTAAGCTGAAATTTTTTTTTTAAATCATCAGGAGTTTGTTTAATGTTTTTTCTTTCGAATGGAAAAAGATTTTCAAGAAAATATTAATTTTTCTGCAAGTTTCATTGTGTTAAATATAGGGGTGGGGTGGGTAAATTTCACAGGGTAAAATTGGTGGTACCTACTTTTTTTCTATAAAGATGAGAGTCTATGAGTTTCAATGCCAGAGTTTTTTTTAAGTAAAAGAACCATGAATACAGAATTTAACTAAAAAAATATCAATAAAGAAACTGACTGTGTCGTAAAAAAAAAATGGACTCTTTTACTTATTTTTCAAGATAACAGCGAGTAATTTTCTTCCAGTTGGATAATTTGATCTTTGAATTAACTTTTTCTTTGTAACAACTCTTTATGTTGGTTATTCCTTTTCTGCGAGATATTTTTAAAAAAGTTCAAAATATTTACGTTTCTTCCTTCAATATGACCTAAACTCATCACGTGACCTATTTTGGTAGTAGTACCTATAAATCACCCACTGTAGAATTGTGTATTTTTGTTATGCCTCAGCAAATAAAATTATTTGGAAGTTTAAAAACTATTTCATCTCTAATTTAATAATTTTAGAAAATTGAATATTTCTAAATTTTGTGTAATTTGAATTTATTACATGAAAGTACCTCCAAAATGTGCACTCATTTTCATTTTAAAAACGAATTTAATTTAATTAAATCGATTACTTTAGGTCAAATTTTTGTTTTAGTCGAAAAGTAGTAACATAATGAGCATTAGATACCACTAATTTTCCCTGTAAAATTTACCCCCTCTATATTAACACAATGAAACTTGCATAAAAGTTAGTATTATCTTGAAAATTTTTTGTCCATTCGAAAGAAGAAACATTAAAAAAAAACTCCCAATGATTTATTTTTAAATTTCCTCCTTACAGAAATAATGAAAATTATGAACGAAAAAAAATGTTTACTTTTTTGCACCATTAAAACAATTGAAATTTGACGTAGCCAAAAACAAGTTATGACTAGAGGCTTTTTAAAAAATTCTATGAAAATTTCCATAATTACTTACCTTTTGATGAAAATAGTTTTTTCCTAAAATATATTCGGGGAAATATTTTTTTTTACTAGGCCTACCCCTCCCTATTTTATTTTTTGAAATATGAAAAAATGAACTGACAAAAAATGATTTTTTAAGTTTCGATGCAAGAGTTTTTTAATAAAAGAACCATGAATATATAATTCTGCTAAATAATATAAATAAAGAAACTGACTGTGTCATAAAAATATGGACTGTTTTACTTATTTTTCAAGAAAACTGTGAGTAATTTTTCCACAGTCAAATAATTTGATCTTTGAATTAACTGTTTTTCCCTGTAACAACTCTTTATGTTCCTTATATCTTTTTTGCAGGATTTAAAAAAAAACGTTAAGATATTTACGTTGCTTCTTTCAATATGGCCTAAATTGATCACTACCAAAAAACATTAAATACACTATGTACATAAAAATTACTAACTTGTTGATATTTATTTAAATGTTATAATTTTTTTTTCAGGGTCAACATCTCAAGGCAAAAGTAATGAAGAAACTGCTGTAAAAGATAAAATAAACAAAGAAAAAATAGTGTTTTCCCGTGAAGAGGAGGCTATAATTTTAAGCAATGAAATAAAAACTTGTTTTATGTGCATTTTACATTCAAAAAGGTATGAAATTGTATCCTTTTCTGAGGAAACATGGAGTCGCTTTTTAGAATATGTCCATAAATGGAAGCTTTTGGACGGTCCATCAGCATTAATTGCGAAAAAGTATCTCGAAACAGCAACTTCTGAACAAGAGATACCAATAAACGGTGGATTTCATGAAATCTGTTACACGCGGTTTACAGATCCACACCAAATTATCCTAGGCCTACAACGTATGATAAGAAAAATTGATGCTCCAGAAAGTAAGTTTAAATCTTTAGTTGTTATTTTTTTATAGGTAATAATTGAGATAAATCACCTACTATAGAACTGTGTATTTTTGTTATGACTCAGTAGGTACCTCCAATTTTCCCTGTGAACTTTATCCCCCCCCCCCTATATTTAACACAATGAAACTTGCATAAAGGTTAATAGTATCTGGAAAATTTTTTGTCGATTCGACAGAAGAAACATTAAACAAACTCATGGTGATTTAATTTTTTTTTTTTTTTAATTCAGCTTACGGAAATAATGAAAATTATAAATGAAAAACTTGTATATATGCACAAGAAAACAATTATGTCGATTACAGCCACCCACACATTTAAATGTACAAATGTCAAAGAGATAATATGTAAAAGATATTTAAGTTTCTTCTTTCAATATGGCCTAAACTGATCACGTGACCTATTTTGTGGTACCTAATGAGCATCAATATAAAAGGCTAAATGATATTACATATGTAATTTATCTTTAATACATTTTAAACAGTTAAATTTGCCTAAAAAATGATTCTGTGAAGATTTATGATACGCTCAAAATAAACCCTCTTATCAATATTATGAATTTTTTTAAAGAGTTTCTTCTTAGAAAACACTACCAAAAAACATTACATACTCTATGTACAAAAAATGACTAACTTGTTGATATTTATTTAAATGTTATAATTTTTTTTCAGAGTCAACATCTCAAGACAAAAGCAGTGAAGAAACTGCTGAAAACAATGAACCACCAGGTGAAAAGAGCAGTAGTCTTTGCTCCAGTTTTGAACAACCTTCATCACCATCTGAGTCAAGTAATGTTTTACCAATCCTTTGTATCCTCTGCGAAAAAGAAAAAACATTTGTGTGCAGATCCACAGGCTGCCGGAAAAGGGAAAAACTTCTTAGCTGCTCAACTGTAGCTGCAATTAAATTAAATCAATCTGCATTAGACAGAGGGAATGAATCATTGCTCATGAGAATAAAAAATCAAGATTGTGGGACAATTGGAGTAAAATATCACAAATCTTGTTACCGTTCCTTCACTATGTACAAACGACCAAAAGTAAAAAATCCAGTGGTAACTTCTTATACTGAAGCCTTTGAAATATTTTCAGAGACAGTGAAGGCTAAAATAATTGACAATAAGGAAACATGGAAACTTACTAAGTTGAATGAACTTTTTATCAAGCAAGTTGAGGAAACTCATGGGATTGATGCCAGCTCACATAAAAGCACAGTTCTTAGAGAAAGACTGTCTAATAAATTCCCTCAACTGATCTTCCCCAGACCTCAAAAGAACGGAGGATACCTTGTTTGTATGCATTATATACCAAAGGATTATCCTGTTGAAGAAAAAATACTCCATCAAGAGAAAATGAACATAGGTGAAACAGAGGCAGCAAATGAAAATGACACAAATGTATCACTACAAGAAGATAGCGAACAACCAGACCATCCAAATGCAGAATAACTTTTGATTAGATGATGAAAATTGTATACCTGTATTACTGAGACAAAAATGCAATCATAAACCGCTGTAATTTTTTTTATTGATAGAATATAAGTGTACTTACATCACAAATATAAATAAATGATCAAAAATGTATGGATTTGTTTTGGTAATAAATGATAATGTATGAGGGGTGTATGAACTAGGTCAAAGTTACTACCTACATACGAGGGGTGTATGAAAAGTTTTAAGTATCAGAAAAACTAAAAGGGATAAAAGATTTTTGAACATTTTTTTTTTCAACATAGTCTCTGTCACTTGCTCCAACGACACTTAAACACTTTTATCCCAGTGTAGAAGAACTCTTTTGTTTGGGACTTCAGAAACCCCTCAACTGTAGCTATGCTTAAAACTTTTCATACACCTCTCGTATGTATCTAAAAATAATGTTCTGAAATGTACTTTTTCTCCCAAACTGTCTCTCTTTTGAAGAAAATCCTGAATACAAAGTTTATTATCTGTATGTATATAGCATTCCCAGTTGGTTTTTTTTATTTGAGGTTATTGTTGTTTAATCACATTAGTTATATAGAGCTGTGTAAATGGAGTTCAGAACCGTTTGAATTATGCAAATATCCCCAGTGGTTCAAAAGTTATGAGAATTTAAAGCCCCGAAATTGGGGGTACAAATGTGGACATGATTTTGTTTCAAAAATATGTCAAATCACGGACCATTAAAAAAAAAAAGAAATTCAGTGATTTCTTCACCGTTTCTTTATTTTTTGAGCAATTTTGATAAAATTTGGTATTCTTATGTAAAATTGTATGTTCTTTCTGATTATGCACGCAAATTGTATGTATCTCTATGCTTTAACCCATTATTTAGAGAATAAGAGATACAGATAGCAGCGTCTTTTGTTTTTTTTTAAAGTTTAACACCCAATTATTCAACATTTTCATTATAATACTACATGTATAAACATGTGTAGTATTAATTCAAATAAATAACATCACTTTGAAGAAAAATAAAACATTTTTTGCAAAAACACAGACATAAAATGAGGGTTCAGTTTATTTATGGTAGGAAAAAGTTAAGGATTACTGACTTTAAAACATAGCTAAAAAAAAGTTCAGAAAAAAAAAGTAATTTCGTTGTTGCGGAAATTTCCATAAAATACGATAATTATCAAATTTTTTTACGTGTGAATCTTAAAATTCTCATGCCAACAGTTAATGTTAAATAAATATTGGGTAAAACTTGCAAATCATACTCAAAATCCCATGATATTACGGCTAAATTCTCATCAAAATCCCATTATATTACAGTGTGACACAGAAAGAAAAAAAACAGAACCTAAATTATTTATTATTTTCCCATTAAACTAACCCTAAACCCCCTAGTTAAAATTAATAGTTTTCTTACAAAATTTGTGGGTCCTGTTTTTCCTGGGTCATAGTTTGTTTTGAAATGTACGATGCATGATTGAAAAGTACATTGTATGTTTACGAATTTTCCACAGGTTGATTTTTCAAACGTAAATATATGTATGCACATATATAATATTAATTTAAATGTGTAACATCACTTTGAATTTAAAAATACATTTCTAAATGCTTATGTTGAATTACATAAAAGAAATAGATTATCTATCAATTTTTTTTTCTCCAAAATTAAAACGGACGTAAAAAAATAATTCAATTGTTAAAAATACATAAAAGTTAAATATTTAGAAAGATTCTTATTTATTTTCAACGGTATAAATATTTTAAAAATTGGACGAGAAAGTAGTGATAAATTTAAACTTTATTATCTGCATAACATAAACAATGCCTCACTGTTTAACGTAAACTTTACATTATGCGCTATAGTATGTCTGTCGGACAAATAAATTTGAGTTTTTTTCTTCAAAATACAAATTTTAGAATCAAATTCCGAAGCACTTAGCAATATTTACATTTTACAAATTATATATCAAAATAATTCTGAAACTTTCTAATTTTACAGACAAAGTGCTTCTTTTTTGCTAATCATACTCATTTTGAACAAATAGTCTCGGAGTTTGCACTATTGTAATTTTACTTCCACAGGTCCTAGAAACAAAAAAAACCCTCCCTTTTGTACTTCCAGGGGTCTTCTAAATGAATGCAAAATTTCAAGAATATTGATAAAGATTAGCCACTTAGATTTTCCAAAGAAATGTAGAGTGTAAAATGTATTCTCGGAAAAAAATTCCTATCATGCATTTTCGGTTGTTTGAAGCAAAATACGATTTTAACTAGCTGTAAAAAATTATTCAATTAATAAAAACACATACAAATTACATATTTAAAGAGAGTATTTTCTTTTCTTTCCAACCATATAAATATTTTAAAGATTGAACCATAAATATACGAGAAAATGTAATTTTAAATCAATAAGGTCCGATTTGTGACGTCAGTTGACAGGGTGTTTTTACATCCGAAAGTCACGTAAATTCGAGTTTTTTCTTCAAAATAAAAAAATAAAAATAAAAAAATAAAAAATAATTAATATATACTTACTTTTTATTCTAATTGGTCGAAAAAGTTAAATAAAATAATTTTTTACGCTAACAAAAACAAACTTTGGTTACTGAGAAGCGTCTCGTCTCTTTGTATAAAAACGAAACAAATATGTCAGTTTTGCTCTTCCGTATATTCTAAGAATCCCACATTACTATTCAACAATAAAAATTACAAATTCTTTTAAAATATTAATCAAGCTCGGATCGGACCAATTTTTAGTTCACCTGAATTCTAAAATTCATACATCTAAATATCCGAATGGAAAAGAAGCTTTCAAGAAAATATTAATTTTTCTGCAAGTTCCATTGTATTAAATATAGGGGGGGGGGGGTTAAATTTCACAGGGTAAAATTGGTAGTACCTATAAGTTTCAATCATTTTTTCCGAATTTTGCTGAATTCATAGTGGCGTTGGGTAGGGGCTAAAAAAACCGTGAAAATTTGACCTTTTTGAATGAAGATTGGGCTGAACTTGCACAAAGGTGTCAAAATTAGGGTGACCCAGAAAAAAATAGAACCCAAATTATTTATTTATTTTCACATTACACTAACCTTAAGCCCCAATCCTAACCCCTATGCCTACCCCCCCCCCCAGTTAAAATTAACAGTTTTATTACAAAATTTGTGGGTTCTGATTTTTCTGGGTCATCGATATACAGGGTGACCCAGAAAATACAGAACCCAAATTATTTATTCATTTTCCCATTAAACTAACCCTAATCCTAAACTTAAACCTAGACCCCCAGTTAAGATTAACAGTTTTATTACAAAATTTGTGGGTTCTGTTTTTTTCTGGGTCGCCCTAATTTTGTCACCTTTGTACAAGTTCAGCCCCCCCCTTTTTATATATAGCAAAAATTACATAAGTTTCATTCATTTTTTCCAAATTTTGTTGAATTCATAGTGGGGTGGGGAAGGGGCTAAAAAAATCTGTGAAAATTTGACCTCATTGAATGAAGGTCATTTTTAATTACGTATTGCTTAAAAACAACAACAACAAAACCCAAATTACTATACATTTAATTAAGCATTGAAATTAATCATTGAATCCAACGGTAGGCACATTAGTATCAGTTGTTTGTGTTAGTATTGCAATGTATAATTTCAATTAAACTTGGTTTTAAAAAAAAATATTTTTCAACATTAAATGTATAGTATTTTTTTTTTTTGCAATACGTAATTAAAAACAACCTTAATCCCCAAACCCATAAACCGTAACCCAATTTGCAAAAAAAGTTAATTGTAGTTAAACTGTCATAGTTCACCCACAACCAAATAACTTTCCGTTTTAATTTTGACAACGATTTGCAAGTTTAAGCTGTAAAATCTTGAGAGGAATAACAAGGTAGGTAGTGAGCTCTTAAATCTCCCGGTGGCAGGCAAATAATTTCGGATGAAAGAAGACGAACAACAGTTGAAAATTAAAATAACATATATTCAAAAATACAAAAATGTGTTGCAAATTTAGTGGCTTTGCGACGAGACTTATCTTGCCATTCTACTCGCCAGGTGATAGCTATGTGCAAAACACGCTCTTTTAATATGCACGGGGCTTGTTAAAAAATATTTTAAAACGTCAATAAAAAATTGAAAATTAACTTTTTAATGTTTTCTTTTACGTTTAATATAAAGAACAATTCCAAGTTTATGTGTTATAAAAAGGAAAAAACATTTCTCTTACATAAAACCTACATTTTTGCATTTAAAAAGTAAATTCCCGCAAATACTTAATCTTTGTTGACATAGTTATCGCATCTTGATGTGTGCACTATTTCTTTGTATGGAGAATCGTAAGTATAATAATTTCTTTTCTGAAGCAAAAACAAATGACTAATTTAGCATTTTCTTGATGTCTCACGATTTAACTTATTGACCTCAACAACCCAGCGCTGCAACAAAAAACAACAACTACAAGAGTTTTCCTCAAAAACCAAAGCGGATATTATTTCCGTTAGATCCATCCATAAATAAGAATGATGACAATTTGTAATTCAAACATTATTTTCAAAATTTAAAAAAAATAAAAACCGAAATATGTTATGTCATTATTTTTAGCTAGATATTTTTTATACAACATTTTCTTTGATTAATAAATACGATTTTGATATCTGCTAGACAGAAGTATTTATTTTACATTTTATGAATTTTAAAAAATCCCTGAAAAAAAAAAAAAAAAACAAGTAGACAATAGGAACTTTTAATATAAAATTCTTTAGAAAATAATCTAACAATTTAGGGAAAAAACAAAAAAAGATACATATTTTTTCTTATTTACAAGATTTAAGTTTCAGTGTTTAAGATGCCCTGTTACCAAAATCGAATTAGTTGCGATTTAGTTTCTTTTACATATGTTCGGTCGTTAAATTATCTTTCCAAAAATGTAAAAATTATTTATATCTCCCCCCCCCAAAAAAAAAAAAGATCTTTGTACGGGGGATCAATGCGCAAAACAAAAACCAAAAAATATTATTAGCCATTTCAATTTAGTAAACATTTATTTACAATAAAAGTTTGTCTTTTATTAATTCATATATCGAAAGTTTTATTAAAATCAGATAGTTTATTTTATATGATTTTTAAAAGAATTTCCTGTGATCACCCTTTTTTAGAGCCAGCGAGAAAATGCACATGCCTACCAGGTGAAAATTCATACGCTAAGTGAAAGGTGTAGGGAGCGCTTGCAAAGACTGACTCGCCTGGTTGAAAGGCGTTTTGATAAGTGGAAGGTGAAGGGAGCACTTGTTAAATCGATTCTCTTGGTTAACAGTAGCCATACCCAAATTTGTCGGCTGCTAGCTTTTTAAAAACAAATTAAAATTAATTGAATCTATTATTTAAGGTCAAACTTTTGTCTAAAAAGGAAAAATATCATTACATATTCAGTTTATTTTTAAAAGATTTAAAACGATTTGTTTTGGTCAATTTCGACGCGATCCGCCATTTTGGCTGTTTTTCAATAGCTTGTTTACAATTTTAACGTAACATTTGGGATGGAAAAAAAAATAACAAAAATCAGATAATTATCTGATTTTAATGAAATTTTCAGTATTGATTTATTAATTAATGAATTTTATAATGCATTAGTTATTTTATTTCAAAACTTTAATTTAGTATTTTTGCAATGAAAAATTAATATATAAGATTCATTTAAAATATGAAAAGCCTGATGTTAAGTTTAAAATGTTATATTTTTAGATTCTAAAAATAAATATCTATTTAATGCAAAACTTATTTTAGTCAAACAAAGTATACGTTCTGAAGAAAAATTCGATTGAAAATGTACCCCCTCCCCTTTTCAAGCAGAAAAAAAATATCGATGTATAATTTTTTTCTTTTATAAGATAATAGCCAATTAAATAATTATCGAAATGAGTAAAAAAGAAATCTCCAAAAAATTATTTATTTATTATTTTTTCACATTTTATTTTTCGATTTTCGGTACTTATTTTCTCATAGAAAAACCACTGTAAAAATTTTTTTTTTGTTGTTTCTATTCATAATTTAGGTCTTTTATCTCTTTATTTACTGTATTTAGAAAACGGAAAGACCAACTTGAAAAAAAAGTTACGCTCCCAACATGGGGGGGGGGGGGTTAAAAATAAGTGACCTGAAAAAAATGAGAAAGTTTTGAAATAAAATAAGTAATGCATTATAAAGATCATTCATTGATACATAAACACTGAAAATTTCATTAAAATCCGATAATTCCCTGATTTTTGGTAAATTATTTTACCCGGTTGGTGGGGGGGGGGGGGCTAAAGTCATTTTGTCAAAAATGCAATTTAGTCTCATTTTGGGTATCACTAGTTAATAGCCATTTGAAAAGTGAAGTTGTTTAATTCTGGCGCCAACATCCTTTATTGGAGATTCGCCCTCTGGCGGCTAAGGGAGATAATTCCAATATCATTTTTCTGAAATAATGGCACAATAATTTTTACTTAATGATTAAGATAAAATCACTAAAACTGTTAAATTACTTTTCCCACATAGGTTTATTGGTTTCATAATTAATTAATTGACTTATAAATCAGTAAAATACGGAAAAAAACTCGGTAACTCAGAAGTAAAACTTAGCCAATGAAATTAGAGATTTTATTTACTATTTTATAATCAGCCAATCAGAACCGCAGATACAAAATAAACAAGAAAAATGGCGACCTCCAGTGATGAGGAAACGAAGATTATAAGGAACGGGAAAAAAAAATGTTTTATGTGCATTATACGTTCAAAAAAGAATTTATATAGAATTTCATTATTTTCTGAGAAAACGTGGAGTCGCTTTTTAGAATATGTCCATAAATGGAAGGATTTGGATGGTCCACAAGCATTAATTGCGAAAGAGTATCTCCAAAAAGGAACTTCTGAACAATCGATACCAATAAACGGTGGATTTCATAGATGCTGTTACGAGCGATTTACAGATTCACACTCAATTGCCCGAAGCCAAAAACGTCTGAAAATAAAGATTGATACTCCCGAAGGTAAGTTTTGTTAGTTGGGCTAAATCGTCGTCAAAATTAAAACGGAAAATTTTGACCATGATTTGCAACACATCAAACTAAATTTTGAAATTAAAATTAATTTTAAAAATTCGATTAAAAAATGGTAAAAAAAAAAAAAAAAAAAAGAAGAAAAGTAAGAAAATCTCACAGACTTTTCTCACAATTTTACATTCTAGGTACTGGCAATTTTGTCCTCTGCTACGAATTTTAAAAGCGAATTAAAAATAATTAAATCTATTATTTATGGTCAAACTTGGTCTAAATCGATAAGTAGTAACATAATGACCATCATTTAAAAAAAAATCATGACATATGCTGTTTATTTTTAATAGATTTAAAACTATTTGTTTTGGTCAATTTCGACGCGATCCGTCATTCTGTCTATTTTTCAATGGTTTTACGCGCTTGTATACAATTTTTATGTAACATCCGCGATTGCAAAAAAAATTACCAAAAATCAGGTAATTATCCGATTTAATGAAAATTTCAGTAATGAAAAATGAATATATAAAATTCATTTAAAATGTGAAAAGCCTGATGTTTAGTTTAAAAAGTTATATTTTTAGATTCTAGAAATAAATATCTATTTAATGCAAACCTTATTTTAGATACATAAGGTAATAAGTTTTGAAGAAAAACTCTATTGAAAATGTCACCCCCCCTTTCTAAGCAGAAAAAATATCAATGTATAATTTTTTCTTTTTATAAGATAATAGCCAATTAAATAATTATCGAAATGAGTAAAAAAGAAATCTCCAAAAAATTAATTATTTATTATTTTTTTACATTTTATTTTTCAATTTTCGGTACTTATTTTTTCTTAGAAGCGCAACCGTAAAAATTTTTTTTTTTGTTTTATTCATAACTTCGGTCTTTTATCTCATTATTTATACTGTAATTAGTATCAGGTAAGGACCAACTTGAAACAATTTTACGCCCCCAACATAAGGCGGGGGGGGGGGTCAAAATTAAGTGACCTGAAAAAAATGAGAAAGTTTTGAAATAAAATAAATAATGCATTATAAAAATCATTTATTGATACATAAACACTGAAAATTTCATTAAAATCCGATAATTTCCTGATTTGAAATAATTTTATTTTCTGTAGGGGGACTAATGTCATTTTGTCAAAAACGCATTTTAGGCTCCGTTTGCCAGTCCCTATCTCGTACAGTCGGTTGTACATTCAAAGGTGAAATATGTAATTCTTCTATCTAAATATCGACTTTAGAATTACCCTCTCACATGTAATACGGATAGGTTTATTTATTTTTTTAAGATAATGATGTAATTTTTCCCAATCGGATAATTTAATCTTTGATTTAACTATTTCTTTGTAACAACTCTGTAGGATCGTTCCCTTTTTTTTTTGCAAGATTTTTAAAAAACAAAGTTAAAAAATATTTACCTTCGTTTATGAAATATAGCTTAAAATGATCACGTGACCCAGAAAGTAAAATATTTTGAATTGGATTTTTAAAATTAATTTTAATTTCAAAATTTAATTTTGATGTGTTGCAAATCATCGTCAAAATTAAAACAGAAAATTTTGACAACGATTTGCAAGTTTAGTCTTCATTGCGATACATCACCCACTTTAGAATTGTTTATTTTTGTTACGGCTCAGTAGGTACCACCAATTTTCCCTGTGAACTTTATCCTTATATTTAACACAATGAAACTTGCATAAAGGTTAATAGTAACTGGAAATTTTTTTGTCCATTCGAAAAACGAAACATTAAACAAATTCATGGTGATTTTTTTTTTTTTTTTAAATTCAACTTAAATGAAAATTATGAACGAAAAAACATATTTACATTTTTGCACCGTTAAATCAATTGTAATTTAACGTAGCCAAAAATAAGTTATGACTACGGCTTTTTAAAAAATTCTATGAAAAATCAATTAATAGTCCGATTTTCACGAAAATTTCCACAATTACTTAGGTTTGGATGAAAATATGACTGAAATAGTTTTTTCCTAAAATATTTTAGGGGAATTTTTTTTTTCTTTTTACGAAGTCTACCCCCACCACCTATTTTGTTTTATGAAATATGAAAAAATGAACCGGCAAAAAATGATTTTTCCTTTTTTTTTTTTTTTAGTTATCCCCAAAAAGGTCACGTGATCAGTAGGTACCACCAATTTGACCCTGTGAAATTTACCCCCCCTATATTTAACACAATGAAACTTACAGAAAATTTAATATTTTCTTGAAATTTTTTTTCCATTCTAAAGAAAAAACATAAAATAAACTTCTGATGTTTAAAAAAATTTTTTTCAGCATACGGAAATAATGAAAATTATGATTGAAAAACAATGTTTTCATTTTTGCACTGTTAAATCAACTGAAATTTAACGTAGCTAAAAACAAGTTACGATAAGAGGATTTTAAAAAAATTCTATGAAAAATCAATTAATATTCTGATTTTCACGAAAACTTCCATAAATGTTTACCATTGGATGTAAATACATCTGAAATAGTTTTTTTCTAAAATATATTAGGGGAAATATTTTTTTACGGGGTCTACCCCCCCTATTTTATTTTATGAGATAAAAAAAATGACGCGTCAGAAAATTTTTTCTTCTTTTTTCTATAAAGATAAGAGTCTGAATAACTATATCAATGAAATTGTATGAATGTACGAGGTGTAGTTTTTTTGAGGAAAAAATAATGAAATCGGAAATAAAAAGTGCAAAAAAATGTCATAATATAAATATTTGAAAACTTTTTTTTGCTTTTGTAATTGGTATGTACTATATTTTATTAAATTGTCAAAAAAAATTTTTTTTTAAAGAAATTAATTTTTAAGAGATTTTCAATCTTTTGTGTGATTAAATTTTTTTTTTTCTGTGTGAAATAAATTGAATATTTTTTTTTTTCCTGCGTCAAAAAATCGAATTTTTCACGGATATTTAAAAATATGAATTTTATAATTCAGGTGAACTAAACATTGGTCCGATACGAGCTCGATTAATATTTTTAAAAAGAATTTGTAATTTTTATTGTTGAATAGTAATGTATGATCCTTAGAATATACGGAAGAGCATTGCTGACATTTGTTTTACAAAGAGACGAGACTCTTCTAAGTAACCGAAGTTTGTTCCTGTTAGGCTGACAGTGTTAGCGTGAAAAAAATTATTTTAATTAACTTTTTTCAATAATTAAAATAAAAAGTAAGTATAATAAATTATTTTATCAGTTTTTCTCTTGAAAAAATATTAAAATTTTCATTCCATACTTTTACTGGTTAATCGTAAAAGGGAAATAATTAGTAACTTTTCTGTCTATATTACAGTCTGAAAATTACCCTTTCACATGTAATACGGGCAGGTTTGTTTATTTTTTAAGATAACGATATAATTTTTCCCAATCGGATAATTTGATCTTTGAATTAACTATTTTTCTTTGTAACAACCCTGTACATCTTTTTTTTACGAGATTTTTGATAAACAAAGTTCGGAAATATCTATTTCCGTTTTATTCAAGATGGCCTAAACGGTTTGGTGGTACCTATTGAATTAACTGTTTTTCTTAGTAACAACACTGTACAATCTTTTTTTTACGAGATTTTTGATAAACAAAGTTCGGAAATATCTATTTCCGTTTTATTCAAGATTGCCTAAATGGTTTGGTGGTACCTAGTGATCAGTTTAGGTCATCTTGAATTAAACGGAAATAAATATTTCTGAAATTTGTTTATACAAAATCTTGTAAAAAACAATTAAAGATCGTTAAGGACCACCAATCAGTTTAGGCCATCTTGAATCAAACAGAAATAAATATTTCCGACCTTTGTTTATCTAAAGTCTCGTAAAAAACAATTAAAGATCATACGTACAGGGTTGTTACAAAGAAAAATAGTTAATTCAAAGATCAAATTATCCGATTGGGAAAAATTACATCGTTATCTTAAAAAATAAACAAACCTATCCGTATTACATGCAAAAGGGTAATTTTCAGGCCACAATTTACACAGAAAAAATTCCTATTACCCTCTTACGGTTATGCATCTAAGTACGGATGGGTATAACGGACAAACTGTTTTAGCCAAAATTTTTCTATTAAAATGAATAAAATCTTTAAAAACTTTAATATTACAATTTACTATTAAAATGAATAAAAACTTTAAAAACTTTAATATTACAATTTACTATTAAAATGAATAAAATCTTTAAAAACTTTAATATTACAATTTACTATTAAAATGAATAAAATCTTTAAAAACTTTAATATTACAATTTACTATTAAAATGAATAAAATCTTTAAAAACTTTAATATTACAATTTACTTGAAAAAGTTTAATCTTAAAATTTTGCAGTGAAATTGACGTTAAAAAATGTCTTCAGTTTTAGTATTAATTTTTAAAATCGAAAATAAAATGAAAATTTGAATATTTTTTCTAAGAGAAAAACTGATAAAATAATCAATATATACTTTTTATTCTAATTGGTCGAAAAAGTTAAATAAAATAATTTTTTACGCAAACAAAAAAAAAACTTTGGTTACTGAGAAGTGTTTTGTCTCTTTGTATTAAAACAAAACAAATATGTCAGTTTTGCTCTTCTGTATATTCTAAGAATCACACATTACTATTCAACAATAAATATTAATCGAGCTCGGATCGGACAAACTTTTAGTTCACCTGAATTCTAAAAATCATATTTTTAAATATCCGTGAAAAATTCGATTTTTTCCGCAGAAAAAAAAAAAAATTAATTTATTTCACGCAGAAAATGAAAATATTTAATCTCATAAAAATTAATTTCTTCAAAAAAAAAATTTTTTTTTTGACGATTTAATAGAATATAGTACATACCAATTAATAAGCAAAAAAAAGTTTGCAAATATTAATATTATGACATTTTTTTTCACTTTTTTAGTTCCGATTTCATTAATTTTTCCTAAAAAAGTATAGCTCGGTACATTATACAATTTCATTGATATAGTTATTCAGCCTCTTATCTTTATAGAAAAAAAAGGACAATTTTTTTTTTCTTCATCATTTTTTTTTATTTCATAAAATAAAATAGGGGGTGATAGACCTCGTAAAAAAAATATTTCTCCTAATATATTTTAGAAAAAAACTATTTCAGATATATTTACATCCAATGGTAAACATTTATGGAAATTTTCATAAAAATCGGACCATTGTTTGATTTTTCATAGAATTTTTTAAAAATCCTCTTATCGTTACTTGTTTTTAGCTACGTTAAATTTCAGTTGATTTAACAGTGCAAAAATGAAAACATTGTTTTTCAATCATAATTTTCGTAAGCTGATAAAAAATGTAAAAAATCATCAGGAGTTTGTTTAATGTTTTTTCTTTAGAATGGAAAAAATTTTTCAAGAAAATATTAATTTTCTGCAAGTTTCATTGTGTTAAATGTAGGGGGTGTAAATTGCACAGGGTCAAATTGGTGGTACCTAAAGATCGTATAGGGTTATTACAAAGAAAAACAGTTAATTCAAAGATCAAATTATCCAATTGTGAAAAATTACATCGTTATCTTAAAAAATAAATAAACCTATCCATATTACATGCGAAAGGTTAATTTTCAGGCAGCAATTTAAACAGAAAAGTTACATTTTATTTCCCTTTTACGATTATACCACTAAAAGTATGGCTAGCTCTATTAAAAGATATTTGCGTTTCTTCTTTCAATATGGCCGAAATTGATCATGTGACCTATTTTGTTGCTACCTAATGAGCATCAGTATAAAAGGCAAAATGATATTACATATGTAATTTATCTTTAGTACATTTTAAACAGTTAAATTTGCCTAAAAAATGATTCTGTGAAGATTTATGACACACTCAAAATAAACCCTCTTATCAATTTCATGAATTTTTATAAAGAGTTTCTTCTTAGAAATCACTAACAAAAAACATTAAATACACTATGTACATAAAAATTACTAACTTGTTGATATTTATTTAAATGTTATAATTTTTTTTTCAGAGTCAACATCTCAAGGCAAAAGTAAGAAAGAAACTGCTGTAAAAGATAAAATAAAAAAGAAAAAATAGTGTTTTCCCGTGAAGAGGAGGCTATAATTTTAAGCAACGAAATAAAAACTTGTTTTATGTGCATTTTACATTCAAAAAGGTATGAAATTGTATCCTTTTCTGAGGAAACGTGGAGTCGCTTTTTAGAATATGTCCATAAATGGAAGCTTTTGGACGGTCCATCAGCATTAATTGCAAAAAGGTATCTCGAAACAGCAACTTCTAAACAAGAGATACCAATAAACGGTGGATTTCACGAAATCTGTTACACGCGGTTTACAGATCCAAGCAAATTATCCTAGGCCTACAACATATGATAAGAAAAATTGATGCTCCTGAAAGTAAGTTTAAATCTTTAGTTATTATTTTTTTATAGGTAATAATTGAGATAAATCACCTACTATAGAACTGTGTATTTTTGTTATGGCTCAGTAGGTACCACCAATTTTCCCTATGAACTTTACACCCCCCCTATATTTAACACAATGAAACTTGCATAAAGGTTAATAGTATCTGGAAAATTTTTTGTCCATTCGACAGAAGAAACATTAAACAAACTCATGGTGATTTTTTTTTGATTTTTAAAATTCAGCTTACGGAAATAATGAAAATTATAAATGAAAAACTTGTATATATGCACAAAAAAACAATTATGTCGATTACAGCCACCCACACATTTAAATGTACAAATGTCAGAGAGAGATAATATGTAAAAGATATTTAAGTTTCTTCTTTCAATATGGCCTAAACTGATCACGTGACCTATTTTGGTGGTACCTAATGAGCATCAATATAAAAGGCTAAATGATATTACATATGTAATTTATCTTTAATATATTTTAAACAGTTAAATTTGCCTAAAAAATAATTATTTGTAATCGTTGTATGTAATCGCTTGTCTCTCGCCTCTCGCCTCTAGCCTCTACCTTCTAGCTGTCGTTGTATGCTTATATGCACGCCCGATCTCGAGAGAATTTGCATACATGCAATCCCATTCTCGCTGGTTTGAGATCGCCCATCATTAAATATAGTGCTTAAAGCAGCCATATTTCTTTCCTGTGATCACCCTGCAAGCCAGACACGTCCACGCACGCTTTGAGTTTCGAGGTATGTTATTTACATTATTGATCTGAGGATCACACAAAGTGTGATGCGGAGCAGATCTCTTTAGTCTGCTACTTCGTCTAAGCGGGACACGCTCGGTGGTATCTTTGTCCTTGGTTGTATCATCGGTGGTATGTTATTTACATTATTGATCTGAGGATCACACAAAGTGTGATGCGGAGCAGATCTCTTTAGTCTGCTACTTCGTCTAAGCGGGACACGCTCGGTGGTATCTTTGTCCTTGGTTGTATCATTGGATTTGTCTCTGGGCCCATTCTGACCACAGTCGTTGTGATAGCTCTCAGATGCTGCTGAATCCTCCCACATCAAATCCTCATACAGCCTCGGTGCTTCATCGTCAGAGGAAGTGATGCAGCAACTAGTGGTGTCTGCTCCACGCAGAGGACGAACATCCTTTATGTGGTGGGGTGTTCCATCACCAAGGACCGAATGTGGGCAGTAGACATTTGTTATCTTTCCCTTTCCAAACTGGGTTGTACATCGCCCATGCAGGATCTTAACCCAGACGATATCCCCCACTTTATAACTGCTGGGACCAGTGTCTTCTGGTGCTGATGCAACATCGATGCACTTTATATGGGTCGGGTACGTGTGTATCACATTAGCTGGTGCAGTTGAAGCTGTTATATCATCTTTGGGAGTCACATTGTACTAGTACACTGCCTCCATTACTGAGCTCTGTGTTCTTGTGGCAATGCACTTGATCGTACAGTGAGATCTCTCTGCGATCCCATTACCCGACGGCACGTATGCTCATCGAAATCTCATCCAGAAGCCCCAGCGCTCGGCGAATTTAGTGAACGTCTCTCCAATAAAGGCCATGGTGTTAACTGTGACTAGTTCGACAGGCGACCCCTTTTTGTAGAATACAGTCTCAAGCTGACGGATGATGCTGGCAGAGTCCTAGCATAGTAACTGCCTCCAAATGGCAAATCAACTGGGACCGCATTCGATCAATGTTAGGTAATGCCAACCTCTAAAGTGGGTCATGTCCATTCCGACCCTGCTCCAGTTCTCACGTACGTCCAGTCTTCCAACTTACCGGAGCTGGATCTATGGATTGACACTCCTCGCAGTCTCTGACTACTTCCCACACAGCTGCCTTAGAGATCTCGGTACTAACCAATTTTGCAAAGTAGTGTGTGCGCTTTACACTGGGATGTCCACAAAATCGGTGAATAGTCCGAATGCGAACGGATCCAGCTCTTCTATGGATGCTGTGCACACTGGCTCAGTGGGTTCCATTTCTTTACAGATTGCATCCAACCATCACTGGAGCACTCTGGTGAGCGGATCAGCTCGCTTTGCATGAGATTTGACGAGTGCCACGTCGATTGTTTCAAGAATGCGGCTGCAACACGGAGCTAGCCGCGCGCTGGAAAATGCCTGGTCAGCCGCCCACACACGGAAAAGATGCTTTGACGTGTAAGTACGTCAGGAGCCGTCAGACGCTCACCGTCGTGTTGCCAACGAAGTCTACCATGCTCCTCCCAGACGTATAAGCCCAACACACGAGCGCCACTACTCAGTTGCTCTGGGTCCTTGCAAGTCGGCCCAAACAGCTGAAAATGCGCCTTCACTCTCATTAACAAATATGTCGTCGATGTATGAAGAGGTAGCGCTGTTGATGGTTTCATCTTGCTCGATCACAGCCTTGACAACGGACCGAATGATCTGTGGGGCCACGTTTAGCCCGAACCCCAAGCGGGTAAGGCAATACCTTTGCCCCTTAACCTTCAATGTTTGGAATGG
The DNA here is from genome assembly GCA_023376005.1 of Doryteuthis pealeii. NCBI lineage: Eukaryota > Metazoa > Mollusca > Cephalopoda > Myopsida > Loliginidae > Doryteuthis > Doryteuthis pealeii. The sequence goes on along the minus strand of CM042151.1, from coordinate 81,595,760 downwards.
CCACAACGTGAATTTGTAGATACGCCCGGCGCAGGTCCACTATAGCGACATTTGACCCTTGCTGTCGCCATTCCCTCAGCTTTTGAGTGCAAACGTCTGCATTGGCTGTATAACCATCAACATGCTCATTCAGTTCGCGACTGACTGAGCAAACCTTCCGTTTGTTCTCCTATAGTATGGCCATCTGTGGGATCAGACCTTTTGGGGGTCCACTTCCACGATGCGGTCCAAATCCTTTCACTCACATCGTACTCTGCACAGAAGTCAGGCTCGCTGATCCGGATTGCAGCGCTGAGCGGTTCGCTAGACTGGGGAAAATTTATGATGATGCCGGTGCCAATTACGAACACTCCACCCAGCTGCTTGATTGTGTCCAATCCAACAACTCCCCATCCACGACTAGAACTTCAATGTCGAGGGGGGGGGCCTGTTGCATACGCCAAGTTTGACTACTCCAATTCCACAGCAACTGAGTGTCCTTCCACCAATCTGTGAGTACCTTCACCTTCTCTCTTCGCCATGTCCAACAGCATGCCTTGCACATCAGTGACTGCGTACAACCTGTGTCCACTAGGGCAGTACGCATCATCCCATTGATCCTCACAGTGATCATAGGCAGCGCGCCGCTCTGATGATGTTTGGGGAGGAGACAGGCTCTAAAGACTCATCCCCCTTTTCTGTTTCCCAGACAATTTCGAGCAATATGACCCTGTCACTTGCACCGGTAACAGGTGAGGGTTTTTCAGGAGCCTGGGACATTCGTGCCGCATGAGACAGTCTTGAGCCACGTCATTGGGTCCGTTACATGTGTAATGTCTCGTTTGAGCTGCGGTTTCCTTTGCCTGACAACATGGTGGACATGTTGCTACGGCTGCTAGCCCTATACCCGCAGAGCTGTCTTTTAATATTGCTCGAGCGCGGGCCAATATTTCTGATATGCCCAAGTCGTCCACCTGGGAGGTGGACTGGAGAAGTTACTCTGCATGTTCTGGCAACAATGAATGCGCATATCAAACCCCTCTCCGTCATACCTCCGAACAGAACCGCAAGCTTGCGCATCTCCGCCAAGAAGACATCGACCGTTTCTACCGGGCGCAAGCGGCATGCCACAAACTGCTTGTAAGCTGTCATGGAGTTGAGAGCAAATGCTGTGTATAAGGCTTCTTTTATACAGATAAAATCGGCCATCTTTTCGTAGCTCAGTTGCTGGTAAACAGTATAAGGCACATCGGAACCACGTACTCGATGCTCTTAACACCGCTCAGCCGACATACTAATTCCGCCTTCTCTACCCATTCAATTACCGATTGCCCAGAATCGGTCCCGTCAAAGAGGGGTATCAACTTGGGGTCGAAAGCTATAATGCCGAAATAACTTCTAATAAACGGCTTCCTTCAGGTTATGAGACAGTCGTAGTTGTCGTATGTAATCGCTTGACTCTCGCCTCTAGCCGTCGCCGTATGCTTATATGCACGCCCGATCTCGAGAGAATTTGCATACGTGCAATCCCATTCTCGCTGGTTCGAGATCGCCCATCGTTAAATATAGTGCTTAAAGCAGCCATATTTCTTTCCTGCGATCACCCTGCAAGCCAGACACGTCCGCGCACGCTTTGAGTTTCGAGGTATGTTATTTTCATTACATCCACAACCCATTTATCAACATTATGAATTTCATAAAGAGTTTCTTCTTAGAAATCAATAAGCAAAAACATCAAATACACTATGTACAGAAAAATTACTAACTTGTTGATATTTATTTAAATTTATAATTTTTTTTTTCAGAGTCAACATCTCGAGGCAAAAGCAGTGAAGAAACTGCTGAAAACAATGAACCACCAGGTAAAAAGAGCCGTAGTCTTTGCTCCAGTTTTGAACAACCTTCATCAGCATCTGGGTCAAGTAATGTTTTACCAAATGTTTGTATCCTCTGCCAAAAAGAAAAATATATGGTATGCAGATTCACAAGCAAACGGAATAAGGAAAAACTTGTGAGCTGCTCAACTGCAGATGCAGTTAAATTAAATCAAGCTGCATTAGATAATGAGAATGAATCATTGCTCATGAAGATAAAAAATCAAGATTGTGTGGCAATTGGAGTAAAATATCACAATTCTTGTTACCGTTCGTTCACTTCGTACATGTACAAACGACCAAAAGTCAAAAATCCAGTGGTAACTTCTTATACCGAAGCCTTTGAAATATTTTTAGAGACAGTGAAGGCTAAAATAATTGACAATAAGGAAACATGGAAACTTACAAAGTTGAATGAACTTTTTATCAAGCAAGTTGAGGAAACTTATGGGATTGATGGCAGCACACATCAAGCCGCATATCTTAAAGTAAAGCTGAAAAAGAAGTTACCTCAACTGTGCTTCTATAAATCTCGTATGAACAGAGGATACCTTGTTTGTTTCAATGATATACCAAATCATATTCCCCTTCAAGAGAAAATAAACATAGGTGAAACAAAGTTAGCAAATGAAAATGACACAAATGTATCACTACAAGAAGATAGCGAACAACCAGACCATCCAAATGCAGAATAACTTTTGATTAGATGATGAAAATTGTATACCTGTATTGCTGAGACGAAAAATGCAATCATAAACCGCTGTAATTTTTTTTATTGATAGAATATAAGTGTACCTACATCACAAATATAAATAAATGATCAAAAATGTATGGATTTGTTTTGGTAATAAATGATAATGTATGAGGGGTGTATGAACTAGGTCAAAGTTACTACCTACATACGAGGGGGTGTATGAAAAGGTTTAAGCATCAGAAAAACTAAAAGGGATAAAAGATTTTTGAACATTTTTTTTTTCAACATAGTCTCCTTCACTGAAAACTTGCTCCAATGGCACTGAAGCGCTTTTATCCCATGTAGAAGAACTCTTTTGTTTGGGACTTAAGAAACCCCTCAAATGTAGCTATGCTTAAAACTTTTCATACACCTCTCGTATGTATCTAAAAATAACGTTCTGAAATGTACTTTTTTCCCCAAACTGTCTTTCTTTGTAAGAAAATCCGGAATACAAAGTCTATTATCTGTATGTATATATATATATATACACACACATATGTATGTATGTACGTACAAAGACCCTCTCATCATTAAGCTCCTGAATAGATTAGACTCAATGTCTAACTCTAAGGAGATTATTATATGCTGGATACCAAGTCATATAGGAGTGAGGGGGAATGAAAGAGCTGACTCTGCAGCTAAATCGGCTCTAGATTTAATCCCTGACAAGTTCCAGATACCATATACTGACTTGAAACCTAAAATTAATAGATTCCTTCATACAAAATGGCAGCAACACTGGAATAACTGTATCCACAACAAACTCTTCCTAATCAAACCAACTTTGGGAGGCTGCAGACCAACTTTAAGGAAGTCTAGAAAGGAACAAGTCATTATGTCCCGATTATGCATTGGTCATACAAAACTAACACACTCTTATATACTCAAACAAGAACAACAACCACAATGTGAAACATGTCAAACACCCCTGACAGTCAAACACTTAATGATGGAATGCAGATTTTTTGCTCACATCAGAAAACATTATTTTAAAGCAAACAATATGAAGGACCTATTTGAAAATGTTAACATAGAGGATATTTTCTCCTTTTTGAGGGAAATAAAATCATACCATAGAATATAGACATGAAACAAATCAATGTCATAGAGTATGATTCCCAATAATGCTAACACATTGTTAAAACCAATTACTAAATGTATATATATGAATACACAATAAGTATAACAACCCAACCACTAGGCATGATATAACCCTGGACGGGTTGATATGCCGTTAAAATTAATAAACCAAACCAACCAACCTACAAGTTTATAAGATAATTAATTTTTCTACGAATAATATGAGCTAATTTGTATGTCTCTATACCTCTTGGTATTAATGCTAGTGAAGTTTAAACAATCTGTCATATTCTATTTCTCTGAATGTTTGAGATGAGGCTTGAAGATTAGTATTATTAGTGTTATTCAGACTATTGTGCCCAACTTCATTGTTATTTGTACAACGTTTCGGCCGATATACCCTCCGGCCTTCTTCAGGTATTTCTTGTCGGACTCGGGAACCTTCTTTTCAAACTCGGGAACCTTCTTTTCGAACTCGGAACTTTCTTGTCGTATTCGGGAGCCATCACGGAACTTTGAACCTAACCCTTTATTTATTCCACGGGGGTATCCTGTTCTCATTCCGCTAACCATAGCTGGGGTAGGAGTTGTGCTAATTAATTATTTTTCTAACTGCTTTCACTCAGGATTGAACTCGGGAACCAGAGATAACTTGGACACATGGCCGAGTTGATTAGGCAGTTGGGTTAAAAAACAGTTCTAAGTGACAGTTATCTCTGGTTCTCGAGTTCAATCCTGAGTGAAAGCAGTTAGAAAAATAATTAATTAGCACAACTCCTACCCCAGCTATGGTTAGCGGAATGAGAACAGGATACCCCCGTGGAATAAATAAAGGGTTAGGTTCAAAGTTCTGTGATGGCTCCCGAATACGACAAGAAAATTCCCGAGTTCGAAAAGAAGGTTCCCAAGTCCGACAAGGTTCCCGAGTCCGACAAGAAATACCTGAAGAAGGCCGGAGGGTCTATCGGCCGAAACGTTGTACAAATAACAATGAAGATGGGGACAATAGTCCGAATAATACTAATCTGTCATATTGTTTTTAAATTGTTGGCCATCTTTCAAAATGGCCGCCATTCTCACTAGTGAACATCTTTTACACTCGGAAAAAAACAGTATATTATCCCTGAGTGTATAGGCTTCCATTTGAAATATGTTCTTTCTACCCTTGCTGGGTACAAGGTTGGCTGCTAGGGTTCAACAAGCCCACAATGACCAGAATTTTTTGCTTCTCACTCCCACACTTGCCTCTGTCTCATCCATTGTTACACGAGGTAAGTAGGCCATCTGATCAAATGAGAAGGAAATCCTTCCTATGTCATATTTGCATCAAACTTTGTGGAGCTGCGGTGAGTTTGATGAGTCATTTGAGGGCTCATGAGAGGAAAGGTTCTGGTGGTTGGGGTTATAGGATTGTGAGGAACGACAGTGATCTGTAAAGATTATTCTATTGCTATTTGTGTATATGTATATATATATATATATATATATATATATATATATATATAATTATTATATATATGCATATGTATGTATATACGTAGATGTATTTGTATGTATATATACATATGTATGTATGTACGTAGAAGTATTTGTACGTATATATACTTATGTATGTACGTATGTAGATGTATTTGTATGTATATATACATATGTATGTATGTGTGTATGTATGAAGATGTATTTATATGTATGTATGTATATATACATATGTAGCACCTATATAGCACCTATATGATTTTCCCAACCCTATTGCCCTTGTTTTTTATCATATGGATGCTAGAAGGCGGTGATTGAGGGTCTACATGTCCTGGGAATGACGTTAAACTCTATCTGATGGTGAGTTCCAGTTTTGGAGGTTTGGGGAATGTGGAGCACCCCTTCATCACCATTGCTCCCTGGTCCACTCTGACCCGGAGTGGTAGTACCTGTTAGGGTCCCATCTTTGGGTTAAATAGAAAAACATGAGTTGATAAACAAAATTTGTTATCCATTAAGAATTAATTTATTTAAAAACTTTGTTGGTATTAAATGACCCACTGGGGTTGATATGCCACAAACAAAACAAAACAAAAACTTCATAATACATAAAAAAATTACATGAAGTTTTTTCTGATGAAAAAAATTATTATTTTTGAATTCAGGGGCACGACTTCAGAATGAACTTTTCTCCCTCGTTGGGCCAGTTTAGCTTAGTCAGTAGAGCATCTGTCTAGAAACCACAAGGTTTCAGGTTCAAAACTGGCCTACACCAACTCAGTGACTGAATAGAACAGCTTAGAACTGTGTGGTAAAGTGGGGAGTTGATAGTTGGTGCGGTGCTCCACCTCGGACACAAAAACAATCTCCCTGGTCTAGCACTAATGAAAAGGGAACAGACTCCCTCGCTATCTGCTTGATACCAACAATAGGCCACTCTGCAAGGTTGCTGCATGAGGACATTTATGCAGCTCACAGGCTATTTCTTTTTTTTTTTGTTTGCTATGTTAAATAAAGCATTTGTAATTTTGATAAATAAATGTCTCTTGTTTTTAGCTCCAAGTTATTTCTTTAGGATTGGGGCCTTTACATTCAGAAGTTTTTAATTTATTCTGTTGTTACCTTGAGTTGGGTTTTGATAACACTCACAAAAACTTTGATAGGCATCCTCTTTGCAGTTTGTGTTCCACTAGTCATCGCATCGTATTGAACAAGCAATACCCCAACCCTATTGCCCTCATGGCAAGCCCCAAACCCTTTTTATCATATGGGTGCTAGAAGGCGGTGGCTGTGGGTCTACATGTCCTGGGAATGACATTAAAAACTATCTGATGGTGAGGTTCCAGTTTTGGAGGTTTGGGGAATGTGGAGCACCCCTTCATCACCATTGCTCCCTGGTCCACTCTGACCCGGAGTGGTAGTACCTGTTAGGGTCCCATCTATGGGTTAAATAGAAAAATGTATTTATAAAAAAATTGTATTATCCATTAAGAATTGATTTATTTCAAAACTTTATCGGCATTAAATGACCCACTGAGGTTGATATGCCGTAAAACAAAAAAAAAAAAAAAAAAAAATGTACAAGCAAACTGATTTCCCATTTCTATGATGATCGATTTTTAATTAAAAATTAGCAGTTATTAGCCTGGATGATAGACGTCCTGGCCACGACATACACGCACATCAGAGTGGGGCACAAACGCACCCAAATATCTTTGTAGTTCCATCCATCCAACCACAGTTTTATTAATTTTTTCACAACTTTGGTTAAATTTTAATTGATGGACCATAAAAAAAAAAAATTAAATTTTTGTCATAATTAGATTCAAGATCTTACAGTCAAGTCACGTTGAAAATACTGTGTAAAACTGTTCTGCCTTGTGGAGACAATGCTGTTTTTTTTTTTCCCCCTAAATATGGGCATCGTTTTTTAGTGAAAAGTTTAAATCAGTGGTTCCTAACCATTTTAGTACCATGCCCCACTTTTTTATCACAAATTTCTTCATGTCCCCCACCCGTTAATTGTTTAGTATGACATAACAATATCAGTTTTGAAGAAGTATAACATAAAAGATTGTATCTTTCAAATAAAACTAAAGGGTTTAACTTCAAATTTAATTAAATAAAATCCATTTTATAATGTGTATAATTACGGGGGAGGGCAACAGATGAAGAACTGCAAAGTTAAACAAGTCAGAAGCCATGCATATAGCTGGTGCCAGATGCACAATAACATTAGTGGGTGAACACTTGACTAGATTGCACAAGCTGTTGTGCTCAGCTAGGTTGTAATTACAATTTTACCCTATAAATTTATAATTTTTACCCAATTAGGATAAAAAAAAAATGTTGATATTACTATATTTTTCATATTGCCCACCTATTATTATTAAATTGCCCCCCAGTGGGCATAGGCCCTACATTGAGAATCACTGATATAGATAAATTATTTGTATTATATCAACATCAAGATAAATATTATGGTTAAGTAATGGGTCATTTTTCATGAATTAAATCAAAATTTTAATCGATAAAATATTTAAATGAAATTACATAAAATAGACATTGACATTTTAAAATATATTATGGTAAAATATTAATTAGAAATAATAAATGGCTGCTCCAATATTACTTAGGTAGTGAGTGTCAAGAATACAAAAGATAAAATTTGATAAATATTCATGAATTTTGAGTTTGTTTTAACTGGAACTGATATGAGTTTCCTAAGATTTGTCCTTTTCCTCTTATCTTTATTTAATAAAAAAACACATTTAAATTTTTTAAATTTTAAAATCATTTGATAGCAAAGTAATTACTGAAGGAATAATTTCCCAAAATATTACAAATCAAAAAGACACAGAATAATTTTTTATAAGTATAGAGTTAAAAATAATCAAAAAAAATAATGTAAATAAATTTAAAAAATTAAAAGAAATATTAAATCATACATAAAAATCAACAAAATGAAAATATAATAAGATATGATTGATCCAAAAATGATAAAATCCTTATTTAGAAAATTTAATGAGGATAAATAATGAAATCAGATTTAACATTCTATAAAGTTATAATTAGGGCATAAATAGTGTATAATATTATATATATAGGTTAAAAAAGGCAATAATCTATATTTAGTTAGTTTAGACAATGAAAACAGCATATAAGAACAATATATTGATTGTATCTGGATATACACAAATCAATAAAAGCTAAATGCTATACCCACCATTTAAGTCAGGATACAAATGAGTTGCATAAAGTTCTATACTGGATTAGAAAAGGCAATAAAACAACATGTCAAGTGAGAATATTACACTGGACACAGAATATACAAATCAATAAAACTAAATGCCATGCCCATTTTAAGTCAGTTGGATACAAAGTTTATAAGTTCTATACACGTTAGTTAGAAAGAGGGAAAAGAAAACAGCATGTCAAGTGAGAATATTTACACTGGACAACAGAATATACAAATCAAAAAAACTAAATGCTTATCACATTTAAGTCAGGATACAAATGAGTTGCATAAAGTTTATACTGATTAGAAAAGGCAATAAAACAACATGTCAAGTGAGAATATTTACACTGGACAACAGAATATACAAATCAATAAAAACTAAATGCTTATCACTTTAAGTCAGGATACAAATGAGTTGCATAAAGTTCTATACTGGAAAATGTTTCAATCTAAAATGCATATCAAATGAGATTTTTGGAGAATTTTGAATAAAATATCAAATAAACATTTGTAGATAATGATCAAAATTTACTTTTTATGAAGTTGTGGAATTTATGTTTTTTTTTATATATGTTTGTTATTTAACTCAATAGTATAAAATCAATCAACAAAATATTTTATTTATATGAATTTCCTTTCAACATAATTAGTCTGTTAAATTCTCACATTAGTTTACTAACTGCTAAAAACAATAACGTGGAGAAATACTTTATAAATTGAAAAAACTCTAATGCTTATCTCCATTTAAGTCCAAAGACATATAAACGTTTCATATTAAGTTTATTTCTACACATGATCATAATGATCTTTTCATGATAAATTGGAAAGACTGGGAGAAACCAATTGGAACGAATTGAGTGTTGACATGTAGATGATTTACATGAATATACACTCTCCCAGTTCATTTATGAAGCACTCCTCTTAGGACTATGCATGAGAAATTCTTCTGCAAATTATCCCCCCCGCCCCATAACACATAAAAATGGAGAAATAAAGCCAGTAAATATTGGTAAATTTTGTCATTTTTGTTTAGAAAATAGAAATTTTGCCTTTTTTACCTACCCATACTATTTGCTTCATATCTTTTTCCGCCCTGGGAAGATTAACTCTTAACTTACTATACCACCTCATTCCACCCGGCCGGAATTCTCCTTCATTTTCCTAATCCACCCCAAATTATAGCCTTTGTTTAAATGTAATATGAAACATATTTAGAAGACTTTGATTTAATGGAAATAACAGATAACTTTAGATGCAAAGGTCATTTTTAGCCATTTTTTTTTTATATATCTGGAATATATATATATATATATATATATATATATATATATATATCAGGAATGCTCTGGACTTAGAAAATTCTCAACAGGATGTTAAGAGTTAAAGAGGATTTCGGATATTTTTTTTTACAACAAATAGACTTTCCAATGATATCAAATTTAGCATGGCCTTTTTCATTTCTAGGTTGAGGCCCAAAATGAGCTAATTCTACTGGGCTAGCAAGGCAATCGACTGAGACAGACACAGAACAGTGTCTGTCCCAGAATTCTTCTGTGCATGATAGAATGTTGGGTCTTGGGGAAATGAAAATAAAGACATCAAAATTGAATTACATTTTTGTGTTCATTGATAAGAACTGAAAAAAATGGACATAGAGATTCTGTAACCTCAGAAACACCCAACCAACCCAAGATGACCCAAGATGTAGATTATGAGTTATCTCCCTTGGACTATTTCAGTAGAAGGAACTCAAAAGAGGAAGAAAGTTAATTGGCAACAGACTAAATATACCGTGATCCATCATTAGAGTGACTGCCATTCAACTATAATCTGTCAGTATAATTTTACTTACTCTTATACCAGTGACCCCTTAATTGCTTCTGACTCTAACTCTCTATTGTAGTACTTTTTAAGGTCCCATCTATGGGTCACATAGATCTGCTTGAAAATTTGTATTTGATAGGACCGTATTCAAACAAAACTGTCAATAGACAGCTGAATGGCAGTCATTTTAATGATGGACAATCATCGTATATGTAGTCTGTTGCCAATTAACTTTCTTCCTCTTTTGCCAAAGAGTTCTTTCTACTGAAATTGTCCAAGGGAGATAACTCATAATCTACACAAAATAACCAAGAGAGAACTCAGCCCAGTTAGCAGGAACAGAAATTAAGAAAATAATAAGAGTCAGAATAAGAATATGAATATCCAACATGTAGGGCTTCTAATACTTCTAATAATAATAGAGATCTTGAAAATGCAACTTTCTAACACTTAACAAGACTGAGGCTTCTAATACTTCTAATAATAGAGATCTTGAAAAAACTTTCTAACACTTAACAAGAATGAGGCTTCTAATAATTCTAATCAACACATAGAGATCTTGAAAATGCAACTTTCTAACACTTAACAAGACTGAGGCTTCTAATAATTCTAATCAACACATAGAGATCTTGAAAATGCAACTTTCTAACACTTAACAAGAATGAGGCTTCTAAGAATTCTAATCATCACATAGAGATCTTGAAAATGCAACTTTCTAACACTTAACAAGACTGAGGCTTCTAATAATTCTAATCAACACATAGAGATCTTGAAAATGCAACTTTCTAACACTTAACAAGAATGAGCTTCTAATAATTCTAATCAACACATAGAGATCTTGAAAATGCAACTTTCTAACACTTAACAAGAATGAGCTTCTAATAATTCTAATCAACACATAGAGATGAAAATGCAACTTTCTAACACTTAACAAGAATGAGCTTCTAATAATTCTAATCAACACATAGAGATCTTGAAAATGCAACTTTCTAACACTTAACAAGAATGAGACTTCTAATAATTCTAATCAACACATAGAGATCTTGAAAATGCAACTTTCTAACACTTAACAAGAATGAGGCTTCTAATAATTCTAATCAACACATAGAGATCTTGAAAATGCAACTTTCTAACACTTAACAAGAATGAGGCTTCTAATAATTCTAATCAACACATAGAGATCTTGAAAATGCAACTTTCTAACACTTAACAAGAATGAGCTTCTAATAATTCTAATCAACACATAGAGATCTTGAAAATGCAACTTTCTAACACTTAACAAGAATGAGGCTTCTAATAATTCTAATCAACACATAGAGATCTTGAAAATGCAACTTTCTAACACTTAACAAGAATGAGGCTTCTAAATTTCTAATCAAACACATAGAGATCTTGAAAATGCAACTTTCTAACACTTAACAAGAATGAGGCTTCTAAGAATTCTAATCAACACATAGAGATCTTGAAAATGCAACTTTCTAACACTAAACAAGAATGAGGCTTCTAAGAATTCTAATCAACACATAGAGATCTTGAAAATGCAACTTTCTAACACTTAACAAGAATGAGGCTTCTAATAATTCTAATAAACACATAGAGATCTTGAAAATGCAACTTTCTAACACTTAACAAGAATGAGGCTTCTAATAATTCTAATACACATAGAGATCTTGAAAATGCAACTTTCTAACACTTAACAAGAATGAGGCTTCTAATAATTCTAATCAACACATAGAGATCTTGAAAATGCAACTTTCTAACACTTAACAAGAATGAGGCTTCTAAGAATTCTAATCAACACATAGAGATCTTGAAAATGCAACTTTCTAACACTTAACAAGAATGAGGCTTCTAATAATTCTAATCAACACATAGAGATCTTGAAAATGCAACTTTCTAACACTTAACAAGAATGAGGCTTCTAATAAATTCTAATCAACACATAGAGATCTTGAAAATGCAACTTTCTAACACTTAACAAGAATGAGGCTTCTAATAATTCTAATCAACACATAGAGATCTTGAAAATGCAACTTTCTAACACTTAACAAGAATGAGGCTTCTAATAATTCTAATCAACACATAGAGATCTTGAAAATGCAACTTTCTAACACTTAACAAGACTGAGGCTTCTAATAATTCTAAACACATAGAGATCTTGAAAATGCAACTTTCTAACACTTAACAAGACTGAGGCTTCTAATAATTCTAATCAAACACATAGAGATCTTGAAATGCAACTTTCTAACACTTAACAAGACTGAGGCTTCTAATAATTCTAATCAACACATAGAGATCTTGAAAATGCAACTTTCTAACACTTAACAAGACTGAGGCTTCTAATAATTCTAATCAACACATAGAGATCTTGAAAATGCAACTTTCTAACACTTAACAAGACTGAGGCTTCTAATAATTCTAATAAACACATAGAGATCTTGAAAATGCAACTTTCTAACACTTAACAAGAATGAGGCTTCTAATAATTCTAATCAACACATAGAGATCTTGAAAATGCAACTTTCTAACACTTAACAGAATGAGGCTTCTAATAATTCTAATCAACACATAGAGATCTTGAAAATGCAACTTTCTAACACTTAACAAGACTGAGGCTTCTAATAATTCTAATCAACACATAGAGATCTTGAAAATGCAACTTTCTAACACTTAACAAGAATGAGGCTTCTAATAATTCTAATCAACACATAGAGATCTTGAAAATGCAACTTTCTAACACTTAACAAGAATGAGGCTTCTAATAATTCTAATCAACACATAGAGATCTGAAAATTAACAAGACTGAAATAATTCTAATCAACACATAGAGATCTTGAAAATGCAACTTTCTAACACTTAACAAGAATGAGGCTTCTAATAATTCTAATCAACACATAGAGATCTTGAAAATGCAACTTCTAACACTTAACAAGACTGAGGCTTCTAATAATTCTAATAACACATAGAGATCTCTGAGACTTGAAAATGCAACTTTCTAACACTTAACAAGACTGAGGCTTCTAATAATTCTAATAAACACATAGAGATCTTGAAAATGCAACTTTCTAACACTTAACAAGACTGAGGCTTCTAATAATTCTAATAAACACATAGAGATCTTGAAAATGCAACTTTCTAACACTTAACAAGAATGAGGCTTCTAATAATTCTAATAAACACATAGAGATCTTGAAAATGCAACTTTCTAACACTTAACAAGAATGAGGCTTCTAATAATTCTAATCAACACATAGAGATCTTGAAAATGCAACTTTCTAACACTTAACAAGAATGAGGCTTCTAATAATTCTAATAAACACATAGAGATCTTGAAAATGCAACTTTCTAACACTTAACAAGAATGAGGCTTCTAATAATTCTAATCAACACATAGAGATCTTGAAAATGCAACTTCTAACACTTAACAAGAATGAGGCTTCTAATAATTCTAATAAACAATAGAGATCTTGAAAATGCAACTTTCTAACACTTAACAAGAATGAGGCTTCTAATAATTCTAATAAACACATAGAGATCTTGAAAATGCAACTTTCTAACACTTAACAAGAAATGAGGCTTCTAATAATTCTAATAACACATAGAGATCTTGAAAATGCAACTTTCTAACACTTAACAAGAATGAGGCTTCTAAAATTCTAATAAACACATAGAGATCTTGAAAATGCAACTTTCTAACACTTAACAAGAATGAGGCTTCTAATAATTCTAATAAACACATAGAGATCTTGAAAATGCAACTTTCTAAACACTTAACAAGAAGAGGCTTCTAATAATTCTAACACATAGAGATCTTGAAAATGCTAACACTTAACAAGATGAGGCTTCTAATAATTCTAATAAACACATAGAGATCTTGAAAATGCAACAACTTTCTCTTAACAAGAATGAGGCTTCTAATAATTCTAATCAACACATAGAGATCTGAAAATGCAACTTCTAACACTTAACAAGAATGAGGCTTCTAATAATGAGATCTTGAAAATGCAACTTTCTAACACTTAACAAGAATGAGGCTTCTACTAAATTCTAACACATAGAGATCTTGAAAAATGCAACTTTCTAACACTTAACAAGATGAGGCTTCTAATAATTCTATTAACACTTAACAAGATGAGGCTTCTCATTAGTTTTTAAACTGGAACTCCATGAAAATATTGAAATTCACACTTGAGAAAATAATTTATCATCAGTGCATTTTTGTTTTTTCTTTAATTTGGTTCCATGAAATGTTTATGTATATATTTAAAAATAAAATACGTCTGAAGATATTTGCATTTGTGTATTTGCGTATGACTGTTAATTTTTTTTATTTTATGAAAATGCTAATCATTCATTTCATTAAGATGAAAATGTTTTATCTCCAGTGTGTATTCGCATGTGCCTTTTTAAATTGGAAGTGCTTGAAAATGCTGTTTCACACATTGGACAGGAAAATGGTTTCTCTCCTGTGTGTATTCGCATGTGCTTTTTCAAACTTGAATTCACTGAAAATGCTGATTCACATATTTCACAGGTAAATGGTTTCTCCCCTGTGTGTATTCTCATGTGTTTTTTTAAACCAGAATTATTCGAAAACACTGATCCACACACTTGACAAGAAAATGGTTTCTCTCCTGTATGCATTCGCATGTGGTTTTTTAAATTAGAATTGTGTGAAAATGATGATCCACATACTGGGCAAAAATGTGGTTTCTCTCCTGTGTGTATTCGCATGTGTGTTTTTAAATTGTAAGACCTTGAAAATGCTGATCCACATACTTGACAAGAAAATGGTTTCTCCCCTGTGTGTATCAGCATGTGGTGTTTTAAACTGGCTCTCTGCGAAAATGCTGATTCACACAATTCACATGAAAATGGTTTGTTTCCTGTGTGTATATGCATGTGTGTTTTTAAACTTGAAGTATTGGAAAATGCTGATCCACACACTTGACAAGAAAATGGTTTCTCTCCTGTGTGTATTCGCATGTGTGTACTTAAAGTGGAAGGTCGTGAAAAAGCTGATCCACACACTTGACAAGAAAATGGTTTCTCTCCAGTGTGTATTAACATATGGATTTTTAAACTGGCTTCCTGTGAAAATGCTGATTCACATAATTGACATGAAAATGGTTTCTCTCCTGTGTGTACTCGCATGTGCTTTCTTAAATTAGAATTGTGTGAAAATGCTGATCCACACACTTGACAAGAAAATGGTTTCTCTCCTGTATGCATTCGCATATGTGTTTTTAAATTCGAACTGCGTGAAAATGCTGATCCGCACACTTGACAAACATGTGGTTTTTCTCCTGTGTGTATTCGCACATGCCTTTTTAAGGAGGAATTGTCTGAATGTGCTGATCCACACACTTCACATGAAAATGGTTTCTCTCCTCTGTGTATTCGCATATGATTTTTCAATTCTGAATTTTTAGAAAATGCTGATTCACACACTTGACAAGTGTAAGGTTGCTTTTCATCGTCTTTTTGCATGGTGATTTGAGGAATGATAATTTAGTAAAAATACTGATGTACAAACTTATAAGGTTTGGTTTGGTTTCTCTGTTTAATGGCATATCAATCCCAGTGGGTTATTTAATGCTAAAGCTCTCCTTGTAGTGAAAAGGATGTTTTTCTTTTGTATACTTCTATTTAAAGATGAAAACTTTCAAACTGCAGATCCACACACTTGGATATTATACATTTTCACAAAAGCAGATTTTGTTTTTCATTTTGAAATCTGTTAATCTCCTCTACAACTGATATCTGAAAACAAAGAAGAGACATTATTATAGAAAAGAAAGAAAACAAAGAAGAGACATTATTATAGAAAAGAGGATACTCGTTATTTACATTCATATAATTGTAATAAATCTTGTTTTTAAATCTTCCATCCGTTATCATCCTACAACAGCCTCTGGTTAAAAATGAAACCCTCCAAATCATCCAAAATGCAATGCAAAAATGTGAATACAGATTATCTGGTGACACTTAATCACAGATTTCTTATTTGTCCCATTCTATTTCACCCAATTTAAGAAATAAACATTCCAAATAGTCTTGCATCACTTATATGCCCATTGTAAAATTAAAATTAATTAAAAAAAGAAAGAAATTTGTTTGCTTTATTTTTGAGATTAAAATTGTAAATAACGGAATATATTTTGGTAATTTTGATCTGATGTCATCCAGGCCTCCTGCCTTAATTTACGCTATGTTTTAGTGAGCCAGCATCAAGTGAATTTTGAGCCCAAATTCTTTTTCAGAGTCGTATTTTTGTCACTTTTATTTTTGTATTATTTATTGCAAATACAACAGTAGGATTTATATGTAATGAAATTGCAAAACATCATTTCTGGTTTAAACAGATTTTTGTTTCATTTTGTGGAAATTCCATGGGTCCTGCTAGTTATAATGATTACATTTGTGATATATTTATGATACCTGTAATATATATTATAATTCAAACTAAGTGACAAACAACTTTTTTTATATTGCTGTTCAATAAACATATATGAAAAACAATTTAAAGATTCTTTTTTAACTTTTGCTTAAGTTTATTTTATATTAACCAAAAGGATGTACCATTATAACTACAACATTAATGAAATGTTTACATCTTAACACTTAACTAAATACATATATATATATATAAAAGGAACTTTGTGTCTAACATTTCATGATCTTAAAAAAGAAACTTCAACTGTTTTGTATTGTTATAAAAATATTTTTTGAAATATAAATTTCTTATAAATGTAAATATTATCAATTTAAAGGAATTCTATTTATTTATCAAGAAAACTAAAAATTATTCATTATAGAAACTAGCAAAATAAAAAAAATAAAAAAATTACGCCCTTTGCTTTTGAAAGATATTGCTTGAGGAGGTGGAAGTTAAAAATTAAATGTCGGAGAGTTTGAAACATAAATCATGAAATCATCAAATTTATTAACAGAGTAAAAAAACAAAAAAAAAAAAAAACAATTTGAAATCAAAACTAAATTCTATTAACTTTAAATATCTATTAAAATAAAACAAACTATATATAAATAAATGATACTGGGGATGTATCTATTAAAACTTGTTTTAAAAAACAATGAGGACTGTCTAATGTTGCATGCATCATATTTTGAGTGTATCTATTCTATGTTATAACAATTTAGGGTATAGTGATGTAAGCAGTGACGTAGTTTTTGTTACAGACAAAAACCGGAAGCGAATCTCCATTATTAATAGAGATGTTGGTTGGATGCTTAGATTTTACGGCATGCAACCCTTGGGTTATTTTATGCTGAAGATATTTTGTTTTATTCATTCTTGATGGATACTCAATTTTTAAAAAACACATTTTAAAAATCATTTTTAAAATTTAATTCATAGATGGATACTAACAGGTACTACCACTCCGGGTCAGGGTGGACCAGGAGGTAATGGCAATAAAAGGGTCATCCACACTCCCCAGGGTTCTAGAATTGGAATATCTCCATTAGATACAGTTTAATGTTATACCCAGGATAATTATAGAATGGTAAAGAAAAATAAATTTGTAAATAAAGATTATTTCTGCTTTGTTATTGTGGGGGTTTTAATGGTAAAAAATAAGACAAACGACTGGTAACAATGTATACAAATGTATTTAACAAAAAGGAGTAGAAATTACAGCAAAGAATGTGGAGATTGCGTCTGACCATCCAGTTACGGGCTGACTCGCATTGCTTTGTCTCAAGCCACAATTGTTCCTGCTACTTATAGTAGTCATTGGCGCATTCCATTTATGTCCATAGTTTATATCACCTATAACAGTTATCAAGGAAAATTATTATACAGTGATTATTACTTTTGCTTAAGTTTTATTTATCTAAAAGAAAAAGATGCACCAATATTGTTAAAAGAAACTTAGAGAAATCTTTATAAATGATAATGTTAACAATTCCAAGGGATTTCTTTTACCAAGAAAACTAAGAATTATTCACTCAAGAAAAATAATGTTGTAAATAAAGTTTTGGGGCATATAATGAGACTGTTAGGACCATATGGCTTTTAGGCACCCCTTTTCCGATCTCGTTTCATAAGGACATCTTTTTCATTTACACCGTCAACATCCAGTTGTTAACAGATGATTTTTAGAGTTTTTTTTTAATTATAAAACTAACCCCTAACCCTAACCCCTAACAAACAACCGGATGTTGTAGAAATGTTTTAGAAATGAACCTATTCAACATATTTGTTTTTAAATAATAATGGGCCTTTCAAGGGAATTTCATTACCTGACTTTGAACTTTGGCAAGGTCATCTATTTCAGAAAAAACTCTTGACAGTTCAAGATGTACCTCTTTCACCCTAAGAGAGAGAGAGAGAGAGAGAGAGAGAGAGAGAGAGAGAGAGAGAGAGAGAGAGAGAGAGAGAGAGAGAGAGAGAGAGAGAGAGAGAGAGAGAGAGAGAGAGAGAGAGAGAGAGAGAGAGAGAGAGAGAGAGAGAGAGAGAGAGAGAGAGAGAGAGAGAGAGAGAGAAAGAGAGAGAGAGAGAGAGAGAGAGTTAAATTTAAACTTGTGCAAGTATTAGTGTTTAGGTATAGAGGTAATTTGAGTAAAAAAAAAGATGTATAAGTTTTTACCTATATTGTCTTATTTCTTATTTGTATTTTATCGGGGGGGGGGGGGGAGATGTGTAGGGAATTGTAAATAAAAAAACTTGGATCTTCCAAAATGTTGGCTCATTTTCATTTTAAAAATGAATTAAAATTGATTAAATCGACTATTTAAGATCAAATTCTTGTTTAAGCCAAAAAGTAGTAACATAATGAGCATCAGTCAGAAAAGCCAAATAATATTACGTGTGTAATTTATTTTTAATAGATTTTTAACATTAAATAATCCCAAAAATTTTACAAAAGAATGGTGCTTTATGTGAAGTAATTTACAAACTAAAATACCTGTATTATTTAAGATTTAAAAAATTATAACAGTTTCTTCTTAGAAATCAATAACAAAAATAATTAAATACACTATGTACAGACAAATGACTAAATTGTTGATATATATTAAAATGTAATACAATTTTTGGGGGGTTTCAAACAAGCAGTGCATAAACCTTGTTTACATTGTTTGCATTACTTTTTGTAGAGAAAGAAGTTTAACATGATATGCCAGCATCTACAGGAGGTCGTAAGTGATAATTTATTAACCCAGATTGATAAACAAAAAATTAACAAAAATCAGGGAATTATCTAATTTTAATAAAATTTTCACTGTTGACTTATTAATCAACAAATCCTTTCTTTTAAATTACTGAATCGTTTCAATCAAACTGATTCAGTGGAAATAAACCGAAATTCTTTAAAATAAATATTACCGTTTGCGCCACCCATACGCACCTTGAGAAAACAATTTATATACCTAATTAATAGATCAAATTCATTTGAAATATGAAACGCCTAATTTTATGTTTCAAATTTCATATTTTTAGATTCTAAAAACAAATATTTATTTAGTAAATGTGTTCGACGGTAACTTTGGCAGTGCTTATTTTACACCGGTAACCAGCAATTAAAAATAAGAAAAAAAAAAACCCACAAAAAAACAAACAAACAAAAAACAAGTGGCATAGCGTTTATTAAGGGCAGGAACCAGGGATGTATCTAATACCATAGCACCGGACAAAATGAACGTTTAACTTATTAATTAAGATGTGCTCAATTTAAAATTTATAAGTAATAATTATTTAATTTCTTTTCTATTCAATTTATGATTCACTTAATTCATTTACATTGAACTTAATAATAGTCTGGTATTTCCCTTCATTCTAATTTTTCGGTACCACCAATTTTCCCTGTGAAATCCCCCCTCCCTATATTTAACAAAATAAAACTTACATAAATGTTAATACTATTTTGAGATTTTTTTGTCCATTCGAATGAAGAAACATTGAAAGAACTCCTAATGATTTAAAAAAAAAAAATCAGCATACGGAAATAATGAAAATTATAAACGAAAAACAATGTTTACATTTTTGCACCGTTAAATCAATTGAAATTTTACATAGCCAAAAACAAGTTATGAGTAGAGGCTTTTTTTTTTATTCATTCTATGAAAAATCAATTAATGGTCTGATTTTCACGAAAATTTCCATATTTGCTTAACTTTTGATGAAAAAATGTCTGAAATAGTTTTTTTTTTTCAAAAATATATTAGGGAAACTTTTTTACGAGGTCTACCCACCCACCATTTTATTTTAGGAAATATGAAAAAATGAACCGACAAAAAATGATTTTTACTTTTTTCTATAAAGATAATAGTTTGAATAATTATATCAGAAGATTGTTATAAGTCTCAATGCGAGAGCTTTTTATTAAAAGAACCATGAATACAGAATTCTGCTAAAAAATATCAATAAAGAAACTGACCGTGTTGTAAATAAACGGACTGTTTTACTTATTTTTCACGATAACGATGAGTTATTTTTCCCCAATCGGATAATTTGATCTTTGAAGTAACAGTTTTTTCTTTGTAACAACTCTTTATGTGCATTATTTCTTTTTTGCAAGATTTTTAAAAAAGTTCAAAAATATTTACGTTTCTTCCTTCAATATGGCCTAAACTGATCACGTAACCTATTTTGGTGGTACCTACTATTTTTGGTTGTATTTTTTTCTTTTTAAATAATAAATATGTTATGAACATTGTTATCATTTAAAACGATAACAAATATAAAATCGAATATTTCATATGAATTATCGACTCAAACAATGAGTCAGCTAAAATGTATCATCCAGTCACAAAACGTGTATTTTTATTATTTGTCAAGTGAAAAAAAGAAGGAAGAAATTAAAAATGAACGTTTTACTTACTTCTTTTTCTTTAATTTTCATTTGGTTTCTTTTTCTTGTGACAATGCAACATTAGGGAAAATGAAATACGGGTAAAATTTTAAAATAAATTAAATGTTTTCTGGTTGGATGAAATGGGAAAACAACTGACGTTTACGATCAATGCATAATATTTATTAAAAAAACAAACAAAAAATGGCCAAGGGAGATAATTATTTATTTGCTTTGCTTAGCTGAGATACGGTAGGGAAATGATAGAAATTACGGTGAAAAATCTGAAATATTTTGTTTCGACTTTTCGTCAGGATCAGCAAAATAAATTTTGAAATTATGATCAGCAAAAATTAATTTTTAATTCCTTTGCTGAGAAACGGTAAGGAAATTATAGGATATTTTGTTTTTACTTTTCGCCATGATCAACAAAATAAATTTTTAATTTATAATTATAAGTCCATGAAATTATCAGAACCGAACACTTGAGAAGAAAATAGGGTTATTTCCTATAACACCAACATAAAAAGGGGAACCACTCTTGACTGATAAATTATCTATTTATCTGTCGGCTTGGGCGTTAGAATGCACCTCTGCAGAAGAGTAAAACTTCCCCAATGCGGCCACCTGTTGGCCGTGTGTGGCGACCTGTAATGCTAAAGGATAGAACCAAGGTGGTTGAGCGGTCCATGACTTGCAATACTCCACTTTGGCCCTTTCTTGGGCTAGACAGGTGGTCGAAGAGGCCCCCTTCGATCAATTGGCTGATCACATCAAGCCCTAGCACCTATATGATTTTCCCAATCCTATTGCCCTTATGGCAAGCCCCAACCCTTTTTATTATATGGGTGCTAGAAGGCAGTAGCTAAGGGTCTTGGTCCTGGTAATGACGTTAAACTATCTGATGGTGAGGTTCCAGTTCTGGAGGTTTGGGGAATGTGGAGCACCCCTTCATCACCATTGTTACCTGGTCCACTCTGACCCGGAGTGGTAGTACCTGTTAGGGTCCCATCTATGAGTTAAATAGAAAAATGTCTTTAGAAAAAACAGTGAGTATCCATTAAGAATGACTTTATTTCAAAACTTTATTGGCATTAAATGACCCACTGAGGTTGATATGCCATAAAACAAACCAAACCAAATCAAACCCCTGTATGTATTCATATATACCTTTTCAATTCAATAAAAAAATTCTAATGCACATATTTATATATTTACCCCCCCCCCCCAATAATAACACTGGATGTGATGCAAGGTAATTGTTAAAGTGGAATTTAACAAGTTTGAATTGAGAGTTTTCCTTCTCCTAGACTGGTTTCCTTACCAAGATTAAAGAGCCCAGTCTGCCCTACTATTTACCCATAGCTGGACGGAGAAAAGTTGAATTCATACCTTTCCCAAGCACTATGTTCAAATTTAAACTGGAATTATCTGAAAATGCTGATTCACATTGTGGAGAAACCAGAAGTTCTCACTACGACGATTAAAAGTCAAATGACGAAAAATAATGTTCTGCTCAAGAGGATTGCGCAGCCTGTAAAAAGAAAAGTTGAAATAATATAAATTTTCGACCTATCAGAGACGTTCGCGCCTAAAAAGAAGTTTATCAAATAAACCCCTTTTGGAGCCTACTTATTTCTTATAAATAACAGGATTTTCGGATACCAAGATACCAATATTTTACTTGTCTAAACGAATCCACGTCTTCCTGTGTAAGATTAAATCACATTCAATTTTAGAAGGTATGAACAATTGTATCTCTCTCTCTCTCTCTCTCTCTCTCTCTCTCTCTCTCTCTCTCTCTCTCTCTAATCAGCCATTTACGAGATCAGCAATTTATATACGCCTGACTGTTTTGTGACTTTGAAATCTTACCCTTTCTTTCTCACTTCAAAATTTATAACATCTCTTTTCTCACATGTTATGATGAACTTTACAAAAATTACATTTTTGTACAAAGACTGATGAAAGAACTTTGCTCGGTATTTTGCATTACGTTTTTGTAAACATCTTATTATAATGGAGATTGTGTGTTTTTCTGTCTGTAACCGAAACTATATTACTAATCGAGTCACAATTAACATAGTTATTTACATCACATTCTCCATGATTTTATTTATATTTAAACCTGAATTATTAATAAAATTACTTGACCTTTTTATTAGTGTTGTCCATATCTACATACAAATAACATGAAATTGTATTTATATATACAAAAAATAGCAGTTTGCAGTGTGAATGGGAAGGATAATTTGCATATTGATATTAAACATGTGATTTTATTAAATATGTGCTTAGTATTATTGATTTCTAATTGTTTGGTTTTATTTTAATGAATATAAGCAAAAATCTCTTCAATGAATCTTAAATGAAATCCATTAACAAGAAGAAATAACTGTCATTTTATTCTTTATTTCCTAATTTAACTAAATAGTTAAATAAGTAAAATTCAGCAATGAAAGACGGCAGTGATGGAAGAGTAAGTTTCATTTCTATTTTTCTATTATACCCCCACTCTGTTACATATCTTTTTGTCTGCCTCTAATTTAATACAATATTTCATTACATTAAAATTTAAATACTTGCACCCAGAGGGTGCATATATTTGCTAGTAATCTTAATATAAGTTGTTTGTTTTTAAAACTGAATTTTGTTTTCTATGCCATGTGCCTACATAATTAAATGTTCTTATGGTGTGCTTTTATGTTTTGAATAATATTTCATTCATTTTAACTTTAAACTGGTGACCTCACAACTTACTTCAACAACCCTACCTTAACCACCATATTTGACAAGAAAAAATGGTTTCCCTCCAGTGTGTATTTGCATGTGAAATTTTGAATATGAACTTAGTAAAAATATGTAACCATGCAAGAAAATGGTTTGTCTTCTGTGCTGATCCACACACTGGACAAGAAAATAGTATTTTTGCTGTGTGTATTTGCATATACCTTTGTTTGTTTGTTTGTTTTTTTTTTGGCATATCAAGCAACACTTCACTTCGGCCCTTACTTAGGCTAGACAGGCGATCGGAGAGACCCCTCCGATCAATCGGCTAGTCACATTAAGACCTAGCTCCTATATGATTGACCCAACCCTATTACCCTTATGGAAAGTCCCAACCCTTTTTATCATATGGGTGCTAGAAGGCGGTGACTGAGTGTGTACATATCCTGGGAATGACGTTAAACTCATTCTGATGGTGAGGTTCCAGTTCTGGAGGTTTAGGGAATGTGGAGCACCCCTTCATCACCATTGCTCCTAGGTCCACTCTGACCCGGAGTGGTACTACCTGTTAGGGCCCCATCTATGGGTTAAATAGAAAAATGTATTTATAATAAAAAATGTGTATCCATTAAGAATTAAGAATTAATTTATTTCAAAACTTTATTGGCATTAAATGACCCACTGAGGTTGATATGCCGTAAAATAAAACAAACCAAACAACTAAAAAGAAATAGTTTTACATATATTTACCAACCCCTCTGCATGGGCAGGATGTGACGTAAGGTCAATTTTTTAAGCGGAGTTCAACAGATTTGAATTCAGAGTTTTCCTTCTCCTAGATCGGTTGCCTAACCAAGGTTAGAGCCCAGTCTGCCCTACTATTTATCCATAGCTGGAGGGAGAGTAGGATTCATACCTTTCCCAAGAGTATTAGCGTTAAATGAAATGCAATTACCACATCCAGGATTTGAACTTGGGGCGACAAGTCCTTTTCCCATGACTTTAACCATTACACCATGCACAAGAAATGGTTTTATATGTGCATTTTTGTATGTAGTTTCTGAAGGTGATTTCCCTGAAATGCTGAGCTACATACATGAAATGATAATGGTTACTCTCCTGTGGATATACATGTTTTTTGTTTTTTTTAATGAGATGTGTCTAAATATTTGGATACACACACTAAAGAAGAAAACAGTTTTGTTTTTGTATATTTTGCATATGTTCTTTTCAATCAGAACAGTATATTTTGTTCTTCTACACATTCAGCAAGGAATGGATTACTCTTCTGAGTGTATTTTCTGATGCTTTTTTTAAAAAGTGTAATTATCTTTTATGTTTTCATTCCTCCCCCTACAATGTTAATTATTAAAAAAACATTCTTTTTACAATTAAAAACAAATGCTATTCATTAAAAGTTTAATTCCTTAATGAATAAAGTGCTGAAAATCTAATTCAAATTAGACAAATCCCTGTTTTTTTTGTAATTGTTTAAAAATTGAAAAATTAGAAAAATATTTTTTTTTATGTACCTTTACTTCTTTTGGGCATACCTAAAGCATGCATACCTTGAAAATCCGCGTTTGAAATCCTGCTTTTTTAAAAAAAAAATTTTTTTTTTTTACCAAAGCTAAAGCACTGAATACAAAAAGGAAACATTCAATAATAACAGTTACTAGGGAAGACCAAAAGATATTTAATTATTTTAAAAGCTACATTTGAGGGGAAACAGTGAGGATCAAACCCATGAGAGCAATACTGGATTCTAGAACAAACAAATTCCTTCATCAGAGTAAACTAGATATACCCAATTTGTCTAAAAATCCGTGTTTTTTAAAAACACCCCGCCGCCGTTAAATTTTCTTTTTACCAAAAATTAGGGAATTATCCGATTTTAATGAAATTTTCAGTGTTGATTTATTAATGAAAGAATTTTATAATGCATCAGTTATTTTATTTTAAAACTTTCTGATTTAATTAGGTATTTCTGCTATGATAAATTAATTAATCAAATTTAAAAATGAAAAAAGCAGACGAAAAATTGTGTATACCCAGAGTAAACCCAACTTTTTAGAAGAATAACTGCAACTAAAATAAAAAAATATAATAATTCATTAATTATTTTTTAAATGTCAGTTTCAGCAAATGTCATTTCTTGAACAGAATAAATGAAAAAAATTGATATTTATTTTTAAAAAATGTTTATATTAATTAATTCTACTGAATCCTCATGAAATTTAAAAACAAAATTACTGTAATTTAAATAATTATCTCCCTTGACATTCGCTCTTTTGTAAACATTTCGCACAGATCGTAAACGACTTGTTTTTAATTTTCATTCAACTTGAAAACATTAATTTCTTTTGAAATTTTACACTTTCTTCATTTTCTCTAATGCTGCATTGCCCCAAGGAAGAGAAACCAGACGAAAGAAAAGAAATGAAAAAGAAGTAAGTAAAACTTTCATTTCGATTTCTTACATTATTCCTTACAAATAATAGAAGTACGTACGTCGTACAGACGTACACGTACACATTTTTAACTACAGAAAAATAATACATTTCTTTTTTTTTTTTTATCAAAAAATCTAAGATGAAATACGAAATTTAAATCCTTTGTCCAATCTAAAAATTATCTGGAATCATGTGAAATATTTTCGAAATCTGATTTGATCGTTTTCGGAAATCTTTCAACTTTTGAAATTTTCTCCCCCGAAAATCTATATAGCCTGCTAGTTTAACACGTCGAAATTGACCAAAACAAATCCCTTTAAATGTATTAAAAATAAACTGCATATGTAATGATATTTTTATTTTTTTAATGATAGTCATTATGTTACTACTTATCGATTTAGACAAAAGTTTGACCTTAAATAATAGATTTAATTAATTTTAATTCGTTTTAAAATTTGTAGCAGACGACAAATTGGGTATACCTAGCATACACCATCACGTATTTTTTTTATGTGTGTTTTTAAGTAATATACTAGTTTAATAAAATTTGATAAGATGTACCAATTCCATCGAATCCTTCATAATATTTCAAAGGATTGTAATCCTGTTAAAAAAATATGAAAATAATAAGGCACCGATACAGTACACTGTATCGGTACAGAATGGCACACCTACGAAAACATTTTTTAACGCACAGAAATTTATGTATAATATAGATACTGGCAAAATGAGCATAAAATTCGTTTTTACAAAATGACTTTAGCCCCCCACAGAAAATAATTTACTAAAAATCAGGGAATTATCGGATTTTAATGAAATTTTCAGTGTTTATATATCAATGAATGATCTTTATAATGCATTATTTATTTTATTTCAAAACTTTCTCATTTTTTTCAGGTCACTTATTTTTTATCCCCCTTATGTTGGGGGCATAATATTTTTTTCAAGTTGGTCTTATTTTGTACTAATTACAGTATAAATAAAGAGATAAAAGACCGAAATTATGAATAGAAACAAAACAAATTTTTTTTACGGTGGCTTTTCTATGAGAAAATAAGTACCGAAAATCGAAAAATAAAATGTAAAAAAATAATAGATAATTAATTTTTTGGAGATTTTTTTTTACTCATTTCGATAATTATTTAATTGGCTATTATCTTATAAAAGAAAAAATTATACATTGATATTTTTTTCTGCTTAAAAAGGGGAGGGGTACATTTTCAATCGAGTTTTTCTTCAAAACTTATTACTTTATGTGTCTAAAATAAGGTTTACATTAAATAGATATTTATTTCTAGAATCTAAAAATATAACATTTTAAAATTAACATCAGAATATTTTTATTTTAAATGAATTTTATATATTAATTTTTCATAGCAAAAATACTAAATTAAAGTTTTGAAATAAAATAACTGATGCATTATAAAATTCATTAATTGTTAAATCAATACTGAAAATTTCATTAAAATCGGATAATTACCTGATTTTTGGTAATTTTTTTTTGCAATCGCGAATGTTACAGTAAAATTGTAAACAAGCACTTAAAACCATCGAAAAAGAGGCTGAATGGCGGATCGTGTCGAAAATGACCAAAACAAATGGTTTTAAATCTTTTAAAAATAAACTGCATATGTAATGATATTTTTCTTTTTTTTTAATGATGGTTATTATGTTACTACTTATTGATTTAGACAAAGTTTGACCTTAAATAATAGATTTAATTATTTTTAATTCGCTTTTAAAATTCCTAGCAAACGACAAAAGTGCCTATGGCTAGTTTAATAATACACCCATTCACATACCAGAAGAGTAAGTTTCAGTCATTTGCTTCATATTTTTATTGAACATTCAAATTAATAAAAAGTTGGGCCTTCAACTCGCTTATCAGCCATAGTATTTTCCTCCATCAACCAAGAAGTTGTTTAGTCAGTTTAAGGTACGGTTACTAGGTACCACATTTACTCTGTGGAATGTGCCCCCCCCCCCTGCCATATTTAACACAATGAAACTTGCATAAAAATTAATATTATCTTCAGATTTTTTTTTTTTCCGTTCGAAAGAAGAAACATTAAACAAAGTCCTGATGATTAAAAAAATTTAAAAATTCAGCTTACGGAAATAATGAAAATTATGACTGAAAAACAATGTTTTCATTTTTGCACTGTTAAAACAACTGAAATTTAACGTAGCTAAAAACAAGTTACGATAAGAGCATTTTTAAAAAATTCTATGAAAAATCAATTAATGGTCCGATTTTCACAAAAATTTCCATAACTATTTACCTTTGGATGTAAATATATCTGAAATAGTTTGATATTTCATTGTGATAAATGATCCACTAGAAAACGTTTTTACGTTTCTATAAAGATAGGAGTCTGGATAACTATATCAAAAAAATTGTATAATATACAACGCAGTAGTTTTTGTGGTAAAAATTAATGAATTCTGAAATAAAAAGTGTAAAAAAAATTTCATAATATTATTATTTAAAAACTTGCTTTTTTAATTTATATGTACTATATTCTATTAAATTGTCAAGAAAAAATTTTTTTTTTAAAGAAATTAATTTTTAAGAGATTTTCAAACTTTTGTGGGATTAAATAATTTTTTTTAATGTTTAAAAATCTTTTTTTGTGTGTACAAATCGAATTTTTCACGGATATTTAGATATGTGACTTTTAGAATTCAGGTGAACTAAAGATTTATCCAATCCACAATATATTAATATTTTTAAAAGAATTTGTAATTTTTATTGTTGAATAGTAATGTTTGATTCTTATAATATACGGAAGAGCAAAACTGACAACATTTGTAATACTTATTGTCTTTTCTTTGCTTTAGTTATACTATAAGTTTAACTGAAAAAATATTCCAGAGTTATTCTGAAACTACCACAAAAATAAAAATCTTTCAATAATCATTGAAAACCAATAATCGGTTATTGAATATGCACAAGAAAACAATTATGTCGAATACAGCCACCCATACATTTCAATGTATAATTGTCAAAGAAAAATAATATGTAAAGTTAGAATTCCAGTTTCCACATAAAAATAACCCTTTTGTACGTAAAACAGATTATTTTTTTTCTTTTTTTTTATTAACAGTAATTTTCCCCATCGGATAATTTGATCTTTGAATTAACTGTTTTTCTTTGTAACAAGTCTGTATAATCATTACTTTTTTTTGAGAGAGATTAAAAAAAAAACAAAGTTAAAAAATATTTACTTTTGGTTATTCAAAATGGCCTAAATTGATCACATGACCGGATTTTGGTTACCCTAATGATTACATTTCACTCATTTGCTTCATTTTTTTTTTTTTTACTGCACAATTAGAGTTAAGCACCAAAATTAAATAATCAGCCATGTTAAGAGAAAAAAACTAAATGAATATATATGTGCAATTTTTGGTCAAGGGAGGTAATAAATTATTTAAAAACAATTACCAAAAATTAAGGAATTATCCGATTTTAATGAAATTTTCAACTGTTTTATTCATTAAGAGCTTAATTCTATAATGTATAGCTTATTTTATTATTAAAAACCATGAATTTTTAAAAATCAATTATGATTGTAGTGGGGTGTTAACCTTTGGTCATTTGAAAAAAAAAATTCCAGTCCCTAATTTTTACATTTCTAAAAAGATCAAATCCAGAAGACCACATTGAATTTTTCTTCTTAAGATTTCAACATTAAAAAAAAAATATTTTCTTAAAACTCAAAAAATAATTTTTTTTAGCATGTTTTCTTTTTTCTTGGTGTTTAAAACTATATTTTTCTTTGAATTGGTGAAAATAAAAACTTTTTTTCTGATTTAATTGGCCTATTTTTATTCACTTAAAAATTTGATATTGAACTTTAAACATCTAGAAAGTGGCATGTTGCACTCTATATTTTTACTATAGATCAAACTTTATTTGATCTATCTAAAAATGTAAATTTAAAAATGCACAATTTTGGAAATTCTTGTTCATTTTCTTTATGGAAGACTTAAGTTCTAAAAAAAAAAATAGCATTTCACTCTGTTGAAGAATGTCTATCAGCCATATTTAGTTTTTTCCAGGGTTGATTATATGATTTTAGTGCTTAACTCTGATTGTTCAGTAAAAAAAAAAAAAATGAAGGAAATGAATGAAATTCAATCATACCTTTAACTAAGTCAAAATCTTTGTGGTTAATGGAGGAAAAGACTGTCTAAATAACTTGCTGAAGGTGCAATCTTGGGATTTAACTGTTCAGTGAAAAATGACTGAAATGTACTCTTATCTGGATGGAGAATGTAATATAATTTTTAAAATAAACAATGAAAAAAGAGTAGAAGTTTCTTTTTTAAGATCATAAAATGTTTGACACAAACTTGATTTCAAGTAATAATTTCTATTCAATTAGAATTATTTGTTTGCACTGATTTATATGGTTTCAAGTATTTCTATCTAACACTAATAATTCATACAGAATTAATGGTTTCACATAACAATTACTTATAAGAATTATTTGTTTGCACACAGTAATATGGTTTCAAGTATTTCTATCTAATACTAATAATTTATACATAATTATATGATTTCATGTAACAATTATTATTTAGTAAGAATTATCTATTTGCACACAGTAATTTGGTTTCAAGTATTTCTATCTAATACTAATAAATTATACATAATTATATGATTTCATGTAACAATTATTATTTAGTAAGAATTATCTATTTGCACACAGTAATATGGTTTCAAGTATTTCTATCTAATACTAATAAATTATACATAATTATAAGAATTATTTGTTTACGCACATTATATAAATTTTCCTTAATGGCAAAACAGAAATAAACTTTATTTACAATTTTCTTTTTCTTTTTTTTCTTCCAAATGAATATTGTTTGAATTTTAACTTTTGAATTATCTGAAAAAAAAAAAAAATTGATAATTTTCTGTTTAATTCTCCATGCCACATAAAGTCAATCCTCTCTAGTACTAAATGTTACTTTCAATTTCTGTGTGGAACTTTCCTGCTACTATGTACTAGGAGATACATCTAGAACAGTCAAGAGTTTTTTTTTTTTAAACAGTTTGTTATATATACCTATCAAACATCAGGTGTATGATATATATATATATATATATATATATATATATATATATAGAGAGAGAGAGAGAGAGAGAGAGAGTTACTTTAGAGAGGATGGATGGTCTTACTTGATTACTTGTTGTTGGTTCCTGCTATCCTGTCTTCTATGGCTGCCATCTTATTGTCTAGTTGAGTTGACTTCTATCTAAAGACTGTTTTTTTTCTGGGCTGATCGTCTTGACATTCATTTAATTAATTAAAACAAGACCTTTTTTCTTGATCAAGTTTTATTAGCCCATATTGATTATTCATCACACGGGAGACCCACCTCAGAGCAACTCTCTGGTGGTTGGGTTGAATCTGGTAACTAAAATAACTATTCCCACGTCTCTGTACCGGAGGTCAGTTGGGGTCATCTAAAATGTCAATCATAACTTCCAACAGTTAAGGAAAATACCCGCCTCCACTTTTTAATTGTAACAAACTTTATTTAAATTCTAACTTACCTGGTACATTCACAATTTATGACTTCTCATAAATTGTAAAAGTTGACCTTGCCAAAGTTCAAAGTCAGGTAATGAAGTTTCCTTGAAAGGCCCAATATTATTTAGAAACAAATATGTTGAATAGGTTCATTTCTAAAACAGTTTCATCATATACCCACAAATTTTTATTTACAAAGGCCCATTATCATTTAGAAACAAATATTTTAAAGAGGTTCATTTCTAAAACAGTCTCATCAAGGAATGAATTCCTTGAAATTTATAACATTTACATTTATTAGAGATTTATATTTTGGAAAATATTTTAATGATGATTCAGAACAGTTAAAGTTTATTTTTTAAGATCATAAAATGTTAGACACAAAGTTCCTTTTTTTAAAAATATATATTAAGTGTTAAGATGTAAACATTTCACTTATGTTTTATCAATAATCATACATCCTTTTGGTTCATATAAAGTAAACTTAAGCAAAAGTAAAAAAAAAAGAAAAAAAAAGAAACTGTTGTATTTGAATTGTTTTTCATATGTTTGTTGAGCAGCAATATAAAAAAAAGATGTCTCTTAGTGCAAATTATATGATAAGGACTTAAAATCCAAATATCCAACTTTTTTTTAACCCTATAAGGAGGGTGCAAGGTTATTAGATACTTTGCATACAAATAACTCCGACGAAGGTTAACGGACAAAACATTTAATATACACAGCACATGGATAACAGTAGATACAATGTACATAGTAAAAGAGTACATATAAAAAGGGGTACACAAATAAAGATAAAGACACATTCATGAATGATACAGATATACATATATGAGTACAGACATGAGACTAGGAATAGTGCATGCTGTGAGGACTTACAGTAATGTAAGGGGGACGGAGCCCCAACGAGAGGGTTTAGATAAAATCTACCCCATGTGGCTCGTAGTTGCTGAAACAGGAAAAAGAGGCCGAAAGGTTTTGAACCCAGCGCTTAAATACTATGGTGCCCTAGCGGGCACCCAGCAAACTAAAAGGGGCAGACAACTCCACCAGGCGAATACAAACTAACGCTACAACCCTATACCTGATAGAAAATTTTATTTTGCTCACCCAAATGCATGACTCCAAAATCAACAACTTTTCACCTATGTAGCTTACGGTCAGTCTATGAAAATGGGTCCTCTTCAATTTTCATAATATTCTTTTTTAACATCTATGTCTGCCTAAGTTCATCAAAGAATTTTGTGAGGGAGTCAAGTCTACTTTAGAAGATATGAACCTGTCAATTTCAG
Source organism: Doryteuthis pealeii (assembly GCA_023376005.1). Lineage (NCBI taxonomy): Eukaryota > Metazoa > Mollusca > Cephalopoda > Myopsida > Loliginidae > Doryteuthis > Doryteuthis pealeii. The sequence goes on along the minus strand of CM042151.1, from coordinate 81,562,718 downwards.
AGTTTTTCCTATGTACTTGCAGGATTTCAGTGAAACATTATAATTAAAGACAATCATCCTAATGCTCCATGAACTTTCAAATGTTGATATTGTGCTCAGTGATTTCTTAAACTATTCAATAATATTGTTTTTATTAATTTAAAAGAAAACAATTTAAATATATTTTGCAGATATTGCCTTTTGTACGGATAGATTTTAACAACTGGTAAACATTGCCTCAGGTATGATAATTAAAGTGCATAGAATATTTGTAGATAGCACTAAACATGAAGTTAAAAGAAATTCTTTCTGTTTGTTTTTTTTTTTTAAATTTCATTTTTATCTGTTTTACTATTTTTCAATTATTTTCATGAAACAAAAACATTTTATTTTTTTCATTCAGAAGGAAGTGATAATAAAAAATGAATATACAAGGAGTCTTTAAAACATTACATTTTAAACTACACTGTGCCATAAATTTTGTTGTGTATATAGACCATCTTGGACAGATGATAAGCTCTACAATTTGGTGTTATAGGGACATCAAAAGTGCACAGAATATTAGTTAATGGTACAAAATATATCCTTAAAATCCTCTTCCCAGTAAAATGAAAGATGGAAGAGTTGGGTGCATAAACTTAATCAGCAAGTCCTTATTCTCTGTATCAATCCTAATTTTATTGTTGCACCTGCAACAAACATATCTTGAAATGACATATTTCACTGTTTTTCTTCAGTCCCAATAGAAAAGTCATATATTAGGTCATAGTTTTTATCTTTACTACATTGTTTCATGGCTAATTTATCTCTGATGAGTGGAATAAATTGATGAAAACTTCTTGTTCCTGGGACTGTGGATGCATTTTTGAATCTCATGTTGAGGCTCCTCTTTGCTTCCTCAACTTCCTCTTTTTCAACCAAAATGAATTTGATACCTTCAATTGCAGATCTGCAATATTCAAACATAGATTTTGTGGAAAGGATTTGTTTGGTAGTTGGTCTTCAGAGACTTTCTTTTGACACTATCCTTTTTACTGTCCCATCTATACCATCACATGGTTGTTTACCATGACTTGTTGCAAAGAAATTCCATTTTGTATTGATTCCAAAATCTTTCTGATAGTTGCACAAATTGGCAAAGTTCTTATAATTCTTGTATTGCACTGTGCAACCATCAGTAAAATACTCAATATTTTTTTTATATTTGGCAAGGTAGGCATGATTACGTCAATAATATTTTTTCTGTACCATATAAACAAGTGCTACATCATGTGAGTTGACACTTGACATAATGCAGAAACATTGATTTTGCATTGTGTTTTCAAGTTTAAATTAGAGTACTACTGGATATAAAGTACATTGTGAGATACTCCAATGAAAACTCTGGATCTCATCTTGAACTACAAATTTGTAGTTCTGGTCAAAATCTCTCAGGAACAAAACTTTGCTATCACTAATCTCCTCCTTTCTTTGCTTTAAGTACCTGGATTGTGATTTAGCCAATTAAGAATGAGGTGCTAATTTATTCAATTACAAAACAACTAAATTAATGTAAGCTTGACAGGATTCCTTTTGTGTTGACAAAGTTGATCAGTCAGTTGTTATCCACTGGGAGAACTCTATTGATTCAGCGTTATCAATATATCCTTTGATAGTGTCATAAATAAATTTTTCAAGCTGCCCTAATGATTTAGGACGATATGGACACCTATGAATCATATACTCTCTGCTACTGGCATAACAGGCAATATATTTCAAGAGAATATGATACATTCAGTGGTTCCATAATAATTTCATGTTTTGGTGGATGGTGCACACGCTTATGGCATGTGCACCTGCACTACCAGAAAGGACAGCATTTCAGCCTTAGACTACAAAATTTTGAAAACTCCAAGGATAATGGTCTGAGCTCGCTGTAATTTTCCATGCTTTTAAGATTATATAATGTTTTACACATCTTTCCTTTTTTATCTATGTATTTGGGTTAATGTTAGGATGTAAATATTTTTCTTATATTTTCAAATAATGGTGCATCCTTTTATTTTATATAAATGAAACTTAAACCAAAGTAAGAATTGCTATACATAAATTGTTTTCCAATTATCTTGCTTATTGAACAGTAATTTAAGTAATTATGTGATATTTCTTCTTTATTTGCAGATATCAGTTAAAGATGAGAATAACAATTTCCAAACATCAAACAACATCAAGATGCATTGTTTCAAATTTTGTACATCTACAATTTGAGAAATTTCCTCTTTAAATGGCAACATACAATCATAGTAAATAGAATTTCCTCATTGTTTCCAAGTTTGTACATCAGTGTTTTTCGTAAATTATAATTTCTAAGTAAACATGGAAACAAACAATGAAAAGCAACCTTACTCCTGTCAAGTGTGTGGAATGGTATATTCAAAACCTTCAAAGTTGAAAACTCATGTGCGAATACACACAGGAGAAAAACCTTTTTCCTGTCAAGTGTGTGGATCAGCATTTTCAGAGAATGCCACTTTGAAAAAACACATGCGAATACACACAGGAGAGAAACCCTATTCTTGTCAAGTATGTGGATCAGCATTTTCAATAAGTTCCACTCTAAGCCAGCACATGCGAATACACACAGGAGAGAAAGCTTTTTCTTGTCAAGTGTGTGGATCAGCATTTTCAAATAATTCCAGTTTAAAAAAACACATGCGAATACACACAGGAGAGAAACCATTTTCTTGTAAAGTGTGTGACTCAGCATTTTCAGAGTATACCTCCTTAAAAAGGCACTTGCGAATACATACTGGTGAGAAACCATTTTCATGTCAAGTGTGTGGATCAGCATTTTCTCTGAATTCCTCTTTAAAAAGCCACATGCGAATACACACAGGAGAGAAACCATTTTCTTGTGAAATGTGTACATCAGAATTTTCAGAGAGTTCCTCATTAAAAAGACACATGCGAATACACACAGGTGAGAAACCATTTATATGTAAAACATGTGGATCAGCATTTGCACAGAATTCCAGTTTAAAAAAGCACTTGCAAATACACACAAGACACACTGGAAAAGACTGATGAGGACTTCAGCAATCCAGCAACATTGATTGTAAAAAAATTTTAAAAAAGTAATATACAAAGATATTTACTGGATATAAGAAAAGAGGGCAGGGAAAGTCATGGAAGAACTTAATCAGAAATGCATTGACAAAGAGGCTTCACTGCAATGGCTCAAGAATGGCAAACTAATATTTGATGAGGAACAAATCATTATAGCTGGACAAGACCAGGCCTACTCACAAATGGATTCAAGAAAATGGTTGGAATACAAAAAGAGCAGTACAGATTCTGTAACTCGGCCATTAAAATTCCAAGCCACCTAATGTCTAGATACCAGATCATCTTGGTAGATGGCCACTACACTGCACAACATAACAAAGTATGTAAATATCTCCACTGAAAATTCTGCGGAGAAATGCAGCCTGACAGACAACATTACTTTTGGGAACATGAACCTCCACCAATAGCACCAAATAAATAGATAGTCAACTTTGCAATATCCCATAGTACAGATAAATAGATAGTCAACTTTGCAATATCCCATAGTACAGATAAATAGATAGTCAACTTTGCAATATCCCATAGTACAGGTAAATAGATAGTCAACTTTGCAATATTCCATAGTACAGTTAAAAAAAATGACTGTGTTCTACGATAAAGTTTTTCAGACAGGTAGATATGGGCAATTCCATGTCAATTCATCCAGAAAAAAGTAAAATTGTCACCCACCCACTTCAATTTTTCTAAAATTTTGTACAGGTGTGGACTGTGTTAAAGTTAGACATTCCCAAAAAATTCATTTGATGAGGAAGAACAAGAACAGGGACTACTCAGAGATGGATTAAAAAAAATGGCATGTTTACAAAGAATGATCAATATAAATTCTGCTACTCAGCCATTGAAAGTCTGAGCCACCTAATGTCTGGATGCCAGATCCTTTTGACAGATGGCCACCTCACTATCTGTTAAAAGAAAGTATGCAAAACTGCTGAGAGATGCACTTAGTACATCTGGGGACATGAATCTCCACCAATAATAACAAACTGTGTTCTACAATAATAATATTCAGTCAGGTAGGTACATAAAAGACAAGGCCATCAAACCAGATATTGTTATTTGGAATAAACATGAAAGAACACTGGGGAGAAACCATTTTCTTCTCAAGTGTGTGGATAAGCATTTTCTGAAATTCCTCTCTAAAAACACATAGGAGTGAAACCATTTTCTTGTCAAGTGTGTGGATCAGCATTTTCTCAGAGTTCATATTTAAAAACACACATGCAAAGAAAATACCAAGATTTCAAGAATGACAACATACCAAGACCTCAAGAATTACCTAAAACAACTGGGTCATTGAAAGAAATCAATATTATACCGGTTGTAGTAGGGTCAACCAATTTGGTCAAGCAAAACTTTTAAAAATACCTTGACACAATACCTGGTAAATCAAGCTGCTATGAAGTACAAATAGCAGCCATCAACGGAACATCTTCCATCCTAAAACAAGCCCTAGGATATAAATACTATATATAAAGAAATCAAGTGTTAGCCCCAGGAAGAGACCTCTTGATCTTTAATAATTGTTAAAAAGAAAGAAAATGTCAAATGTGTGAATGAGCATTCTGGTTTAGAAAAGCACATTCAAATACACACATAAATGAAACCATTTTTATGATCAAAATGTAGATTCACATTTTCACTGAACTCAAAACAGAAAAATTATTTGTGACTACATACAAGGGGAGAGACAATTAACTTGTCAAATTTTGAGAATCAGAATATTCAGTGAATTTCAATTTACAAAAACTCATGTGAATACTCACAAGACAGCCTTTCTGTTCTGTTGTGAACAGTTCCAAGTAAAAAAAAAAATATATTTTTATAAAACAAATGCAAATATCCACAAGAGATTAAGTATTATCTTTTTTTTCAGGAAAATAACATGGAAAAATCCACAAGCAAATATGCACAGATAATAAACTATTTTTTCTCAAGTGTTTTGTTTGGTAGTCACAGTTACAGAGTCTGGGTCGTACAAATTTTGGAGTTTTGAATGGAATCAGAGTTGGAGTCTGCTTTCTTGGAATACTTGGAGTTGGAGTTGGACCTTATACATTCCAAATTTACAATCTTGTTCTTTGCTAACTATAATTATATTGTGAACTAAGATTTTATTTCTATTTATTTTTTACGTTTGCATTAAAAAATCTAACATATTTTTAAAATTTACATATATAAATCTATCACGATTTTTCTCTGAATTCCTCTTTAAAAAGCCACATGCAAATACGTATAAAACAGAGTGCAATCTTAACATGGTAAGAAATAGAGCCAGTCTCGCATCATAATATGGAGCATGTGTCAAGTGACAATGATGAAAATATTTTAGTTTCTTTGTCTTTGTTGACAGTCTAACTTAATTCTAATTATGTTAAGGAGTTAGAGTCAGAATTATAAGAATACTAGGAGTCAGAGTATTGAAAAGACATGCAAATACATGCAAATGAGAAATCTCAATCTTATTAAGTGTAGGAAAATCCATTTTCAGAATGTTACATTTTCAAAATGCATATAGAAACACACACTTTAAAGAAATCATTGTTAGATTTTTATTGCAACACTAGAAAAACATGACCAGATTTAAATTTAAATGGACCTGATTCTTGAAAATCTATTTATAGCAAAGGAGTTAAAAAGTTGTGGGGATGAGAGAAAATCTTTTTTTTAATTTAATATAAAAAATAATCCCTTTCTACTTGCTCCACCATAAGTTTAATTGACAAACAAAACTGTAGTGAAAATGTTTTTATACTTTTATTAAATTAACAAAAAAAAAACACTATTGACAATTTTTACCATGACAGATGGAAAATGGTGTGATAAACAGATTTGTCTCAACTGCTGGTTTGGTGGTGGTGGTAGGGGTCAAATAAACAGAGTTACTCTCCAAATTATCCCACAGACATACTAAAATATAATAGAGGTGGTGAAATTGATAGGCAGATGATAAGTGAGGGACGGGTTACTTTATAACTTAATTGCAAATTACTGCTAATTAAAATGATGAAAATTAATTTTTTTCAAACATAATTCAATCCCAGAAGTAAGGAATATTTTAGTATTTAATTTTAGTCATTAAACTAAACAGGAAAAAGCCTGAGGGAAACAATTATTGATTTGCTCAGCTTTAATATAAGTTTTTTTTAAGTCGATGGGGCGGCCTAAAGTCGGTATCAGCCAGTTAGCGAGGGAGTCTATCCCCTTTTCAATAGTGCTAGACCAAGGAGATTGTTTTTAGCATCTGAAGTAGAGCGCCACACCTACTATCAGCTCCTTACTTTACCGCACAGATCCCTGTGCTACTCATACGCTGAGTTAGCGAGGACCGGTATCGAACTAGGCACCTTGTGGATTCTAGCCAAACACTCTACCGACTGAGCTAACCCGGCCCCTCTAGTATAAGCTTTAGTATAATAATAGATATTCACAGACATAAATTCAAAATTCACTTTGTGACCCTTACTACAATGACTGTGCAATTTTTGAGTATATGGATGAATATTTTACATATGTACACACTCAGACACACCAGAAAGAAAGGAAGTTCCTCAAAGGTAGGAAAAGGATTGACAATACACTTTTAAGAAATTAAACCTTGAATTTATGAATTATGACTTTGTTTGAATATTAATTATTTAATTTTTATTGGTTTGTATATTCTGCTGTCAGTTGTAAATATTATCACTAAACTTGTTATAAATTCAACATTCTATTTTATTGCCTTTTTTATACTCAGAATATAACATTATGCAACTCATTTGTATCCTGACTTAAATGTAATAAGCATTTAGTTTTTATTGATTTGTATATTCTGCTGTCCAGTGTAAATATTCTCCCTTGACATGTTGTTTTATTGCTTTTTCTAATTCGGTATAAAACTTTATACAAGTCATTTTTATTTATTTTAAATAAATTATATTTAAATGTGATAAGCATTTACTTTTTATCAATTTGTCCATTAAATTCTGGTAGAAATAATTTTCATTAACTTTCAAACATATATTTGACTGATTGATGGGGTCCTAGCAGGTATTACCATGCCGGATCCATGTTGACCTGAGATAAATAAAGGGATACTCCATATTTTCCAGAGTTCCAAAATTGGAACCTCATCACTAGATGCAGTTTAGCACCATTCCCAGGACATAGCTACTTTTGTCCAGGTTTAAAAAGAGGTATAATTGAAAAATGTTGGACCATATTACCTTTAGGCACCCTTTTTTGATCTCTATTATGAAAGGACATGTTTTTCATTTTAGGGGTTAGGGTTAGTTTTATAATTTAAAAAAAAAATCTGAAAATCGTCTGTTAAAACAACCAAAGAAACAGATACCTTTAATATCGCCTCCAATTTTACCTTAATGGGTTGTATCACTTTCTGATATTATGTGACCAAAATATTGAATAACCCTTTTCCCAAATTCACATTTTTATTGGTTTAATTTCACTGCTGACTTTTCTATTAATTTCAACGTTTCTTTAAGTCTTCTATCATGTTCATCCATCGTTCTACCGTGTATTGATAAGTCGTCTATTATTACTTGTACACCTATATTTCCTAGTAATTCCGTAATTTTACGCTGAAAATTTTCGGGAGCAGAAGATATTCCGAAAAAGTGGTCTCTTAAACCAAAGTCTTTGGAATGGTGTTGTAAAAGTCGTGAGCAACCGACTTTCTTCATCTGTGGAATCCATTATCCAGTTTTGAAAATATTTTTGAACCCTTTAACTTTTTCTTTTTTAATTTAAAAGAAAATTTTTTTTCAATATCTTTTTTGTTATTACTAGAAAAATTAGAAAAATACAATACAGAAATACAGTTTGTGGTTTAGTAATTTTAGTTGGACTAGTTTAATGTCTTGCCAAAGACATCCGTTTTTTTTTTTGAGGGGGGGGGGGGTACCCCTCTGCAGGAAAACAGTCAAGGTATTGTACAGCCCACACCGACGGCGAAATTACAAACTTATTTAAAATTGGGCTCCTATGATATCACTTTTAAGAGTATTCAGTTTTATTTTATTCACTGGTTTTGTAAACAGATCCGCAATAATATTTTCTGATTCAATACACTGCAAGAATTTGACACCCATTTAGACCTTTTTAGTCCTATATATCTTCCAAATTTGGTAGCATGAAATGTTCCTTTAAATTGGATTTAAGGTCTACGCACACTGTTATCTACGTTTTGTTTCCTTATTGGACCAATGGGTGAGCACCAATCCGGTGGCTTTCTCTATAATTTCTTCTTGTTCATTTAAGAGTTGTAGTCCCTTTCCTACTTTGAGTACCTGCTCTTTGCCTCTCAGTGCATATGTCTTTTATGCCTTTTCCTTCAACAGCATCGAGAAGATACTTGGACATTCCGAAACATGTGTTAAATATCTCGGTCACTCCCACCACCTGGTCACCCAGATCAAAGGAGACTAGCCCCTTTTCAGTTGCCATGAAGTCTGATTTTTGGCGAAATTATTTATACATGAAAACTTAGAAATTATTTTTTTTTATTTCTAGCTAGTAATGTGAATTTAATTATCTCTCTCGGATTACTAGGACACCTGTTATAACCCTCGGATATCATTTTCATTCAGGCTTTAAGACGCTTGCCTAATTACATTACATACGCACACTCTGTTATCTACGTTTTGTTTCCTTACTGGAGTAATGGGTGAGCACCAATCCGGTGGTTTGGTAACTTTCTCTATAATTTCTTAATCTAAGTTGAAGTCCCTTTCCTACTTGGAGTAAAATTGGGAAGGGTATACGCCTGGCAGCTGGTGTGCAGTATGGAACCGCATCGTTTTTTTAACTATACTGACCAGTTTCCAGTGTCTGTCAATTCAAAGTTCTCTGCGGGTTTGGAATCTGAACACCCTTTTTTCCCCTCTTTACTTTGCTAGTAGTGTTAAAAAAAAGACGGATAAAAAGTGAAAGAAAGTAACAGAAAACATTTGAGATGTACATTTAAAGGTAAACATCTTTTCTAGTAAGTTTTATTAAAGGAGAAGACAATTAAAATCAAATGAATCATAGTAAAAAGTATATATACAAAGGATACATTTGTGAATGATGAAAATCAAAATTATGGAAAGTAGAAATTGTAATAAAAAAAGGAAAAGTGAATAGAATAATTAAAATGTGAGTTCTTAAATCGGGTATGCAAATGAAATTACGTTTGAGATATTCTCTTAAAAAGGAAAAATCATCTTAATTCGATTCTTAATACTGCCATAATTTAAAATGAACATTGCAAAAATCCCTATGGTTGTTCAATCCATGGAATTGCATCCACTATATTACCTTCAATTGGAATGTTTGTTTCTAACCCTCAAGAAGGGGTTGGGAAACATTCTTCATTCCTTGTCGATGAACTTGTAAAATGTTGATTACAAGTGTTTTGTAAGATATTTTGCATTTTTGAGTTGGTATCTATCTTTGTGATTGTTGATCTAGAGTTTGGTTCTACTAAATAATCTTCTAATGTAATCGGTTCTTGGTATCCATAAGTATTTTCTAAAGGAGATATATTTTGTATTTGTAAGTTGGCATTTAAGTTCGTGATTGATAAATTAATAATCGATTGTCTTCGATTGCTGGTATTCAGGCATTTCGTCGCTTTCCTGACATTTATAAGATCTCTCGTCTGTACGTTTGTATTTATGTTGTGGGCTTTGATAAACTTTTAGATTGTGAGCCTGTGTAAAGTCTTTGTTGTATTCATCACATTTGAGAGGCATTTCTCTTGTATGTGTACGTTGATGATTTAGCAAAGTGCTTTCCAGGACAAAACCTTTGTTACATATTTTACATTTGAATGGTATATTGTTTGTATGTGTGCGTTGATGTCTTTTTAAATGGTGAGCATATTTAAAGTCCTTGTTGCATTTATCACATTTGAAGGGCCTCTCTTTTTTTTTGTTTTATTTTCTTATAACAATTTCTAACACTTGATTTCTTTATAAATAGTATTTACTTTGAATACTCCTCCCTCAGCTTTCTTGCAATTAGGGTTGCCGGCTAGTCATTATCCTCTATAGTGTTCTTTAATTTGTCCCCATTGAAGTTTTCTTCGAGTTTTGTAGTTGAGGTCTGTTGTGATAGACATTTATTTTGGTGGTCCTTTACCATTGAGATTGTTTTATCCCTTGAGCTTTTGATATACTATCTCATGCTTAATATTGTTGCTCGGTATGCATGGTTGATTTCTATGAGACCTAAACCACCCATATATATATAAAGCTAAATTTCACAGAGAATTTAGCTCAGAGAGAGGTGATGTAATGAATATGTAAATACCTTGGTACCCCTCTCACCATAATCTGATTGGACAGTGTCATGTATAAATATTCGACACTGTGATGGTATAGGCACCTAAGCCTACCAGCCTAAACTTACTCGCCAGACTACACCACGACTGCTCAGAAGACGATTTGCTATTCAACGCACCAACTACTATTGCTATAATAACCCAAATACCAACTTCATAATATATCCCTTAACCCGGATATATCATTAACTATATTACTTCATATTTATTTATAAAAATACAAGGTCTTAAAAGTTTAGTTTTGAAAATTGTATTTTTTTCTTCAGAGATAATACAAGTAGAATAAGAAAAGAAAGATGTTTAAAGAGAGAATAGAAGTATAATCAGAAAATATATAAAAAATTTCAAATAAAAAGAATAAGTATTAGGAAAAGATATAAAGATTTTCCAACAGAGAGAAAATAAGTATCATAAAAAAAGATAGAAATTTTTTTATATCTAAACATTTTAGAATATCGAATTATTAAATTTATTTTTGACATCAACTTTACGTAACAAATAAATAATATGTTCATTAATTCTGTAATGTAACAATGACATTAAATTCGTTTCTATTTTACATTTTTAAATGGCAAACAAGAAGCAAAGATTCAACATTTGTGTTTATATACCTTAAAGAAAAACAGTAAGCACAAATTATTCATTAAAAAAATTAAAGTTCATCAGCATACGTTTTTATAAATAACAATATCATAGAGAAAATTAAAATTTAAATAACATTGATAAAATAATTTCTATAACAGCAAACACTTTAATCGGTGGGGGTGTGGGCATGAGCAAGTTTATGAAATGGGTGCCATACCACTGGAAAACAAAAGGCCAATGTAACAGCACTCAAAAAGGGTCGACAAATAAAACGATCCCTGCAAACATGCTCGGGACATGTCATACGCAAACCAGCTCGCTACAAAACTAAATTAAAAAAAACATTCCCCCCCCCCTGCCTAATTCAACCGGTCAGGAAGATAGACGTTATCTACGGTCCTCTAAAAATCTCACTCTAAAGGGTGTGGAGGAGATATTACGTATATAAGCTATTAATACACACATCGGTCCCTTTTATTGTAGTAATTCTCCGACGAAGGAGATGCACCACTTCTTGTAAGACGACTCGGTATTTTTCACCTTTAGTTGGCTAAATTTCAGTATAGAATTGTGCGCGCGCATTATCTGAAATGAACTTATTTGTTATTAAGAAAACATTTTATAATATTTTTGTGTTAAAGCATGCAGTTGTATTGTTTTCGAAAAAGTTTCTAAGATTTATTTATTTCGCACAGAGACTTTCAAAGTTGTTACCGGCTTGTTTCAAAGTGAAAGTCAAGGGAGGTTACTCTAATTGCCTTATTTGCTAGGAATTTAACCAACTAAAGGTGAAAATTACCGATGACTCTGCAATTAATCACATTGTATACTCAGTTCCCTTGTAATTCTACATTTAAAGTAATGGAATACCAAATGTAATACTAGTACATTGTGACGTTTGACAGTTGGACACGGCAAAGAATATGTCAAATAATATAGTGACATCCAATATGTTGTCTTAAATTAAAAGTTATATGCCAAGTTTTCTTGGATAAAACTATTCATCCTTCTCTTAATTCAACACCTAAATTATATGTTATTATTTTTTCTGCCTTAAAACATATTACCATATATGTTTCCTCACTCTCTTTGTCAATCGAAAATTATGTTTAGCAAGGATTCTTTAAATAGGATTAATCTGTTAAATGATAAAATCCACATTCTCTCTAATTTGACTTCTAACTTTTTAATTAAAAAACATTAGTGCTTTGACCCAATGTCATTTTTTTGCGAGGATCCTAGTTCAATAATAACATATAGTTCTTTCAATACGACTCATTGAAGAAAAAAATAAGTCATACTTTTTATTACAGAAATAGAACACACAACAAGAATGAATAAAACAAAACGTATTTGGCATAAAGTAACCCAACAAGAGTTGACATGTCGTAAAATTCAACCAACTAACCAAATATTTTTTGTATTAAATATCTTCAGATATTTTAATCTTTTTTTCAGAATGGAAGTGTATTTATTTGCAAATTGGAAAAATAATTACGCTTAAATTTTAAAAGAAAAACAAAGTCTTTCTATAATATGAATTGAATTTTTAAGCTTAGAAAAAATGGCAGAATTTCTGTCAAGCAAAAGTATGAACCCAATATGATAGCCTTTAATTAACTAAATATTTTGCCATTTTTGTGCCCGTTTTTTTTTTTCACACCTGAAACGACGTAAGTCGCGAAGAGAAAAACAACCAAGATTTGGAAACGACGATTTTCAAGACACTTTTCTTATTTTAAATCCGAATAAAAGTATCTAATTAATATATTTTCCTTACGCACTATATTATAACACATAAAAATTATTAACATACAAAAGATATTATGAACGTTCATATCAACAGCCATTATGGAAACCAAATGAAATATACCCCCTCCGTTCAAAAATATTTTGAAGCATTTTCTATATGTTTTTAAAGTATATGTTTTCCCTGTATCAAACAGAGTCAAAATAGATTCTGATAATTTGAATGTTGTAGATTTCGAAAAATTAAGTCTTAAGAAATAATTCAGTTCAGTTAAGAAAATATTTCTAAAAATTTAACTCGTCTCTATTTGATGAGTCGGGAAATTTCATTCAAATTCCTTCCAAAAATAAAAATAGAACATTTAGGATAATAAGTCGTTCATCCCAAATGAAAAAAAAAAACGATTGAACAAATATTTTATAAAATGGATAAAATCGTAAAACTGAAATTAACAAGAGGATCATAATCATAATATGTAACATTTAAAACGTTAATCGCTTAACAAAGTGCAATATAAAATACATTGCAAACCTGGAAATCGAAATTAAAACTAAAATTAAACTGTGAGTTACTTAACTTACATTCGTACATATTAATATAACAAGAAAAATAAAAACTTCAAATAAATATAAATGATAAATTACATAGAACTCATTTTCTGTTCTCTCAGTAGATGTAATTTTCAGAGAATGAATCAATTTGATATAATTCCGAAATATATATTAGCAAAATAAAATACAGAATATTATACTGGATAAATTGTAGGGGGGGGGGTAAGATACTTTCGAATGGACTTTCTCATTTCTTTGAAAGATATTATTCAAGTCTAACGTTTAATATTTTTTTCAAAATAAATCTTACCACAAACAAGACGAATTCTCTGCAAGGCAAGAAAACGTTGAAAATCTGGTAAACCAGGGTACATGAGTTCGTTCCTTACTCATATCTTTTGTAGCATTCAAAAATGGAAAATATTGAGAGGATTTAAGATCATCGATAGACACGATGTATAGAATATTTAATGGGGTTAAAAAAAACTCCAATGGGTTTTGAGATGTTTGCCATGACGAATGTCTTGATTGACAAGTTTAAAGAGATTAAACGATTTTTGAAACAATTTTAAGTATGAAGACATGAGTAAAAATATTTTTTAAATTATGGAAGACTATAACACATAAAATTTCATAGTGCAAAATTACACTTCGTAGCCAAAACATGCAATAAAAAATAACAGCAAGTACATGTGCAATGAAACAGTTGTTGCTGTACCCGGAGTAAAAATCTGTGTATTTTGAAGTAAAAATGGGAAAAACATATGCCAATCCTTAACACTTCTTCCGATAACGAAAGAGAACTTTCGTTAGTGGTGATTCTTAGATATATATTTTTTAAAATCTCGGAAATACATTGCATTTTAGTTGTACATTTTTAGATAGATTAAATAAATCTGGAATCCATACACAAATTTCTTGTTGAATATGTCACCTTCCAGACGTTTAAAATTCTCTATCAAATTTGTAAATGAATAAAAATAGCTCAATTGAATCAGAGAATAGATATATTTTTACATCAATCCAAAGAAAAATATTGTTTTTAAAACTACAAAAAGAGAAAACACGCAACAAAATTTTTTTTTTTTGAATTTCAAGAAAATAAATCTTAAATTTTAAGATAACATTTTTGGGGGGATTTTCATTTCTTCTATTTTCTATTTTCCACCGTGGTCTTCTGAATTTGATCTTTCTAGAAATGTAAAAATTAAGGACTGTATTTTTTCTATTATTTAATGACCAACGACTGAAAAACCACTTACAATCATAATTGATAAAAAAACAAAATCATTTTAAAGTCTTTTTTTTTAGCAAAGTAAGCTATTCGGTATGAAATGAAATCCTTAATAAAAGCGATATCCCCCCCATGTATTTTATTGACAAGTAATTGTAAATATTTTAACCCCCACCTTAAAATAATTTTAGCGTTTTAAAGTCGTTTTTATCGATAACTTTTGTATAGGTTTTTAGGCGTTAAAAGTAAGCCATCAACAGTTCTTTTTATCGACAAGTAATGTAAATAATTTACCCTTTTAAAATATATTTCTTTTTCGGTATTTTTATTTTATTTTATTTTTTTATTTCCTATTAATTCAAAACAACTGACATTAATTTTTAAGTAAATACGACAGAGTTTCGAAAATAAAAACAGTCAATATATTATTAAACAAATTAAAATATTTAGATATTCTTTTCATTTTGATTTAAAAAAACCCTGAGAAGCATTACAATTGAAAGTAAGTATGAGTGATTAATTGGAGAATGAACAGAATGTTAAAATACGTACATGATAATTTGGTAATTTAAAAATATTCTATTTGAAAATTAGATAATATTTCAGTATCATTTTCTACTTTTTTATCTTCTTTATTTTTCTGATTGGTTTAAAAAGAATTTAGAGACGCATATAAAAGTGAAAGAAAGCAAGGAAAAGAAAAAGTTTGAGATGAATTTTAACGTAGATGACATTTTAAGCGAGTTTTATTAAAAATAGAAGAAAATTAAAATCCCATGAATTAAAGTAAAAAAAAAATGAATTCATTTTCCAAGGAGGAAATAAAAATCATGGAAAATAAATTTTAATAAAAACAGGATATATGACGGAAAATAATTAAACCTAGTAGGAAAATGAAATCACATTTGAGATATTTCCTTGAAAAAAAATTCATTTTAATCGGATTTTTAAAAAAATTGTCCAAAGATTTCTTGCTCATTCAATGAAAATTATAATAATAAAAAAATTATACTGAAAAGATAAAATTAGAATAAGCCTGTGAAGGATAAAAATCAAAACCAATTCTGGTAAAAGGAATTAAGAAAATATTTTTCAAATTAAAATTTTCCTAAAAGAATCTTGTAAGAATTATAGTTCGATACGAACTATAATACAAAAATAATTTTCTTTAGATTTTCCTAATAACAAATAGGAATATATAAGTTTCCGATTATCCGGATAAATCTTCATTTCCATAAACTGGTAATGTCACTGGCCTCTCGAGTCTTCTATTTTCTTCTTCAATGAGACTTATTTGGATTATTCGATCTGTTCTAGTGGAAATACTTCCATAATTCAGGATGAACATATCTTTATATTGCAAAAAAAACCTATTAATAATAAATAGAAATATATAAGTTTCTAATTGTCAGTATATATTATCCTTCATTGCATAAGATAGTTTGGCACTGGCCCTGTATTTTCTTTATCAATTCGACTTGTATTCATTGAGACATTTTGTTGGCTTGTTCTATATTGAAGTGATGTTTCATTATTTATTTCTATCGTTTTTAATATTCGATCTATGCTAACGAAGATAATTCCATAATTTAGGGCGGGGTGGGGGCATATCTCCAGTTTGCCAATCAAGTGATGCTTGTTCCATTAGTGGAAATAGCTCCAAGAAATGATCTCCAATCTGAAAGAGAGACATTTTGATTTGTGAGTTGGTATCTGTATTTGTGATTGTTGATCCAGTGTTTGTCCTGGTAAAAATCTTCTATGTATTCGATTCTGGTATTCGTAAGCATTTGAAGAGAGAGACATTTTGAATTGTGAGTTGGGCCTGTAGTTGTGATTGTTGATCCAGTGTTTGTTTCTGGTAAATAATCATTCTGTTGTATTCGATTCTTGGTATTCGTAAGCATTTTGATAGAGAGAGACATTTTGAATTTGTGAGTTGGGCCTGTAGTTGTGATTGTTAATCCAGTGTTTGTTTCTGGTAAATAATCTTCTATTGTATTCAATTCTTGGTATTCGTAAGTATTTTGATAGAGAGAGACATTTTGAATTTGTGAGTTGGCGTCTGTGTTTGTGATTGTTGATCCAGTGTTTGTTTCTGGTAAATAATCTTCTATTGTATTCGATTCTTGGCATTCGTAAGCATTTTGATAGAGAGAGACATTTTGAATTTGTGAGTTTGGTGTCTGTGTTTGTGATTGTTGATCCAGTGTTTGTTTCTGGTAAATAATCACTGTTGTATTTCGATTCTTGGTATTCGTAAGTATTTTGATAGAGAGAGACATTTTGAATTTGTGAGTTGGGGCTGTAGTTGTGATTGTTAATCCAGTGTTTTTTCTGGTAAATAATCTTCTATTGTATTCAATTCTTGGTATTCGTAAGTATTTTGATAGAGAGAGACATTTTGAATTTGTGAGTTGGCGTCTGTGTTTGTGATTGTTGATCCAGTGTTTGTTTCTGGTAAATAATCTTCTATTGTATTCGATTCTTGGCATTCGTAAGCATTTTGATAGAGAGAGACATTTTGAATTTGTGAGTTGGTGTCTGTGTTTGTGATTGTTGATCCAGTGTTTGTTTCTGGTAAATAATCTTCTATTGTATTCGATTCTTGGTATTCGTAAGCATTTTGATAGAGAGAGACATTTTGAATTTGTGAGTTGGGGCCTGTAGTTGTGATTGTTAATCCAGTGTTTGTTTCTGGTAAATAATCTTCTATTGTATTCAATTCTTGGCATTCGTAAGCATTTTGATAGAGAGAGACATTTTTGAATTTGTGAGTTGCGTCTGTGTTTGTGATTGTTGATCCAGTGTTTTGTTCCTGGTAAATAATCTTCTATTGTATTCGATTCTGGCATTCGTAAGTATTTTGATAGAGAGAGACATTTTGAATTTGTGAGTTGGCGTCTGTTTTGTGATTGTTTATCCAGTGTTTGTTTCTGGTAAATAATCTTCTATTGTATTCGATTCTTGGCATTCGTAAGTATTTTGATAGAGAGAGACATTTTGAATTTGTGAGTTGGCGTCTGTGTTTGTGATTGTTAATCCAGTGTTTATTTCTGGTAAATAATCTATTGTATTCGATTCTAGGCATTCGTAAGTATTTTGATAGAGAGAGACATTTTGAATTTGTGAGTTGGCGTCTGTACATGTTATTGTTGATCCAATGTTTGTTTCTGGTAAATAATCTTCTATGGATTCGATTCTTGGCATTCGTAAGTATTTCGATAGAGAGAATCATTCGAAATTTGTGAGTTGGCATTTGAGATCGTGATTGTTGATCTAGTGTTTGGTTTTGATAGATATTCTTCTAAATCATTTAATATCTGGTATTGGTAAGTATTTTCTAAGGAAAACGCATTTTTCATTTGTGAATTGGCATTTGAGTTGATGATTGTGGAGATATTGTTTGGTTCTGATAAATAATCCTTTAATTCCTTTGATTTCTGGTATTCGCCATTATTTTCCAAGAGAGAGACATTGTTATTTTCTGGTGAAAATTCTTCTAAGGTATTTGATTGCTGGAATTCAAGAAATCCTTTGCTACTTTCCTTGCATATATTCTCTCTCTCTCCTGTATGTGTGCGTTTATGATATGTTAAAGAGGAAGAATGTCTAAAGGTTTTGTGGCATTTGTCACATTTTAATGGCCTCTCTCCTGTATGTGTGCGTTGATGTCTCATCAAACTGCTTTTCTGAGAAAAAAATCTGTCACATTTCTCACATGTAAATGGTTTCTCTCCTGTATGTGTCCGTTGATGAGTTATCAAACTGACTTTGAGAGAAAAACTTTTTTCACACTTCTCACATGAATATGGTTTCTCTCCTGTATGTATGCGTTGATGAACTTGTAAATTTTGAGCCCGTGTAAAGTCTTTATTGCATTCATCACATTTGAAGAGCCCCTTTCTTGTATGTGGTGCGTTGATGACTTAAAATTGTATTTCTGAGAAAAACTTTCGTCCCCTATCTTACATGTAAATGGCGTCTCTTCTGTATGTTGGCGCATATGTTCACTTAAATTTGATTTAGATCCAAAAGCTTCTCTACATATAGAGTATTCAATTGCCATATTTCCTATATGTTATCCTATATGAACGGCAATTCAATCTGTATGTACGCCAAATACAATGTAAAAGGTAAATCGGCAAATTGTTTTCCAAGATGTATCATACAGGATCCTTTATAGTGAAGCAACACGCGAGATATATTTCCTCGGCGAAGAATCTGCAATCAAACAATGAAATTAAATGATAAAAATGTATTATTTCAAATTATTACGGAAAACGATAAAGATTAAAGTTCCAGGAAACCAAATTACTTTATTTAGAATAATATGAGGCCTGAGTTGTAACGCATATTAGCTAAACCTAAATCCATACTATTGTGACACCTACTGTGTTAGCTGTCCGGCAAAGGATACACACCTCTTCCTTTAAGATGACCATGAAATATAACATGTTGTATAACCAGCTACGTTGTCCTTCTTCTTTTATAATGGAATACCAAACGTCAAACTAGTGCTCTGTGACATATATTATAATTTCGTACACTAAAGAATGGGAGACGAAAGAATATATCAAATGATTTTATATATATATATATATCACGTAAACTTGTTTCCCCGATATCTTGTTGTTCCATTAGTGTCACAATGGATAGAAAAGAATGTATGATCTCCGTTTTCTCTACGAATGTTTTTGGTCTACAAAATAGACTCACCCCTCTAAACGTCCCCAAAATCACTTCAAAATCTTCTTCGTGTTTCGAGCAATACAACTTTCACATTAAATATAAAACTGGAGGGTGGGGGGGGAGATTTCCGTAGTAGATGCCTTATCCACGATCAGCAACAAGCTTTCTTTCTTAATATCTCCACTCTTTCTTTCTTTCTTTCTTTCTTTCTTAATATCTCCCTACTCTTTCTTTCTTTCTTTCTTTCTTAATATCTCCCTACTCTTTCTTTCTTTCTCTAATCTCTCTTCTTTCTTTCTTTCTTTCTTTCTTATCTCCCTACTCCTTTCTTTCTTTCTTTCTTTCTTTCTTTCTTAATATCTCCCTACTCTTTTCTTTCTTTCTTCTTACTTCTTAATATCTCCCTACTCTTTCTTTCTTTCTTAATATACTCCTACTCTTTCTTTCTTTCTTTCTTTCTTAATATCTCCCTACTCTTCTTTCTTTCTTCTTTTCTTCTTTATCTCCCTACTCTTTCCTTTCTTTTTTCTTACTTTCTTAATATTCTCCCCTACTCTTTCTTCTTTCTTTCTTTCTTTCTTAATATCTCCCTACTCTGTCTTTCTTTCTTCTTTCTATATCTCCCTACTCTTTCTTTCTTCTTTCTTACTTAATATCTCCCACTCTTTCTTTCTTCTTTTTAAATATCTCCCTCTTCTTTTTCTTTCTCTTTCTTCCTCTAATATCTCTCCTACTCCTTTCTTTCTTTCTTCTTCTTAAACCCCTACTTCTTTCTTTCTTTCTTCTAATATCTCCCTACTCTTTTCTTCTCTTAATATCTCCCTACTCTTTCTTTCTTTCTTCTTTCTTAATATCTCCCTACTCTTTCTTTCTTTCTTCTTCTCTTCTATATCTCCCTACTCTTTCTTTCTTTCTTTCTTTCTTCTTAATATCTTCCCTACTCTTTCCCTTCCTTCTTACTTTCTTTCTTTCCTTCGTCTGAATATTCCCTTACCTCTTTCTTTCTTTCTTTTTTAACTTCTTAATATCTCCCTACTCTCTTTCTTTCTCTCTTTCTTAATATCTCCCTACTCTTTCTTTCTTTCTTTCTTATATCTCCCTACTCTTCTTTCTTTCTTTCAATATCTCCCTACTCTTTCTTTCTTTCTTTCTTTTCTTTTTTAAATCTCCCTACTTCTTTCTTTCTTACTTTCTTAATATCTTCCCTACTCTCTTCTTCTTCTTAATATTCCCTACTCTTTTCATTTCTTTCTTTCTTCCTTTCTTCATAATACTACCCTACTCTTTCTTTCTTTCTTACGTTTCTTAATATCTCCCTACTCTTTCTTCTTACTTTCTTTCTTCCTTTCTTGTCTTTCATAATATCTCCCTACTCTTTCTTTCTTTCTTCTTTCATAATATATCCCTTACGTCTTTCTTTCCCTTTCTTTCTTTTCTTACTTTCTTTCTTGATTATAACCCTGCTCTTTCCTTCTTTCTTTCTTTCTTAATATATCACTATCAAGTCACAATTCCTAGTTTATTTACGTCATTCTCCATGATTTTATTTTCATTTAAGCCTCAATTATTGATAAATCATGGAATAGTGGAATATTATACAATCAAAACGAATATTTTTGGGTATGATTTATTAAGGTCGCAAGTATGGGTCATACAGCGAGGATCGAACTCTCTATTCAGTAATAATTCATCTGCTAGACTAGCTTGCTAACCATGACACCGCCAGGGGACGCCTAATACTAAATATAAATAAAACCTCCTTAGTGAAATTGATGATTTAAGAAAAATATGAGACCTCGGTCTGACACATATATGCTACAATACAACAGAAGATAACACAATGCGAACGCTTGATGAAATCATTGATACAGGATGACTCCTGATTAAAAACCATTGTTAGATTCCCTGAACCCCTTCTTTGTCTATACAGATTAATTTACAGACCAAGATAGAGTAATATTGCGAGATCAATGCAAGCGGAAATGGAACAGAAGTTACTCATCACGGCATAAATCTTGCCTTCTACGAGCAAGGGACGTAATCTTCTGGCCAGACATGCCCACGGTAAGAGGACATCTCACAGAAGCCTATACCACCTGCACCACCTATGTAGATAGCCAGTGAGCAGAATCCCAGCTTATTAGACCAGGACCAGAACTGGAATAAGCGGTGACTGGTCTTCTGTCCTGAGGTGAAAAGGAGTATCTGGTTACAGGGGATAGGCATAACAATTTATTTGAAATTCACAGGCTCGGCACGCCAGTATCAGAGTCGGTGATTGAGTGCTTGTAGATCCATGTTTCCCGTTTTGATATTCTAGATACCCGTGCCTCTGATAATGGACCTAAACTCTAGTCAAATACATTCTATAAATTTGTGAAGAAGTGGCTCTATAAGCATGTGTCTGTATAACCAGGAATTCTGCAGAAGTGGCTATAAAAATCGGAGTCTTATACGGAAGTGCAGGGCTTCGTGAGAATACCGATTTCTAGGGTTCTGGAAACTTATGAATGAAGCAACGCCACGACCTAACACTAGCCAGGAATATAGACTTTCTATCTGGAGGACAAGGTCAACAGTAGAGGCCATAGAAACAAAACTATCACTCCACTCTTTCTGAAGAAGAATGAAGAAAATAAGAGAGGGGGCTAATACAGCACGATGTGGGTAGAGAATTGAAAAGTCTCTACATAGGTAACACTGGCTGTGTCCAGCCATTCAAACCTTACGCCAGAGAGTAAAAAGAGTCTACAGTTATAAAGCTCCTCATGGGCGGATCCTATAAGATAGTGAACGAATACAGACAGATGTACTGACGCAACAGACGGTTCCTGACCAAGGCGTTATTTTATTATTAGGCCCAAACATTGTACATAAAAAAGTCACTAACTGGAGGTTGAAAATTTACTTCCAGTTGAAAATTTCACTACTTTGCGTGTATAGACAGGTAAAAAAAAATTCAAATAAGTTTTTCTTTTACACATGGAATAACTTTTACCATTATTATTATATTTATTATTATATTATATATATTATTTCACATCTATTGTGTAAGGACATGGTGTTCGATATTTATTTTAAAAAACTGCATTTTTTTCAGAGTGAATCCAAATAGAATGAGAAAAGAAGAGAGAATATAAGTATAATAAGAAAATATATATAAAAAATTTCAAGCTCAAAGAATATAAGCATCATGAAAAATATAAAACATTTTCAAACAGAAAGAATATAAGTAGTATAAGAAAAGATTGACATTTTTGATATGTAAACATTTTAAAATATTGAATTATTAAATTTATTTATGACATCAACTTTACGTAACAACATTCTAAAATCATATTTCCATTAATTTTGTAATGAAAAACATTAACTTCGTTTATATTTTATATTTTTAATGGCCAATTTAAAACTAATATTCAACATTTGTTTTTAAATTAACACAAATTATTCATTAAAAATTAAATATCATATTTAAAAAGAAAAATACCAATATCGTAGAAAAAAACATTAAAATAACTTTGATGAAATAATTTCTATAACAGAGACCACCTGCATCGGTGGTGGGGCATTATCAAGTTTATGAGAATATTGCCCCACCATTGAAAAACAAAAGCAGTAATGAGGCCGATGTAACAGCACTCGAAGAGGGTCAGTAAATAAAAAAAAAACCAAGCAAAAGCACTTTCAGGACATATCATACACAAACCAGCTCACTACAAAACTAAATTTTGAAAACAACATTTATTCCACTTAATTTAACCGGTCATGAAGATAGACGTTATCTACACCCCTCTAAAAAATCTCACTCTAAAAGGTGTGGGGAGATATTACGTATATAAGCTGTTAATCCACACATCTGTCCCTTTTGTGGACCCTATTGTGGTAATTTTCTGGCAAAGGAGACGCACCACTTCTTGTAAGATGACCCTGCAATAACTTACTTGGTATACCCAGGTCCCTTGTAATACTTCATTTAAAGTAATGGAATACCAAACTTAATACTAGTACTCTGTGATGTCCCTAGAACTCTATGACGTCACTAGTACTCTCATTCGACATGGCAAAGAACATATCAAATAATATCGTAATCTCTAATTGAATACGTTTTCTTAAATCAAAAGTATTATGTAACGTTTTCTTAAATAAGAATATTCATCTTAATTTTAATTCATCTGCTAAATTAGATTTTATTATTTTTCTACCTTAAAACCTATTACCATATATGTTTCATCATTTCTTTTTGTCAATCGAAAATTAGGTTTAGCGAGGATTGTCGTAATAGTATCATTCTGTTAAATGATAAAATTCACATTCTCTATAATCAATAATTTGACTTCTAACATTTTAATTAAAAAAAAAACAACAGTGGTCTGACCCGATCTCATATTTTGTGTGTGCGTAGGGGACTTACCATGATCCCAGTTTAATGATGACTTATAATTCTTTCAATCATATAAGACTCAAAGAAAGAAAATAGTTAATTCATTTTATTAAAGAAATAGAATATATAACAAGAATGATTAAAAAAAAACCTTCGTCATAAAATCAACACTAGGGTTGACATGCGGTAAAATCCAACCAATGAAATATTTTTTTTATTAGATATCCTCAGTAATTTTACTCTTTTTTCAGACTGGAAATGTATTTATTTGCAAAGTGGAAAGATAATTACGCTTAAATTTTAAAAGAAAAAAAAAGTCTGTCTATAAAATTAATTGATTTGTTATGGTAAGAAAAATACTTGCAGAATTTCTGTCAAGTAAAAATATGAACCCAATATGATAACCTTTAATTAACTAAAAATTTGGCCATTTGTTTGGCATGGTGGGGAATATGAGACACACCTGAAAAGGGATATAAATCATGACGAGCAAAGCAACCAAGAAGTGGACACGAATCAGAATAAATCAATGAGTGGAAACCATTGAAGCATTCAGATATTATAATGGACTAATTTTAGTGACCACTGGTCAAAACTGTCTTATTTAGTGGCTCTGATAGTTCCGTATATTTCATAAACTGATTCCCAGCTCTGAAGACTGAAAATATTTTATACTTTACATTTCAAATAAAACTAACGTTTTTCAAGACACATTTCTTATTTTACATCTGTATAAAAGTATCTAATCAATATATTTTCCTTACGTATCATATAATAACACATAAAAATTATTAACACTCAAAAGATATTATGAACGCTCATATCAACAGCAATTATGGAAACCAATTGAAATTTAGCCCCTCCTCTCAAAAATATTTCGAAGCATTTTCTAAAAGTTTTCAAAGTATATCTATTCGGTGTATTAACCAGAGTCGAAATAGCATCTCGATTCTGATAATTTGAATGTTTTAGATTTCGAAAGGTTGAATATTATGAAATAATTCAGTTCATGTTTTAAAAAAAATATAGTTCTAAAAATCTAAATCGTCTCTATTTGAAGAGTCGGGAAATTTCATTCAAATTCCTCCCCAAAATAAAAATTGAACTTTTAGGATATCGAGTATTCAGCTCAAATTAACACACGGTAGAACAAATACTTTATAAAATGGGAAAAGTCATATAAAAATTAAATTAACAAGAATATCATAATTATAACATGTGATATTTAAACCGCCAATCGTTTAACGAACTGCTATATAAAATATATTGTGAACATGGAAATTAAAACTAAAATTAAACATTCGTACATTCTTAATATAACAAGAAAAATAAAAAACTTTAAATAAATGTGAATGATACAGTACATATAACTCACCTATTTCTGTACTCTCAGTTGATGGTAATTTTCAAAGAATGAATCAATTTGATATAATTCCGAAATATATGTTAGTAAAGTAAAATACAGAATATTATATTGGCTGAATTTTGGAGGGGTGTCTCATTTCTGTTTAAGATTTTATTCAAGTCCAACATTTATTATTTTTAATAAATCTTACAACAAAAGAGAATTCCCTTCAAAGCAAGAAAAAAAATTAAAAATCTTGTAAACCAGGGTACGTGAGTTCGGTCCTTACTCGCATCCAAAAATGGAAAACGTTCATATTTAAGATCATTAATAGACACAATGTATGGAAAATTTCATGAGGTTAAAAAAAACTACAAAGGCTTTCGTGGTGTTCTCCGTGACAAATATCCTGATTGACAAGTTTAAAGAGGATAAACGATTTAAAAAAAAATATTTAAGTATGAGACCTCAATAAAATTATTTAAAAACTATGGGAGCCCATAATATTTAACATTTTATGCAGAAAAGTTCCACTGCGTAGCCAAAAGACACAACAAAATATAATAACACGCTAATTACACGTGCAATGAAATAGTTGTTGTTGTGCTCTGAATGAAAATCGGTTTATTTTGAATTAAAGATGGAGAAAACTTAATCTTCCGAAAACGAAGAAGAACATTCGTTAGGGATTATTCTTAAATATATGAACATCGGGGGGGGGGGGTTACGCATAATTGCGTATTTTTAATCATACATTTTTAGATAGGTTAAATAAATCTTGTCTCCGCACAAAAATATTATGTTGAACATGCCACCTTCCATATGTTTAAGATACACTATTGAATTTGTAAAAGAATAAAAATAGGTCAGCTTTATCAGAGAAACGACCTTTTCTTCCACCAATTCAAAATTTAAAACTACAAGAAGAGAAAACGCTACAAAAATTGTTTTTCAGTTTTAAGAAAAAAACTTTAAAATATTTAGATAACATTTTTCGAGTGTTGAACTTTTAAAAATTGTTCTATGTGGTCATGTGAATTTGATCTATCTAGAAATGTAAAAATTAGGGATTGTAATTTTTTCTATTATTCAATAACCAACAGTTGAAAACAACCAATAATAATAATTGATAAAAAAATATTCTGGTGTCTTTTTAGCAAAATAAACTATTCAGTATAAGATAAAATTCTTCATGAATAAAGTACTGGAAATTTCAGTAAAATTGGATAATTTCTTGATACTTGGCAATTATTCTAAAATTGAAATTTTCAAAAAAATCTTTTTACCTCCACTGATAAAGAGTGGACATTTACTTTTCACCATTAGCATGATTTTCAATGTATTGAATCAAACCATTAATCTTATCTTGAGCATATTTTAAATCAAGTTACTTAAATGTGAAATATAAAATAATTCTTCATCTTATGGCAGTATTCTATTTAAAAAAAGAAGATATTCGTTAAGTTTCGCTAACAAATTATCAGCTTTATTGAGTGTATATTCGTCTGAATTTTCATTTTGATCTCAAATATTTTGAAATACACTTTTTACATTTTCATGTGAATCTTTTATGGCTGACATAGTTCTGGATCTATAGCCACCACCCCATGTGTCGCACAGGGATGGAATACTAATTTCACTAAGCTTAACTTAGATGTGGCACAAGGGGTGACCAATGAGAACTGAACTCACTAGATATATATATATATATATATATATATATATATATATATATATATATATATATATATACCCCTGATGAAGGTGTTGGAGTAACACCGAAACCGCGGTCGGGAAACAACTTCTTCTACGACTATTAATGCTCTATATTCACAATATATTGAGCCCTATTGGATTAACTACTTACGCTATGTTCACATAGTAGTACTCGTAAATATATATATATATATATATATATATATATATATATATATATATATATATATATATATATATATATATTCTTCTTTGAGGAATGAATATATGCACCACTGTAAAGGATTTTTAATGCATTCCTAAAATAAATGATTTCCGGTGGAGTTTATTCAATACTATGCTTATTTGTTAGAGGGAAACGAAAACTATATATATATATATATATATATATAATGGGCTGTGGTTAATCTACTAGAAAGTATAAGATTCTCAATGTAATCGTTAATAAAGTATTTCCAATGTTGTTGATTTATTCATTGTTCCTTTAAAGAATGAATTGACGTACCACAGCTAAAAGAAGAAAAAGAAGAAAAATATTATTCATGGTTTAATAATAAATTCCCAGTCCCTAATTGTTACATTTCGTGAAAGATCATATCCTGAATAATATGTAGAAAAATTTAAAAATGACAAAATATATAGATTCAATACCCTAAAAATGTGATTTTAAAATTTAAAATTATTTTCTTAAAACTAAAAAAATAAATCATGTAGCATGTTTTTTTTTTTTTTTTTTTTAAAATATTTCTTTCTTTAAATTGACGCAAAAAATTATTTTATCTAAGTGAAATTGAGTTTTGTATTATTTAAAAAAGTTCACGCTCAGTTTGAAATGTCTGTCACTATCTATGACTAACTTAAAAATTAGACAAAAGATAGCCCTGAATTTTACCTTAGAAAAAATGTAAGTCAAAATATGTGTTATCATGTGCTGCATATTTTTCAAGATTTTTATACATTTAATATGAATTTAGAAAAAAATAAATTTCAACTATAGATGACAGAACGGTTCGAATTCTCTCTCTTTCTAAATAAATACGCCCACAGCGACAGAGAAAGGTATTTTTAGCTACACTTCCATGACTGGAATATTTTTTTAAGATATTCGATAAAAAATCTAATGTTTATCTTTTACTTCGAAATACCTGGATGAGAAAACATACTAGATAGTAAAAAATGGCAATGTCGGTCTACCATACTTTTGGGGGCTTAGAGGTTATCACCTCTTGGGATACGCATTTATCTCCCTTACACACCATCTTTTGAACATCCATTCAAAGATAGCATGTTGTTCTTAAAAGGGAAATATGGACGTCATTTTAAAAAAAATTCTGGTACATTAATTAATACAATGAAATGATTTTATGTACGTATTTACTTTAATAAAATAGTTGTAGTTACATATATTTTTTTATCGTAAGCGGACACTACTTCTCTCTAAAATTGTTAGAGTTATCTTTTAAAGACCTTCCTCAAGCACACGCCGCGATAGCACGAAATACATCCAGTGTAGTTTAAGTTGAAATACCCTAGCTTAGAGCATACAATAATAATGTAAGAATTCTCTAGATAATAAAATTACACCAATAAACATTACACCCATTCACTTATGTACCTTGCTTAATAAACCAAGCTGAAATATATCAATATCATTATTTATTCATTCCATACCGTCAATCCCCATAATATTACATCTTAATAAACCAAGTTTAAATATATCAATATCATTATTTATTCATTCCATACTGTCAATCCTCATAATATTACATCTAGCACGTGAATGTAAGTTTTGGTAATATCTGGTCATGTCTTAATATATATTCAATTTTTAAGAAAGAAGAAATAAAATCATGTTATAAACAGGGGGTCAGAATGAGTGTATGGTGTCGAAGGAAAAACAAACACAGGTTTTAAATTTCAACAACTCGTATTAAAAACAAGAAAAAAAGTTGTGGTGTTGGAAGTGATATAAAAAGAAAGTCTTATGTTTGATGATCGAGTCAGTTGCGGTGTGAATAGCAATGTCGGCAGAAAGCCTGATGTTCGGTAGTCGAGTCAGTTGTAGTGGAGGTGGTGATGTAGGCAGAAAGCCTGATGTTCGGTAGTCGAGTCAGTTGTAGTGGAGGTGGTGATGTAGGCAGAAAGCCTGATGTTAGTGGTCAGATGTTGGTTATAATGAGGGCAGAAAATCTGATGTTTTGTGGTCAGGATGTTGGATGTTTTGTGGGTAATAATGTATGCAGAAGATCAGATGCTTGGTGGTCGAGTCAGTTTAAGTGTCGGAATAATGTAGGCAGAAAGCCTGATGTTCGGGTCAGTGATGTTGTGTGGGTAACAATGTAGGCAGAGGATCTGATGCTCGTGGTCAAGATGTTGGTAGTAATGTGGGCAGAGAATCAGATATGTGGTGGCCGAGTCAGTTGGGCCGTTGGTAATGATGTAATGTAGACAATCAGGTGTTTTGTTGATAGGAATTTTGCAGTTGGAGTGTGATGATTGTTGACGGTTTTTCTTTGTAGTAAACTGCCCCTTTAAGACTTTGTCGGTCGATCGGTTAATGAGGGTAAGAGATGAGGGGCGGTATCGTCGAATGTCGCCTTGTCAGACCGATTTCGACTGCGAAGCTGTAACTAAGACCTTCGGGTAGTTGGCCCCTGAGGAGTGTGGAAGGATGGTCAGTGAAATCAACAACTCTTGGTTTAGCTGTAAACAACTCAGCTGTTTGACTCTGCAATGTCGCCGCTGTATCTGCTTCGTCGGTCCTTCAAAGTCGGGTTTAAAAACCACGGCTCTGACAACATCCAGTTATCTTGTATATTGTGGTGTGTAGGCGTATTTGAATTTGGTGATTTTTTGTGAATCGGGAGATATCTTTATATCTGTATATAACAACCAGAGAAGTATTAAAAGTAAACGAAAGAGTGAGCAATTAATTCCAGAATAGAGAAAATGTGAAAATACGTTACATGATTATTTAGTAATTTTAAAATATTACATTTTAAAATATTACAATTCAAAATAAGATTATAAATAGGATGGCCAAAAATTGACCGAAAATACGTTTTTGACAAAATGAAACTAGCCCCCCACTCCCTAGAAAATAATTTACCAAAAATCAGGGAATTATCAGATTCTAATGAAATTTTCAGTGTTTATTTATCAAAGATTGGTCTTTATAATGCATTATTTATTTTATTTCAAAACATTCTCATTTTTTTTTTCAGGTCACTTAATTTTGATTTATGTTGGGAGCGTAACATTTTTTTCGAGTTGGTCTTATACTGTATTAATTACAGCATAAATGAAGAGATAAAAGACCGAAGTTATAAATAGAAACAAAAAAAGTTTACGGTGGCTTTTCTATGAGAAAATAAGTACCGAAAATCGGAAAATAAAATGTAAAAAAAAAATAGATTAAAAGTTTTTGGAGATTTCCAATTGGCAGATTTAATTGGCTATTACCTTATAAAAGAAAAAAAAAAAAATATATTGATATTTTTTCTGCATAAAAGTGGGGGTACATTTTCAATAGAGTTTTTCTTCACAACGTATACTTTGATTGACTAAAATAAGTTTTGCATTAAATAGATATTTATTTCTAGAATCTAAAAATATAACATTTTAAACTTAACATCAGAATATTTTTTATTTTAATTGAATTTTATATATTATTTTTTTATGAGAAAAATATTTAATTAAAGTTTTGAAATAAAATAACTGATGCATTATAAAATTCATTAATTGATAAATCAAGACTGAAAATTTCATTAAAATCGGGATACTTACCTGATTTTTCGTAAATTTTTTTGGCAATAGCGAATGTTACATTAAAATTGTAAACAAGCGCTTAAAAACCATTGAAAAAGAGACAGAATGGCGGATCGCATCGAAATTGACCAAAACAAATCCTTTTAAATGTATTAAAAATAAACTGCATATGTAATGATATTTTTCTTTTTTAATGATGGTCATTATGTTACCACTTATCGATTTAGTTTGACCTTAAATAATAGATTAAATTAATTTTAATTCGTTTTTGAAAACGTAGCAAACGATTTGTTTTGGACCACCCTAGTAAACTATGAATCTATTCCTTTGTCCCTTTTGTGAAGCCTAACGTGGTAGCTCTCCGAAGAAAGAGATGCACCACTTACTGTAAGATGACCATGTAATAAAACACCGTGTATACCATCTCCCTTGTAATACTTCATTTAAAATAATGGAATACCTAACGTAACACTAGTGCTTTGTGACGTATATGACGATTCGAAACGGTAAAGAATATATCAAATAATATCGTGACCTTCAATTGAATAGGTTTTCTTAAGATAAAACTCTTTAAAAATAATATTCACCCTAATTTCAATTCAACTGCTAAATAATAGGTACCACAAACCGTTTATGCCATCTGAATAAAACAGAAATAGATATTTCCGAACTTTGTTTATAAAAAATCTCGTAAAAAAAAGATCGTACAGGGTTGTTACTAAGAAAAACAGTTAATTCAATAGGTACCACCAAACCGTTTAGGCCATCTTGAATAAAACGGAAATAGATATTTCCGAACTTT
Organism: Doryteuthis pealeii; assembly: GCA_023376005.1. NCBI lineage: Eukaryota > Metazoa > Mollusca > Cephalopoda > Myopsida > Loliginidae > Doryteuthis > Doryteuthis pealeii. Next base: position 81,531,486 of record CM042151.1, on the reverse strand, counting down.
GTTTATAAAAAATCTCGTAAAAAACAGGACTGTTACAAAGAAAAATAGTTAATTCAAAGATCAAATTATCCGATTGGGAAAAATTACATCGTTATCTTAAAAAATAAACAAACCTGCCCGTATTACATGCGAAAGGGTAATTTTCAGACCGTAATATAGACAGAAAAGTTACAAATTATTTCCCTTTTACGATCAACCAGTAAAAGTATGGATAACACTAATTTAACTTTTTGTCTTATGCATATTCAATAACCGATTTTATTTGTTTTCAAGGATTTTTAAGATATTCTTTTTTTTTTATCTTGAAATATTATCTAGAAATTTTTTTTGTGCATTCGAAAGTAACATTTTAAAAAGTCCTGATGATTTAAAAAAAATTTCAGCTTAGGAAAATAATGAAAATTATGAACGAAAAACAATGTTTTCTATTTTGTTCCGTTAAATCAATTGAAATTTAACGTAGCCAAAAACAAGTTATGACTACCAGCTTTATAAAAAATTCTATGAAGAATCAATTTATGGTCCAATTTTCACGAAAATTTCCACTTAGGACGTAAATGGCTTTTTCTAAAATATATTAGGAGAAATATTTTTTTACGAGGTCTGGCTTCTTTTATTTTAGGAAATATGAAAAAATAAATCGACAAAAAACAATTTTTACTATTTTTGATATAAAAATAAATGTCTGATAAATTATTTCCGAATATTTTTTGTAAGCTTAGATGCAAGAGCTTTTTATTAAAAGAACCATTAATACAGAATTATGCAAAAAAAAAAAAAATGTCTTCGGTTTTGGTATTACTTTTTAAAATCGAAAATGAAATGAAAATTTGAATATTTTTCTAAGAGAAAAACTGATAAAATAATTCTGTATACTTACTTTGTGTAATAGCGAAAAAAATTATCTTATTTCACTTTTTTGAACAAAGAAAAACAAACTTCGGTTGTTATTCAGAAGCGTCTTGTCTTTGTAAAACAAATATGTCGGTTATGCCCTTCCATATATTCTAAGAACCAAAAATTACTATTCAACAATAAAAATTACAAATTCTTTTAAAAATATTAATCAAGCACGGATCGGACCAACTTTTAGTTCACCTGAATTCTAAAATTCATATTTTTAAATATCCGTGAAAATTTGGATTTTTTTCCACAGAAAAAAAAAAAATTAATTTATTTCACGCAGAAAATAAAAATATTTAATCACACAAAAGATTGAAAATCTCGTAAAAATTAATTTCTTAAAAAAAAAATTTTTTTTGACAATTTAATAGAATACAGTACATACCAATTACATAAGCAAAAAAAGTTTTCAAATATTAATATTATGACATTTTTTTGCACTTTTTATTTCCGATTTCATTAATTTTTCCTAGAAAAACTATAATTCGGTACGTTATACAATTTCATTGATATAGTTATTCAGCCTCTTATCTTTATAGAAAAAAAGTACCAAATTTTTTCCAAGTCATTTTTTTTTATCTCATAAAATAAAATAGGGGGGGGGTGATAGACCTCGTAAAAAATATTTCCTCTAATATATTTTAGAAAAAAACTATTTCAGATGTATTTACATCCAATGGTAAATATTTATGGAAATTCTCGGGAAAATCGGACCATTAATTGATTTTTCATAGAATTTTTAAAAAAATCCTCTTATCGTAACTTGTTTTTAGCTACGTTAAATTTCAGTTGATTTAACAGTGCAAAAATGAAAACATTGTTTTTCAATCATAATTTTCATTATTTTTGTATGCTGATAAAAATTGAAAAAATCATCAGGAGTTTGTTCAATGTTTCTTCTTTCGAATGGAAAAATTTTTTCAAGAAAATATTAATTTTTCTGCAAGTTTCATTGTGTTAAATGTAGGGGGGGGTAAATTTGCACAGGGTCAAATTGGTGGTACCTACTAAATAAGATTTTATTATTTTTCTGCCTTAAAACTTATTACCATGAATGTTTCCTCCCTCTTTTTGTCAATTGATCATAACGTCTAGCGAAGGTTCTTGAAATAGGTTTAATCTAGCTACAGGCAAAATGAGCCTAAAAATGCGTTTTTGACAAAAATGACTTTAGCCCCCTTACAGAAAATAATTTACCAAAATTCAGGGAATTATCGGATTTTAATGAAATTTTCAGTGTTTATTTATCAATAAACGATCTTTATAATGCATTATTTATTTTATTTCAAAACTTTCTTATTTTTTTCAGGTCACTTAATTTTGACCCCCCTTATGTTGGGGGCGTAAAATGTTTTGCGAGTTGGTAATTTTCGATACTAATTACAGTATAAATAGAGATAAAAGACCGAACTTATGAATAGAAAAAAATTTTTTTACGGTTGTTGTTTCATGAGAAAATAAGTACCGAAAATCGAAAAATGAAATGTAAAAAATAATAAATAATAATTTTTTTGGAGATTTCTTTTTACTCATTTCAATAATTATTCTATTAATCTATTTTATAAAAGAAAAAATTATACATCGATGTTTTTTCTGCTTAAAAAGGGGAGGGGGTACATTTTCAATCGAGTTTTTCTTCAAAACTTATTACTTTTGGCACCTAAAATAAGGTTTGCATTAAGTAGATATTTATTTTTAGAATCTAAAAATATAACATTTTAAACTTAACATCAGGATTTTCATATTTTAAATGAATTTTATATATTAATTTTTCATAGCAAAAATACTAAATTAAAGTTTTGAAATAAAATAACTGATGCATTATAAAATCCATTAATTGTTAAATCAATACTGAAAATTTCATTAAAATCGGATAATTACCTGAGTTTTCGTAAATTCTTTTGCAATCACGAATGTTACAGTAAAATTGTAAACAAGCACTTAAAACCATCGAAAAAGAGGCTGAATGGCGGATCGCATCGAAATTGACCAAAACAAATGGTTTTAAGTCTTTTAAAAATAAACTGCATATGTAATGATATTTTTCTTTTTTTAATGATGGTTATTATGTTACTACTTATCGATTTAGACAAAGTTTGACCTTAAATAATAGATTTAATTATTTTTAATTCGCTTTTAAAATTCCTAGCAGACGACAAAAATGCTAATGACTAATTCAATTTGATAAAATACTTTAATTTATCTAATCAGTTTAATTTATTTATTCAAAATTTGGTAATTTCAACGTTTTGTCGTGTCATCTCGCTATGGTTTTACTTGTCGGCTCTAGACCTAATTACAGCCAAACGAATCGTGTTCTAAATCTAAAATTAATTAAGGGAGATAACAGCGATGAGAGCTCTTCTTTTTTTAATTCAAAAAAAGAAGCAACCCACCAAATACATTTACTTGTGGAAAATATCTATCTCAGTCTGTTCAAAACTATCTAAACAAGAAATACGACAAATTTCTATAAATTAACAAGAATTCCGACAAATTACGATAATAAGAATTACGACAAAAAAAGAATTACGACAAAAAAAGAAAAAAAAAAAAAAAGAATTACGACAAAAAAAGAAAAATATGAGGTAATTTATGAGTTTGTTTAATGTTTTTTCTTTCGAATGGAAATTTATTTTTCAAAGAAAATATTAATTTTTCTGCAAGTTTCATTGTGTTAAATATAGGGGGGTAAATTTCACGGGGTAAAATAGGTGGTACTTATTGTTTATCATCTATCTATCTATCTATCTATCTATCTCAGTCTATTCAAAACTATCCATCTTCATATCTATCTATTAAATACTAAGATTTTCTTTTATTACGATAAATTACGATAAATAAACAAGACAAATTACCATAAATAAACACGAATTACGACAAATTTCTATAAATAAACAAGAATTAAGACAAAAAAGACCCCCCGTTAAAATACATTTAACGCCCTAAGTTGGTTGTTTTCTTTCAAGTAACACCGCCGATACGACATAGCTGGGGTCGTTATTTTAAAATTCAGCAGGCAGCAATTTCGGAGGCAGGGGACGGGACGGGACGCACTTCCTCATAAATCACTGTTTTATTTTTCTTGCACCCGTTATTTTACAATACTAAATATATTTTCTTTATTTGTTAAATCTGGTTCGTTTACGTTCAGCGAGGCTACAATTCAAAATGGCTGTCTTTCTTGAACTCAAGGGACGTTACTCTGAATGCCGTTTTTTCTTTTTATTATTAAATATAGGGGCCCGAAAATACTGGGGTGTAAGCGTAATAGTTCAAATCTTATACAAAAAAAAAAAAAATTTTCCACTGCGTAGACAAAATAACAACAAAACAAGTACATGTGCAATGAAATAGTTGTTGCTGTACCCAGAGTAAAAATCTTTTTTATTCTTAAATAGAAATGGTGAAAACTTATGTTAATCCTTAACACTCTGAATCTTCCCAAAACGAAAAAAAAACGTTGCACGTAATTGCGCATTTTAAATCATACATTTTAAGATAGATTAAATAAATCTTTTTTCCACACACAAAAATATCGTTTTGAACATGTCACCTTACGAAATTCACTATTAAATTTGTCAAAATAAAAATAGGTCAACTGAATCAGAGAACAAACTTTTTCCTGAATCAATTCAAAATTTTAAACTACAAGAAGACAAACGCTACAAAAACTGTTTTTGAATTTTAAGAAAATAACTTTTCTGGGTGTTGAATTTATTCTATTTTTCAATGTGGTATTCTTAATTTGATCTTTCTAGAAATGTAAAAGTGCTGGAAATATCAGTAAAATTACACAAATCAATGATTTTGATAATTGTTTTAAAATTGAAAAATTCAAAAAGATTTAATAACTCCCCTGACAAAAAGTGGATATATCTATTTTTCACCATTAGCGTTATTTAAACTGTACTTAATAAAACCATTAAAATTATCTTAAGGATATTTTAAATCAAGTTACTAAAGCTGTAAAATATAAAATAATTTTTCACCATATCACATTATTTTATAAAAACTTTATTAAAAAATAAAAAACAAGAAATTTGTTCAGTGTCGCTGACCAACTTTATTGAGTGGATATTCATCCGAATTTTAATTGTAATCTAAAGTATTTTGAAATACACTTTTCAAATTTCCATGAGAATATTTTATGGCTGACACAACACCCAGGGATTATATGCTAATTTTATTAAGCTTAGCTTAGAAGTAAGGTGTCGGTAATAAGAAATGAACTAACAAATATATATATATATATAGTTTTTTTTCCGTAGTTAGGGTCTTTCCATGTATGGTTTAACCAAGCTGATGCAGGTAGACCATAAGGAGAGCTCAATGTGCCTAATACCAGTGAGTAAAAGGACAGAGCAAGAAATTTAGTAAATGAAGAAAAACTCTAAACTTGCTTCATTACAATAATTTATTTCAACCGTATTAATACGGCATCTTCAGGTAATCATAAGAACATGACTCTTACTGAGAATTTCCCAAAGTAACATCTCTTTTATGTCTATCAAATTAGGGGAGGGAGGGTTGGTGTCTTATTTTGGAATGGGTAGGGTTAGTTTCTTTGGATGAGGCGGGGAGGTCTATGTTTTGGATGAGGTGTGGCTTAGCTTGGGGCAGATTCCTTGGGGAAATAGTTGTAAGAGTGTATATACAAAATGAGCAGAATTTAAAGGCTATAAATAATAAAAAGGAAGAAAAGAAGAAAGAGAAAAATAAAGATAACAAAATAATATAGAAATAAAAGTAAAGAAATAAAAATAACAAATAATAATAATAATAATAACAATAGAGTAAAGGAATAAAACATAATAATTAAAGTTAATAAAATATAAAATAAAATAAATTAAAATTAGAATAAAAAATTAAAATCTAATAAAATAAAATTAAAATTAAAATAAAAAATAAAATTAATATAAAATTAAAATTAAACTAAGAAGCAAATAAGGGGTGGGAGGTAGCTTGTGAAGGTAAAGTGTTAGAGAATAAACTAAGGATAAAGAATAAACTTAAGATTAATATAAGATAAGAATTTAGTTTTAGGACTATTTGGATGATATAGGGTAGACTAGAACAAAATTGAATACAGTAAGAGGTAGTGGTATATTACTCAATAAATAATATAAAAGTTAAAATATAAAATAATAAAGTAACGTTACAGATTAAAAATTAAAATTTAACAAATGGGGTCTAAAGGTGAAAAATAACATATAAAGTATAAAGTATAAGAAGTGAAAGATCGAATTTAATAATTAAAGATTGTAGAGACTCACCATAGAAGTAAGGTTATAATTAAATCAAAGGTAGAAAGTCTAAGAGATAATAATTAATATTAGTAAAATTAATAATGATGATAATGCTAGTAATAATAATAATAATAATCATATTAATAATAGTAATTATAGTGATGATAATGATAGTGATAAGACAATAATAAAAAATCATAGTAATCAAATTAATAACACTATATCATAACTTTAGTAATGGTGGTACTAATAATAATAATAGTAGTAATAGTAAATAATAATAATAATAATAACACTCCACTGCTGCAATCTGCCAGAATACTCAGAAGAGTTCTGGAGACCTGGTCAGAAGAGTTCTCGAGCCCAGGTCAGAAAAACCAGACAGAGCTATCTAAGCATTTCTGGAGGCTGAAAGAAAACAGCCTCACCCCACATGTTAAATGGAAGATTATAAGGACGTTGAGCACCCCAATTAACTTTAAAAGTAAGTGCTCACTTTGCTTAGAGGAAAAGATACAAATCATTAGATTTAAGGACAGAGGAAAGCTGCTAAACTCTAGAAATGAACTAATATTCAAATGCAGTGGTGTGTTATTATTATTAATTTTACTAATATTAATTATTATCTCTTAGACTTTCTACCTTTGATTTAATTATAACCTTACTTCTATGGTGAGTCTCTACAATCTTTAATTATTAAATTCGATCTTTCACTTCTTATACTTTATACTTTATATGTTATTTTTCACCTTTAGACCCCATTTGTTAAATTTTAATTTTTACTCTATAACATTACTTCATTATTTTATATTTTAACTTTTATATTATTTATTGAGTAATATACCACTACCTCTTACTGTATTCAATTTTGTTCTAGTCTACCCTATATCATCCAAATAGTCCTAAAACTAAATTCTTATCTTATATTAATCTTAAGTTTATTCTTTATCCTTAGTTTATTCTCTAACACTTTACCTTCACAAGCTACCTCCCAGCCCTTATTTGCTTCTTAGTTTAATTTTAATTTTATATTATTTTTATTTATTTTATTTTATTGTTTATTTTATTTTATTAGATTTTAATTTTTTATTCTTATTTTAATTTATTTTATTTTATGATATTTTATTAACTTTAATTATTATGTTTTATTCCTTTACTCTATTGTTACTATTATTATTATTATTTGTTATTTTTATTTCTTTACTTTTATTTCTATATTATTTTGTTATCTTTATTTTTCTCTTTCTTCTTTTCTTCCTTTTTATTATTTATAGCCTTTAAATTCTGCTCATTTTGTATATACACTCTTACAACTATTTCCCCAAGGAATCTGCCCCAAGCTAAGCCACACCTCATCCAAAACATAGACCTCCCCGCCTCATCCAAAGAAACTAACCCTACCCATTCCAAAATAAGACACCAACCCTCCCTCCCCTAAATTGATAGACATAAAAGAGATGTTACTTTGGGAAATTCTCAGTAAGAGTCATGTTCTTGTGATTACCTGAAGATGCCGTATTAATACGGTTGAAATAAATTATTGTAATGAAGCAAGTTTAGAGTTTTTCTTCATTTACTATATATATATATATATATATATATATAGTTATACTTAAAGAGTAACAATAATGTGACAATCTTTAAAAATTTACTCCTTAAATTTTGGGTGCATATCGCATAAATGATTCCTGGCCTTACTGTTTGAAGGCGTTTTTCTCGAAGTGACACTTTCCCAAATATTACTCGTTGGAATTTAACAAAAATTATCAGAGATTGATGACAAATTATATATACATATAATCTATAAAAAAATATTCTTAAAAAGGTAACAGAAGTTTCTGTTATTTACCTAATTTACTGAAATTCTTAATGAGTCAAATTATTAACGGTTTGTAATTAAACAAAAATCTCTGTTAAAAAGATAAAAACACTTTAATTGCTTCATTTACAGATTTTTATGGATACATACAGTAAATATTATGAAATTGAATCGAAATATAAAAGCAAATGTTAAAAAATGATGGTAGTGTTGGTTAATATGAGATACGTGATCCCTTTTTTAAAAATGCCTTAGATATTTCCCTGGACCATTGAACATGTTAATTTCTGAATATCCTTTGATGTAATTTCATATGATACGTTTGTCCTTTCCTGCCGCCAGTCAGCTTTCTTCTAAATCGGCGTCCATCCTCATAAACACGTAGTGTCAGGACGCTCCACAAGTTTTCAATTGGGTTTAAATCTGGAGTAGTGGTCGACCAGTACATCTTCTGAGATCCACAGAAGCCTAATTTTTGTAGGTACTCTGTAGTTTTGTGTGCTGAATGCAAAGAGACATTATCTTGCATAAATATAATGGTTCTCCTGAAAATGATTTTTTAAGGGGAAATAAAATCAGAGAAGCACTAGAAGTGAAAGAAAGTATCAGTGATTAATTTTAAAATGCAGAGAATGTATTATGATAAATTAGTAATTTCAAAATAATTTATTTGAAAATTAGATTATATTTCAGTATAATTTTCTGTTTTTTTAATCTTCTTTAATCTGCTGGTTGTTTTTAAAAAAAATAGAGACACATAAAAAATGAAAGAACGAAAGGAAAATAAAACTTTTGAAGTGAATTTTTAAGCGAGTTTTATTAAGAAAAAAATTAGATTACATGAATCAAAGTAAAAAAGAAAATCAATGCAAAGAACACATTTTAAAGGATGAAAATAAAAATCATTGAAAAGAAATATCAATAAAAAAAGGAAATTCGATGAAAATAATTAAAACTCGTAGGCAAATGAAATTACGTTTGATATTTTTCGTTGAAATTCATTTTAATCGAATTTAAAAAAAATTGATCCAAAGATTTAATACAAAAATATTTTATTTTTCTTTAGATTTTCCTAATAAAAAAATAGGATTAGTATTATCTGCGTTATTCGGACTATTGTCCCCATCTTCATTGTTATTTGTACAAAGTTTCGGCCGATATACCCACTGGCCTTCTTCAGGTATTTCTTGTCGGACTCGGGAACCTTCTGGGACTCGGGAACTTCTTTTCGAGTCCGAGAAGGTTCCCGAGTCCGACAAGAAATACCTGAAGAAGGCCAAATCGTTGTACAAACAACAATGAAGATGGGAACAATAGTCCGAATAACGCAGATAATACTAATCTTCAAGCCTCATCTCAAACATTCAGAGAAACAAATAGGAATATATAAGTTTCCGATTATCCAGATAAATCTTCATTTCCATAAACTGGTAATGTCACTGGTCTCTCGAGTCATGTATTTTCTTTATCAATGAGACTTGGAGTCATCGAGTAAGTTTGGTCGTTAGTTCTATATTCAAGTGATATTTTTCCATTTGTTTCTTATTTGGATTATTTAATCTGTTCCAGTGGTAATATGTCCATAATTCAAGATGAACACATCTTTATATTGCCGAAAAAACTGTATTCTGGTAATGATTCTTCTATTGTATTTGATTGTTGGTTTTTGTGAGTATTTTCTAAGAGATGGATATTTTGTATTTGTGAGTTGGCATCTGTTTTTGTGAGTGTTAAAGAACTGTTTGTTTCTGACGGAGAATCTTCTAATAGCATCGATTCCTGATATTTGTAAGTATTTTCTAAGGGTGAGACATTTTCATGCACTGAATGGTGAGTATTAAGACTAAATTGAAGATCAAATTCCAATAGTTCGTGTAGGTCCTCATTTGTATTTGTCAATGGCATCTGGAGCCTTTTATTTTCTTCTTCAAATCGACTTGTATTCACTGAGAGATTTTGTTGGCTTGTTCTATATTGAAGTGATGTTTCATCATTCATTTCTGTTGTTTGTGTTATTCGATCTGTGTCAGGGGAAATAATTCCATAATTTGGAGGGAATAAATCTTCCTTTTGTGAAAAACCGGATGTTTCTTCGATCAATGGAAATAGATCCAATAAATCATCAACTGAAATATTTGTTTCTAATTCCGAAGAAATATTTGAGAAATCTTCTTCCTTCAGTGTCAATAAACTGGTGAGGTGTTGGTCGTTAGTATTCTTTAAGAGAGATACATTTTGTATTTGTAAGTTAACATCTGTCTTTGTGATTGTTGATCTATTATTTTGTTCTGATAAACAATCTTCAAATGTCTTTGATTTCTGGTATTCGTAAGTATTTTCTAAGAGAGAAAAAATTTGCTTTTGTGAGTTGGTATCTGAGTTCATGATTGTTGATATATTGTTTGTTTCTGGTAAGGATTCTTCTAATGTATTCGGTTTCTGGAATTCAGGATTTTCAACACAATTTTCGCTGTTTTCCTTGCATATATTCTGCCTCTCTCCTGTTTGTTTGCGTTTATGATATGTTAAAGAGCAAGAATTTCTAAAGGCTTTGTGGCATTTGTCACATTTGAATGGCCTCTCTCCTGTATGTATCCATTGATGACACATCAAACTGTATTCGTGAGTGTTAATGAAGTGTTTGTTTCTAAGGGAGAGATATTTGCATGCACTGAATGGTGCATGAATTCACACTAAATTGAAGATCAAATTCCGATTGTTCGTTTAGTTCTTCATTCGAATTTGTCAGTGGACTCTCAAGCCTTTTATTTTCTTCTTCAATTCGACTCGTATTCATTTAAAGATTTTGTTGGCTTGTTCTATATTGAAGTAATGTTTCATCATTCATTAAAAATCCTGATGTTTCTTCGATCAATGGAAATAAATCCATTAAATCATCAACTGAAATATCTGTTTCTAATTCCGTAGAAATATTTGAGAAATATTCTTCCTTCTGTGTCAATAAACTGGTGAGGTGTTGTCATTAATATCTTCTAAGAGAGAGACATTTTGTATTTGCAGTTAACATCTGTCTTTGTGATTGTTGATCTATTATTTTGTTCTGATAAACAATCTTCAAATGTCTTTGATTTCTGGTATTCGTAAGTATTTTCTAAGAGAGAAAAAATTTGCTTTTGTGAGTTGGTATCTGAGTTCATGATTGTTGATATATTGTTTGTTTCTGGTAATGATTCTTCTAATGTATTCGGTTTCTGGAATTCAGGATTTACAACATAATGTTCGCTGTTTTCCTTGCATATATTCTGCCTCTCTCCTGTATGTTTGCGTTTATGATATGTTAATGACGAAACATTTCTAAAGGCTTTGTGGCATTTGTCACATTTGAATGGCATCTCTCCTGTATGTGTGTGTTGATGACGTATCAAATTGGATTTCTGTTTAAAGGATTTATCACATTTCTCACATGAATATGGGTTCTCTCCCGTATGTGTTTGTTGATGGTGTTTTAAATGTTGAGCCCGTGTAAAGACTTTGTTGCATGAATCACATTTGAACTGTCTCTCTCCTGTGTGTGTGCGTATATGTTTTGTCAAAGGGCCTTGCTTAGAAAAACGTTTGTCACATATTTCACATGTAAATGGTCTCTCTTCTGAATGTTTGAGTTGATGAATTATCAATCTGCATTTCTGAGGAAAACTTTTGTCGCATATATTACATGTAAACGGTCTATTTCCTATATGTGTGCGTTCATGTGTTGCCAAAGTGCCGTGCTGAGAAAAACTTTTATTACATATTTTACATATAAATGGTCTCTCCCCTGTATGTATACGTTGATGATCTTTTAAATGGTAAGCATATAGAAAATCTTTCTTGCATTCATCACATTTGAAGGGTCTCTCTCCTGTATGTGTGCGTTCATGTCTTGTCAAATGACTTTTCTTAGAATAAGATTTGTCACACATTTTACATAGAAATGGTCTCTCCCGTATCAAACTGCATTTTTGAGAAACATTTTCGTCACATATCTCATATGTAAATGGTGTCTCTCTGGTATGTGTGAGTTCATTACATTTGAAGGGCCTTTCTCCTGTATGTGTACATTTATGACGTATCCAATTGTATTTCTTGGAAAAACTTTTGTCACATATCTTACATGAAAATAGACTCTCTTCTGTATGTTCGCGCATATGTTTTCTTAAATCTGATTCAATTGCAAAAACTCCCCCACATATAGAGCCTTGAATTGCCATATTTCCTATATGTTATCCTATGTGAACTTTTAATTTTCCTTTAAAATTAAAACTTACACAAACTCATTGAATTTAAACACCTGTCCTGTGTGTATATTCAATTTTTTAATGACGAAATTTTGGAATTGGGAAAATGTCCAGTAAATTTAAACTCGTGACATATAAGATTTTTTTCCTCAATTCTCTTCTGTAATAATTTCGTTTTCATGACCCAACACAATTCTATGCGTCCGGTAATTCAATCTTTACGTACGCCAAATACACTGTAAAATGTAAATCGGCAAATTATTTTCCAAGATGTAATCCTTTATAATGAAGCAACACGTGAGATATATTTCATCGGTGAAGAATCTGCAATAAAAAAAAGAACAATGAAATTAAATGATAAAAATACATTATTTCAAATGATTAGGGAAAACGTTGAAGATTAATGTTTGAAAAATGATTTTTCTTTCCTTAGAATGATATGAGACCCGAGTTCTAATGCATATTAACTAACCCTAAATCTATACGTTTTATACCGAGTTCTCTTGTCCTTCTTCTTTCATATTGGAATACCAAACATCAAGCTAGTTCTCTGTAACATATTATAATTTCGCAAACTAAAGAATATGAGACCAAAGAATATATATATATATATATATATATATAACATGTGAGCTGGTTTCCCTGATCTCTTGTTGTTCTTTTAATGTCACAATGTCTAACAAAGAAGTATGATCTCTGTTGTCTCTACGAATGTTTTTGGCCTACAAAATAGACCCACCCACAAACGTCCCCAAAAGCACTGGAGAATGATTTTTTTCTTCTTTCTTTAGAATGATATGAGACCCGAATTGTAATGCATATTAGCTAACCCTAAATCCATACGTTTTATACCCAGTTCTCTTGTCCTTCTTCTTTCATAATACCAAACATCGAGCTAGTGCTCTGTAACATATTATATTTCGCAAACTAAAAAATATGAGACCAAACAATATATATATATATATATATATATATATATACATGTGAGCTTGTTTCCCTGATCTCTCGTTGTTCCTTTAATGTCACAATGTCTAGCAAAGAAGGTATGATCTCTGTTGTCTCTACAATGTTTTTGGCCTACAAAATAGACCCACTCCACAAACGTCCACAAAGCTACTTCAAAATCATCTTCGTATTTTGAGCAATACAACTTTAACATTAAATATAAGCTGAAGAAGAATGGAGAAAACAAGAGCGGGGTTTCATACAGAACGACGTGGGTAGAAATTGAAAAACCTCTACATGCCGGTGTCCACCCATCCAAACCGCACACCAGAGAGTGGAAAAAGGATACAAACGACTCACTAACCAATCCTAAAAGATAGAGACCGAGAACAGACAGAGGTACCGACTCAACAGACTGTTCCTGGCCATGGGATTATTTTATTAAAAGACTTCTTGTACAAATAAAGTCACTACCTGAAGGCTGAAAATTTACTTCCTGTTTAAGATTTTACTACTTCGCTTGTGTAATAACAGCGTAAGTAATTCAAATAAGCTTTTTCTTTTAATGATGGAATAAATTTTATCATTGTTCAATCGAAGTAAGTATAATATCTATTTATTTCATATCCTTCAGACTTAACTATATTATTTCACATTTATTGTAAATGTCTTAGAAGTTTATTTTAGCAAGTGTTTTTTCACAGAGAATACAAGTAAAATAAGAAAAGATACATTTTCCAAGAGAGAATATAAGTACAATAAGAAAATATATAAAAAAACTTTCAAACCCAAAGCATTATGAAAAGAAATAAAACATTTTCAAAAAAAGGGAATATAAGTAGCATAAGACAAGATAGATACTTTTGATTTCCAAACATTTCCAAATATCTAATTAAATTTATTTTGACATCAACTTTACGTAACAACATTCTTAAATGATATATTCATTAATTCTGTAATATAATAATTACATTAAATTCTCTTTTTTACTTTCTAAATCGCAAACTTAAAACTAAGATTCAGCATTTTTAAGTAGCTTAAAGAAAACAGTAAACACAAATTATTCATTAAAAAAAATATCGGGACACGTCATTCACAAACCATCTCACTATAAAACTGAATTTAAAATTATCTTTCTCCTCACCATACATATATCATCTAATTTAACCAGTTATGAAAGTAGACATTATATACCCACACCACTAAATAAAAATTCAAATGTAACACTTTTATCGTAACCTTTAATTCAATACAATTTCTTAAAATCTTATGTAATTCATCTTCTAAATTTAATAAAATATATTATTAGAAAGTGAAATGAACATTTTCTATATCTACTTCTTAAATTCAAAGACGCTTTGATAAAATCCAACCAACCAAATGTTCTAAATATTCAAATATTTTCTGACAATTATGTTTCAAAAGAAAATACACATTCTTTCTATAATATAAATTGCATTTTTAAGCCTAGAAAAAAAATGCAGATTTTCAGTCGTGCAAAAATATGAACATAATCTGATAACCTTTAACTAAGAAAGGATATTATGTTTAAGAATTAAAAATTCAATTAGCTGATTCTACCAAAGGTTCAGTGGTTAAGAAAAAATAACTGATGCATTATAAAATTTTAGTGCACAAACAATCTTTATTTTTATTTTAGATATTTAAGAAAAAAATTATCACATTCATCCTTCAAGTTCTTCCAAAGTTGTTGGTTTGATAAAGTAGATTTGCCCATTCAACAAACTCCAAAGAAAAAACAAAGTCCCAGGGTGTTATTAACTCTTAACTTCCCAGAAGCAATTCTAGGCCCAAACCCCTCTGTTCCCATAAGGATTTGGTAAAAAACAGCTAAAAATGGATCTGTACATTCAAAAGCTCATAGTATCGTTATTTGTAAACAGATTGTTGTGAAAATAGGCAGACTTGCAGAAAACAATTTCTTCCTCGATGTTATAAAGTTTTTTGCACTGAAAATGATTTTGCTTGCATGTAGTTATGGAACAATTACATAATGATAGGTAAAAAAACAGGTATATTCAATAAAGATGCTGAAAAAACATTTTAAAACATTTTAATAGGAATACTTTACATGCAGTTAGTTATAGAAATGACCGTTATAGACTAGTTATAGAAATGACAATAGAAACTTTTAATATAAAATTCTTTAGAAAATAATCTAACAATTTAGAAAAAAAAAAGATACATATTTTTTCTTATTTACAATGTTTAAGATGCCCTATTACCAAAACCGAATTAGTAGCGATTTTTTTATTATCTTTCCAAAAATGTAAATATTATTTACATAAAAAAAAACAAAAAAAAAAAACAACTAAGATCTTTGTACGGGGGATCAATACGCGAAACAAAAACTAACGAAAAAAAATTATTAGCCTTTTCAATTTAGTAAACATTTATTTACAATAAAAGTTCGTCTTTTATTACTTCATATACGAAAAGTTTTATTAAAATTGGATTGTTAGTTTATTTTATATGATTTTTGGAGAATTTCCTGTTATCACCCTTATAGGCATTACCTGTAATTCGGCAAACGAACGACTCCCATTCGGAAAAGTACGTGCGTATTTCAGATGCACACACGTGGGAATAAAGTTAGCATTTTGTTGTCTCGTGTATAAATTCGTTTGAAAAAAAATTCTTAATAAATCCCTTAAATAATTCCTAAACTTTTTTGTCAAAAACTACGAAAACATTGGCTTGAAAACAATTCTAGTATTAAAAACATAATTAGAATAAATTTAAATATGTAAAGAAAAACCCCCAAAGAAATTGAATAAAAATTATACACAAAAAAAAAATGAAATAGACAATTTAAAATCCATATGCTTACCGCTGCCATAAGTGTGTTAAGTGGTCTCAAATCTCAGTTGTCTTCCCTTGCCTTTTCACATCACGTGATCAAGAGAAGACAATTATTTTTGTTACCCTATTTACGGTGTCTTCTAAAAAATTATCTTTTGAGTTTTAAGAAAATAACTTTCTAGATATGTAAAAATTAAGGACTGCAATTTTTGATGAGTTATTCCTAAATATTGAATAAATTAAAAGAAGAAATGATCTGAGAAAAGATTAAGATAAAAAGAGAAAATGAAGAAAAAAACATTGGAACGAATATGAACAATTCAGGGGAAATAAAAAGATAAAATTAAGTCGAGAATGAAAATGTGAAAAAAAAAAAAAAAAAAAGTAGAGAAAAAGTTGAAATAAGGAAAAAGTCTTAAAAGAACAGAATACGAAAATGAAAAAATAAAAGCAAGAAAGAAAATCAAAAATGAATTGAAAGTCAAAAGAAATATAATGAAGTAGAGGAAAAATAAGATAAGATTTTTTTCTTTAGAGAAAGAAAAACATCTTATCTCACAAAAAAAAAAAAAACTTTGAAAACTATCCTAGTATTAAAAATCTAATTTAGATACAGTTCAATTCGTAAGAACTAAAACTTGAGTAAAATAAAAACTAAAAATTAAAGAAAAGTATGTACTAAAAAAAAGAACATTGAATGATAAATTTAAGAATTTAAAAGCCATGTCCTTACCTGTTGATCTGTTGATTTAAAAGCCATGTGCGTACCTGTTCTCTTGAATAGGAATTTTTTTCAAGTCACACGAGATTATCGAATTCAAGAGAAGACAGCTATTGTTGTTACCCTATTTACGTGTGTGTGTTAACTTTTTTTTTCTTAATATAAAATAAGATTAATCGTAGAACTATATCGTAAAAAATTGATTAAAAAATTTAATTAATTGATCACAATCTGAATTTATAAAACATTTGTTCAACTTAGAAAAAAAAATCTATTCATTGACGTCAACGTGTCACATTTGTAAAAAAACAAAACAAAACAAAAATTATTTGTGAGTTGGCATCTGTTTTCATGAGTGTTAAAGAACTGTTTATTTCTGAGAAATAATCTTCTATTAACATCGATTTCTGGTATTTGTAAATAATTTCTAAGGGTGTGACATTTTCATTTTCTTCTTCAATTCGCTTTGTATTCATTGAGATATTTTGAGAGAATACATATATTACATGTAAACGATTTATTTCCTATATGTGTGCGTTGATATGTTGCCAAAGTGCCGTGCTGAGAAAAACCTTTGTTACATATTTTACATATAAATGGTGTCTTTGTTGCATTCATCACATTTGAAGGGTCAATCTCCTGTATGTGTAAGTTCATGTCTTGTCAAATGGCTTTTCTGAGAATAACGTTTGTCACGTATCTTACATAGAAATGGTCTCTCCCGTATCAAACTGAATTTTTGAGAAACACTTTCGTCACATATTTCATATGTAAATGGTGTCTTTCTAGTATGTGTGAGTTCATTACGATTTCTTAAAATCTTATCTAATTGATCTTCTAAATAAAACTTTATCAATTTTTCTGTCTTAAAACTCATCACCGTATATGTTTCCTCGCTCTTTTTATCAATTGAAACTTACTTTTAGCGAGGATTCTCGTAATAGTATTATTCTGTTAAATGATAAAATTCACATTCTTTATAATTTGACTTCTAACATTTTAATTCAAAAACATCAATGCTCTGACCCTACAACATTGTTTTTTTTTACAATGATCTTAATACGATAATCATTTATAAGTTTTTCAATTATACATTACTCAAGGATAAAATAATTCAGTAATTTTATCTAAAAAAAGATGAATACATAATAAGAATGAATAAAACAAGACGTATTCGACATAAAATAACCAAAGGGTTAACATGTAGTAAAATCCAACCAACCAACCAAAAATGTTCTTTTTATTTATATATTCACACTTTTTCCTTTTTTTTCAAACTGAAAATGTATTTATTTGTAAATTAGAAACATAATTGTGCTTGAATTTTAAAAGAAAAAATTAAGTCTGTCCATTAGACAAATTGCATTTTTAAGCTTAGAAAAAAAAAGAAGAATTTCTGTCAAGCAAAAATATGAGCACAATATGTCATACTTTAATTAACAAAGAAAGGATATTATATTTAACAATTAAAAATTCAATCAACTGATTCTACAAATGGTTCAGTGGTCAGAGACAGAAAAGCAATATGACAAGGACAAAGTAAATAAAAAGAATCTAATCTCTATGGGAACATTCTACATGCATGGTTTTAATAAAAAGGAAAAGGATTGATTCGTCATTTCCAAAAAGAGACCAAATACGAGAGGCACCTGAAAATGGACGGAAGGTACGACGATCAAAGCAACCAAGATGATGATGGAGACTCACACCTTCTAGTAAGACGACCCTGCAATAAATCATACTGTATACCCAGCTCCCTTGTAAATCTTCATTTAAATGAATGGAATCTTCGTTTAAATCAATGGAATACAAAATGTAACACAAGTATTCTGTGACGTTTGACAGTTCAACACCGCAAATAATATAATAACCTCTAATTGAATACGTTTTCTTAAATTAAAAATCTTATGTAAAGTGTTCTTGAATAAAAAATATTCACCGTAATTTTAATTCAACTGCTAAATTAGATTTTACCATTTTTCTGCCTTAAAACATATTACCATAAATGTTTCCTCACTATTTTTGTCGATCGAAAATTACGTTTTGCGAGAATTCTTGAAATAGTATTAATGTTAAATGATAAAATTCACATTCTCTATAATTAACAATTTGACCTCTGACATTTTAATCAAATACATCAGTGTTTTGACCCGATCTCATATTGTGTGTGTGTGAGTATAAACTATGAATCCATCCTTTTGTCCCTTTTGTGAAGCCTAACGTGGTAGCTCTTCGAAGAAAGAGATGCACCACTTACTGTAAGATGACCATGTAATAAAACACCGTGTATACCATCTCCCTTGTAATACTTTATTTAAAATAATGGAATACCTAACGTAACACTAGTGCTTTGTGACGAATATGGCGATTCGAAACGGTAAAGAATATATCAAATAATATCGTGACCTTCAATTGAATAGGTTTTCTTAAGATAAAACTCTTTAAAAATAATATTCACCCTAATTTCAATTCAACTGCTAAATAAGATTTTATTATTTTTCTGCCTTAAAACTTATTACCATGAATGTTTCCTCCCTCTTTTTGTCAATTGATCATAACGTCTAGCGAAGGTTCTTGAAATAGGTTTAATCTAGCTACTGGCAAAATGAACCTAAAATGCGTTTTTGACAAAATGACTTTAGCCCCCTTACAGAAAATAATTTACCAAAAATCAGGGAATTATCGGATTTTAATGAAATTTTCAGTGTTTATTTATCAATAAACGATATTTATAATGCATTATTTATTTTATTTCAAAACTTTCTTATTTTTTTCAGGTCACTTAATTTTGACCCCCCTTATGTTGGGGGCGTAAAATTTTTGCGAGTTGGTAATTTTCGATACTAATTACAGTATAAATAGAGATAAAAGACCGAACTTATGAATAGAATTTTTTTTTTACGGTTGTTGTTTCATGAGAAAATAAGTACCGAAAATCGAAAAATGAAATGTAAAAAAAAAAAAAAAAATTTATTCTTTGGAGATTTCTTTTTTAATTATTTCAATAATTATTTAATTGGCTATTATCTTATAAAAGAAAAAATTATACATCGATGTTTTTTCTGCTTAAAAAGGGGAGGGGGTACATTTTCAATCGAGTTTTTCATCAAAACTTATTACTTTTGGCACCTAAAATAAGGCTTGCATTAAGTAGATATTTATTTTTAGAATCTAAAAATATAACATTCTAAACTTAACATCAGGATTTTCATATTTTAAATGAATTTTATTTATTACTTTTTCATAGCAAAAATACTAAATTAAAGTTTTGAAATAAAATAACTGATGCATTATAAAATCCATTAATTGTTAAATCAATACTGAAAATTTTATTAAAATCGGATAATTACCTGATTTTTCGTAAATTCTTTTGCAATCGCGAATGTTACAGTAAAATTGTAAACAAGCACTTAAAACCATCGAAAAAGAGGCTGAATGGCGGATCGCGTCGAAATTGGCCAAAACAAATGGTTTTAAATCTTTTAAAAATAAACTGCATATGTAATGATATTTTTCTTTTTTTAATGATGGTTATTATGTTACTACTTATCGATTTAGACAAAGTTTGACCTTAAATAATAGATTTAATTATTTTTAATTCGCTTTTAAAATTCCTAGCAGACGACAAAAATGCTAATGACTAATTCAATTTGATAAAATACTTTAATTTATCTAATCAGTTTTATTTATTTATTCAAAATTTGGTAATTTCAACGTTTTGTCGTGTCATCTCGCTATGGTTTTACTTGTCGGCTCTAGACCTAATTACAGCCAAACGAATCGTGTTCTAAATCTAAAACCAATTTTTATGAGATTTTCAAACTTTTGTGTGTTTAATTTTATTTTTCTGCGTGAAATAAATTAGATAATTTTTTTTTCTACGTGAAAAAAATCGAATTTTTCACGGATATTTAAATATATGAATTTTAGAATCAGGTAAACTAAAAATTGGTCCGATCTACGCTATATTAATATTTTAAAAGAATTTGTAATTTTTATTGTTGAATAGTAATGTGTGATTCTTAGAATATACGGAAGAACAAAACTAACATATTTGTTTTGTTTTAATATAGCTATCGGCTTTCTCAGGGGTGTAAGGGAGATAACAGCGATGAGAGCTCTTCTTTTTTTAATTAAAAAAAAGAAGCAACCCACCAAATACATTTACTTGTGGAAAATATCTATCTCAGTTTGTTCAAAACTATCTAAACAAGAAATACGACAAATTTCTATAAATAAACAAGAATTACGACAAATTCCGATAATAAGAATTACGACAAAAAAAAAAAAAAAGAAAAATATGAGGTAATTTATGAGTTTGTTTAATGTTTTTCTTTCGAATGGAAATTTTTTTTTCAAAGAAAATATTAATTTTTCTGCAAGTTTCATTGTGTTAAATATATTTCACGGGGTAAAATACGTGGTACTTATTGTTTATCTATCTATCTATCTCAGTCTATTCAAAACTATCCATCTTCATATCTATCTATTAAATACTAAGATTTTCTTTTATTACGATAAATAAACAAGACAAATTACGATAAATAAACACGAATTACGACAAATTTCTATAAATAAACAAGAATTAAGACAAAAAAGACCCCCCGTTAAAATACATTTAACGCCCTAAGTTGGTTGTTTTCTTTCAAGTAACACCGCCGATACGACATAGCTGGGGTCGTTATTTTAAAATTCAGCAGGCAGCAATTTCGGAGGCAGGTGACCGGGACGCACTTCCTCATAAATTACCGTTTTATTTTTCTTGCACCCGTTATTTTACAATACTAAATATATTTTCTTTATTTGTTAAATCTGGTTCGTTTACGTTCAGCGAGGCTACAATTCAAAATGGCTGTCTTTCTTGAACTCAAGGGACGTTACTCTGAATGCCTTTTTTCTTTTTATTATTAAATATAGTGGCCCGAAAATACTGGAGTGTAAGGGAGATAAATCGTAATAGTTCAAATCTTATACAAAAAAAAAAGTTTCCACTGCGTAGACAAAATAACAACAAAACAAGTACATGTGCAATGAAATAGTTGTTGCTGTACCCAGAGTAAAAATCTTTTTTATTCCTAAATAGAAATGAGGAAAACTTATGTTAATCCTTAACACTCTGAATATTCCGAAAACGAAAAAAAAAAAAAAACGTTGCACGTAATTGCGCATTTTAAATCATACATTTTAAGATAGATTAAATAAATCTTTTTTCCACACACAAAAATATCGTTTTGAACATGTCACCTTACGAAATTCACTATTAAATTTGTCAAAAATAAAAATAGGTCAACTGAATCAGGGAACAAACTTTTTCCTGAATCAATTAAAATTTTAAACTACAAGAAGACAAAACGCTACAAAAACTGTTTTTGAATTTTAAGAAAATAACTTTTCTGGGTGTGGAATTTTTTCTATTTTTCAATGTGGTATTCTTAATTTGATCTTTCTAGAAATGTAAAAATTAGGGACTAGATTCTTAAATAGAGGATTTCCAATGGAGTTGATCTATTTCATTTTTCCTAATATTCTACTTTAAAGACAGAATAGATGAACCACAGATCAAATATGAAAAATAAGAAAAAGAAAAATCGTTATTTAATATTCACCCATTTCAAATTATTAGCCAAGTGACACTTTCCCTTCCTATCCAAAAATAACGTTGGAATTTAATGAAATTATCAGAGATTGATGACAAATTGTATAAACATATAATCCATAAAAACATTCGAAAATAGGGAACAGGAGTTTCTGTTATTTACCTAATTTACTGAAATTCTGGATCATATGACCTTTAGGCACCCCTTTTGCTTTGCTGATTCATAAGTACATTTTTTTTCATTTACAGTCAACATCCGTTGGTTTGTTAGACGAGTTTTAGAGTTTTTTTAATTATAAAACTAACCCCTAACCCGAACCCCTAACAAACAAATGGATGTTGACGGTGTAAATGAAAAAATATACTTATGAATCAGCAAAACAAAAGGGGTGCCTAAAAGTCATATGGTCTGAAATTCAAATTATTAACGGTTTGTAATTAAAAATATCTGTGAAAAAGATTTAAAAAAACTCTTTAATGGCTTCTTTTATAGATTTTTATGGATACATACAGTAAATAATATGTACTTTTATAGATTTTTATGGATACATACAGTAAATAATATGAAATGAAATCGAAATAAAAAAAGTAAAGTTAAAAATGATTGTGGAGTTGGTTAATATAAGATAAGTGATCCTTTTTAAAAATGCCTTAGATGTCATTGGTTCATCGAACATGTCAAATTCTGAATATCATTTGATGTAATTTCATATGATACGTTTACCATTTCCTGTCACAAGTCACCTTTCTTCTAAATCGGCGTCCATTCTTATAAACACGTCGTATCAGAACGCTCCACAAGTTTTCAATTGGGTTTAAATCTGGAGTAGTGGTCGGCCAGTTCATCTTCTGAGGTCCCAGAAGCCTAAGTTTTGTAGATACTCCGTAGTTTTATGTGCTGAATGCAAAGGGACATTATTTTGTATAAATATAATGGTTCTCCTGAAAATTATTGTTTTTAGAGAGGAAATAAAATCAGAGAAGCACTAGAAGTGAAAGAAAGTAGCAGTGATTCATTTTAAAATGCAGAGAATGTTATATGATAAATTAGTAATTTCAAAATAATTTATTTGAAAAATAGATTATATTTCAGTATCATTTTCTATTTTTAAAATTTTCTTTACTTTGCTGATTGGTTTAAAAAAAATTTAGAGACGCATATGAAATGAAAGTACGAAAGGAAAATAAAACAGAAACGAATTCTCAAACGAGTTTTATTACAAAAGATTAAATTACATGAATCAAAGTGAAAAGAAATGAATGCAAAGAATACATTTGTCAATGTAAATAAAAATCATAGACAATAAATTTGAATAAAAAAGGAAATGTGACGAAAATAATTAAACCTCGTAGGCAAATGAAATTACGTTTGAGATATTTCCTTGAAATTACAAATTCATTAAAAAAAAAACTGTCCAAAGATTTTTTGCTCATTCAATGAGAATTAGAATTCCAAGAATTCTTTTGAAAAGGTCAAATAAAAAGGATAAGTTGGTGAAGGATAAAATCAAATCAATTGTTGATAAAAAGAAATCAAGAAACTATTTACAAAAGAAAGAAAGTATTTACAAATTAATTAATTAAAATTTTGCTAAAAAGGCATTTGAGAAGTATCGAACTAAACCGGTAATCAAGAAACCAAGAAAATATGTTTTTCAAATGAGAATTTTGCTAAAAATAACCTTGTGAGAAGTATCGAACTATAATACAAAAATATATTTTCTTTAGATTTTCCTAATACAAATAGGAATATATAAGTTTCCGATTATCCGGATAAATCTTCATTTCCATAAACTGGTAATGTCACTTGTCTCTCGAGTCTTGTTCTATATTCAAGTGATATTTTCACATTCGTTTCTTATTTGGATTATTTGATCTATTTCAGTGGTAATACTTCCAGAATTCCAGATGAACATATCTTTATATTGCTAAAAAAAACTATGGTTGTTAAATCCATGAAATTTCCTCATATACACGATCTCCAATTATAATATTTATTTCTACCCCACCCTAGAAGGTGTTTGGGTAACTTTGTTAATTCCGTGTTGATTAACTTGTAAAGTGTTGGTCATTAGTATTTTGTACGAAACAGAAGATTTGTATTTGTTAGTTTACGTCGGTTTGACAAGTATTGATGTAGTTTTTGTTTCTGGTAAAAATTCTTCTATTGTATTCAATTGTTGGTATTCATTTACTGAATTGTGAATATTAAGATTAAATTGAATGTGGAATACACTTTTTCTTTCCCAATTTTTCTAAGAAATATTGTCATTTATACATAATTCCGATTGTCCGTTTAGTTTTTCTATTCTTATTTGTCAATGGCCTCTCGATCCTTCTATTCTCTTCTTCAATTCGACTTGGATTCATTGAGATATTTTGTTTTCTTGTTCTATATTGAAATGATTTCACAATTTATTTCTAGCGTTTGTGTTATTCGATCTGTATCAGGGGAAATAATTCCATAATTCCATATCTTCAGTTAGTAAAAGTCCTGATGTTTCTTTGATCTGTGGAAATAGTTCTTCATTCGTATTTGTCAGTTGACTCTCGAGCTTTTTATTTTCTTCTTCAGTTCGACTTATATTCATTGAGATATTTTGTTGGCTAGTTCTATATTGAAGTGATGTTTCATCATTCATTTCTATCGTTTGTGTTATTCGATCTGTGTCAGGGGAAATAATTCCATAATTTGGAGGGAACAGATTTTCAGTTTGTGAAAAACCTGATGTTTCTTCGATCAATGAAAATGGATCCAATAAATCATCAACTGAAATATTTGTTTCTAATCCTGAAGAAATATTTGAGAAACTTTCTTCGTTCTGTGTCAATAAACTGGTGAGGTGTTGGTCATTAATATCTTCTAAGAAAGAGACGTTTTGTATTTGTGAGTTAACATCTGTCTTTGTGATTGTTGATCTATTATTTTGTTCTGATAAACAATCTTCAAATGTCTTTGATTTCTGGTATTCGTAAGTATTTTCTAAGAGGGAAACATTTTGCTTTTGTGAGTTGGTATCTGAGTTCATAATTGTTGAAATATTGTTTGTTTCTGGTAATGATTCTTCTAATGTATTCGGTTTCTGAAATTCAGGACTTACGACAAAACTTTCACTGCTTTCCTTGTATATATTCTGCTTCTCTCTTGTATGTGTGCAGTTATGATATGTTAAAGAGTAAGAATTTCTAAAGGCTTTGTGGCATTTGTCACATTTGAATGGCCTCTCTCCTGTATGCATCCGTTGATGACACATTAAACTGTATTTCAAATAAAAACTTTTGTCGCATATATTACACGTAAACGATCTATTTGTTGCATGTGTCCGTTGATGATTTGCCAAAGTACCTTGCTTAGAAAAACTTTTGTGACATATCTTACATACAAATGGCCTCTCTCTTGTATGTGTGCGTTGATGTCTTGTTAAATTGCTTTGATTAGCAAAACTTTTATTACATATCTTACACATAAATGGTCTCTTTCCTGTATGTGTGCGTTGATGCATTGTTAAATTCCTTTGATCAGCAAAACTTTCATCTCATATTTTACACATAAATGGTCTCTCTCTTGTATTTTTGCGTTGATGAATTATCAATTTGTCTTTCTGAGCAAAACCTTTGTCGCATATATTACATGTAAACGGTTTATATCCTGTATGTGTCCATTGATGGGTTGTCAAAATGCCTTGATGAGAAAAACCTTTGTCACATATCTTACATATAAATGGCCTCGCCCCTGTATGTATGCGTTGATGGTCTTTTAAATGGTGAGCATATTGAAAATCTTTGTTGCATTCATCACATGTGAAGGGTCTCTCTCCTGTGTGTGTGCGTTGATGACGTATTACACTGGATTTCCGAGCAAAACTTTTGTCACATATCTTACATGTAAATTGCCTCTCCTCTGTATGTTCGCGCATATGTTTTCTTAAATCTGATTCAATTGTAAAAGCTTTCCCAATTACAGAGCATTCAATTGCCATATTTTGTATATGTTATCCTATGTGAACTTTTAAGTATCCTTTCGAAAAAAAACTTACACATATTAATCGATTTTCAACATCTGTCCTGTGTGTATATTCAGTCTTTTAATGGCGAAATTTCGGAATTGTGAATATATCCAGTAATTATAAACCGGTGATGTATTATAAGATTTCTCCTCAATTCTCTTCCGTAATAATTCCGTTTTCACCATCCAACACAATGCTATGCGTCCGGCAATTCAATCTGTACCTATGCCAAATGCTCTGTGAAATGTAAATCGGCAAATTGTTTTCCAAGATGTAAAATACAGGATCCTTTATAGTGAAGCAACACGTGAGACGTATTTCCTTGACGAAAAATCTGCAATCAAATAAACAATGAAATTAAAAGATAGACAAATACATTATTTCAAATTATCCGAGAAAATGATAAAGATTAATGTTCAAAAACGTAATTTATTTATCTAGAATGATATGAGACCAAAGTTATAACGCATATTAACTAACACTAAATCCATACTTTTGTGACATCTAATGTGTTAGTTCTCCGACAAAGGATACATGTCTCTTCCTTTAAGATTACCATGTAATAAAACACGTTGCATACCCAGCTCTCTTGTCATTTTTCTTTTATAATAATGAAAATAACGTATAATCTCTTATCCCTCTACACAATAGACTCCTCCTTCCCAATGATTGGTATTTGGCATAACCAAACTGGACGCATGGAGTCTTGACTAGAATATGGTCAAACTACTGGCGCTCCACCTCAGAAGCCAATACAATCTCCTTGGTCTAGCGCTATTGAAAAGGGGATAGACTCCCTCGCTGACTGGTTGATACCGACTTTACTTTTTACTTTACTAAAATATACTACTGCTACTCTATTGATATACATTATTTTCCTCCTCATACAAAACCACAATACCAGACAAGTTTGTCTCAAGCTATAAGGTCAGACTCTACAGCGGTGCATTGACATTTGCTGGGTGGCGGAGACGGGTTCCCTTCACAGTCAGGAAATGGAGTCTTGACTAGAATATGGTCAAATTACTCAGAATTATCCGAACTTGCAAATATTGACAAATGTCGTAAATCTCTTGCAAGAGACTAAATCGTCACTGAAATAAAAGACCACAAAAGCTGACAGGAATTGACCAAGTTGTAAAATCTGATTATAGAGCGGGAAAAGGATATTTTCAGGGCAGAAATACGGGTAAAAAAATAGACTAATATTGCAAGATCAACGGATAATATAATTCACATCAATACAACCGGAAGTGAAGAACTTCCAGGGAAAATCTATCTATTGGTTTGCTGAACCTCAGGAACGCACCAATTCTAAGACTGTTTAGCGGGGGGGGGGGGGGGAGCAATACCAGACACAGAAGCAAAATTATCACCCCACTACCCATACCCTATTGAAGAAGAATGGTGAAAACAAGAGGGTCTGATAAGTCACAATATAGGTAACATATCCTGTGTATAGCCACCCAAACGTCACACCTGTGATTGGAAAGTGTCTACAGTCATAAACTGACTTACTAAATGATTCTATAAGATAGACCGAATAGAGACAGAGGTACCGTCATAACAGACGGTTCCTGACTATGGCGTTATTTTATTAAAAAAGCAATAAAGTCTCTGACTAGAGCCTCAAATTTTACTTCTAGTTTAAGATTTCACTACTCCGCTTGTGTAATCACAGCTTATGAAATTCATATAAGTTTTAGTTTTACGCATCAAATAATTTTGATGCTTATCTAATAGAAATAAGTACAAGATCTATTTATTGTATTTTCTTTGGACTTTACAATAAATGTAAAATAATATAGTTAAGAAACAAAGTCTAGAAGTTTATTTAAAAACTATTTCTTCAGAGAGAATACAAATAGAATAAGAAAAGATACAAGTATATAAGTATAATAAGATAATATATAAAATAATTCAAATACAAAGAATATAAGCATTATGAAATGATATAAAACATTTTCAAACAGAAATAACATAAGTAGTCTAAGAAAAGTTAGACATTTTTTTTATATGTAAACATTTTGAAATTTTGAATAATTAAATCTATTTATGTCAACTTTACAATAACCTCATTCTTAAATAATATTTCTATTAATGTTGTTAAATAAAACATTACATTCGTTGCTATTTTACTTTTTTAACGGCAATGTTAAAACTAATATTCAACATTTATCTTTAGATAACATAAAAAAAACCAGTAAACATTAATTATTCAGTAAAAAATTATATTTCATCAATATATGTTTTTATAAATAACAATATCATAGGAAAAATATTGAAAATACTTTGATAAGACAGGCCCCCTGCATCGGTGGTGGGGAATGAGCAAGTTTATGAGGAGGGTGCCAGTACACTGGAAAACAAATACAGTAATGAGGCTGATATAAAAGCACTCGAAGAGGGTGAGCAAACGAAAAGCCACTTGCAAACATATTCGGGACACGTCATACGCAAACTAGCTCGCTACAAAAGGGAATTAGAAAAAGAAAATTCTCCCCACCTATATGCATATAATATTATCTAATTTAACCGATCATGAAGACAGTCGTTATCTACACCCCTCTGCCATTGCAATCTGCCCGAAACCGTTTTTAAAGTACCCAAAACCACTCCAAAATCTTCTTATGTGCACAGCAATACAACTTTACCATTAAATATAGGATCGTTCAAGCATGTGACAATCTCACTAGGAAACAACTAGGCCAATATTTCTGCTGAAATTGCTGTAAAAATCGCTATCTTATACGGAAATGCAGAGCATTTTCGGCAGGAGGAAAGGTCGACGGTATCAGCCACAGAAGCAAAACTATCACCCTACTACCATACTCTACTGAAGAAACAATGAAAAAAGAGAGAGGACTGACGCAGCACCTTGTGGGTAGATAATTGAAAAGCCGCAACATATATTACACTTCCTCTGACTATCCACCCAAACCTCACGTCAGAAATTGGAAAGAATCTACAGTCACAAAACGATTCACTGATCAATCTTAGAAGATAGAGAACCAAAACAGACAGAATTACTGATACTACAGATGGTTCCTGACCATGGCATTATTTGATCAAAAAGTCTAAACTTTGTTCCAATAAATTCATAAATTGGAGGCTAGAACTTTACTTCTAGTTTAAGTTTTCAATATTTCGCTTGTGTAATCACAGCTTAAGGAATTCATAAAAGGTTTTGTTTTAATCGTGGAATAACTTTTATCATTATTTAATTGAAGTAAGTATAAGAACTATTTTATATCATTCGGACTTGATTATATTATTCCACATTTATTGTAAAAAAAATAAAGTCTTAGAAGTTTATTTAAAAAAACGGTATTTTTCGGAGAGAATACAAATAAAATAAGAAAGGTACATTTTCAAAGGAAAATATAAGTATAATAAAAAGAATATATAAAAAATTCCAAGCAAAGAATATAAGCATTATGAAACGATATAAAATATTTTCAAGCAAAGTGAATATTAAGTAGAATTAAAAATGATATACATTTGTGATATGTAAACATTCTAAAATATTGAATTATTAAATCTATTTATAACATTAACTTTACATAAACTCATACTTAAATAATATTTCTATTAATTCTGTATAATAAAAACATTAATTTCGTTTTTCATTTACGTTTTAATGGCAAACATAACACAAAGATTAAAGTTTTGTTTTTAAATAGCTTAAAGGAAAACAATAAACACAAATTATTCATGAGAATATTAAATTTCTTCAATATGTGTTTTTTATGAAAAACAAGATCATAGAGAATAATATTAAAACAACTTTGATGAAATAAGTTCTATAGAGAGACCACCTGCATCGGTAGTGGGTAAGGGTCAAGTTCATGAGGGAAGTGCCACACCACAAAAAGAAATGCAGTAATGAGGCCGATGAAACATCACACGAAGAGGGTCGGCAAATGAACAGATCCCTGAAAATACACCCCGGACACGTCATATGCAAACCTGCTCGTGACAAAATTGTATTTAAAAAAAGTTTCTCCCCACATGCATTCATATAAAATTATCTTATTTAATATATATATATATATATTATATATATATATATATATGTATATATGTATATATATATATATATATATATATATTACTATTATTATAGATGTTTTGATTTATTATTCTTTGTTGAAAACTGTCTTTTGCGAAATTGAAAACTAATCATGTTTGAAAATTAAAAAAAAAAAGACTAATATGACTCTTATTTTAAATAAATTAAATTTTTTAGGATAGAAAAATATTCCTGAATTTCCGTCAAGCAAAAATATGAACACAATATGATTTAATCAATTAAAAAGAGAAATTAAAATTGAATTCCATCAATTGGTTTTATTAAAGGTCCAGTAAAAAAGACAGAAAAGTAATATAACAATGGTGAAGGGACTAAAAGGGATCGAATTTTTTTGCCCGGTAGGAAGGGACGACCAAATACGAGACACGCCTGAAAAGGGAGATAATTAATATAACAATGGCGAAGGGACTAAAAGGGATCGAATTTTTCTTGTATGGATGTCAGAATGGGAACAATCTACTTGCATGCTTTTCATAAAAGGTTTGGTTCGTCATTTCCTAGAAGTAACCAAATACTAAAGACATATGAAAATATGCAGAAGTTAGGACGATCAAAGTAACCCAGATATGGACACGATTCAGAATAGATCAATGTGTGGAAACAATTAAATCATTCAGATATTATAGTGAACAAATTTTAGTGATCACTGGTTAAATCTGTCTAATTTTGTAGCTCTGATAGTTCAGTATATTTCATTAATTAATTCTCAATATTATCGACTGAAAATATTTCATGCTTTTCACTTCAAATAAAAACCGGTGTTTTTAAAGCCACCTTTGTTATTTTAGATCCGTATTTATGTAATATCAATATATCTTCCCTATGCATCATATAACGCATAAAAATTATTAATATACACAAGATGTTGTTAACTTTCATATAAACAGTTATTATGGAAAGCAAACGAAATTTACCCCCCCCCCCCTCAAAAATATTTCAGACCATTTTCTAAAAGTTTTAAAACTATGAAATACTGTTTTAAATAGATTATGACCCAGTTTAGTTTTTCTATTAAAAACTTTACAACTACACAATTAAATGAATATTTTTATCGTTAGATGATACAAAATAAAAATGTTAATTTCAACAGCCATATTGGAAAGCACCTGAAATATCGCGGAGCATTTTCTAAATATTTCGAGAAAATTCTTTTGAAAATAAACTATGACCCGTTCTATGTTTTCTATTAAAACCTTGAATCATATACAATTAAATAAACAGTTTTATTTTTAGATTATATGAAATGCAAAAAGTGTTAGAATCCTCAATTTTGATATGTCCATATATAATTTTAGAATAAAAAGTTTATTTTTTTATTGATTAAATATAACATGTAAATATATTCATTACCAATATTTAATCGTAACTGTTTTGAGTTACTGATAGCAGTAAAGATTTGTATAAAATCAAATCTATATCATCTGTGTATAAACAAGAGTCAAAATAGCATCTGGATTCTAAATTTTGAGTGTTGTAAATTTCGAAAGGTTGAATCGCATATAATAATTCAGTTCAGTTAAAAAAATAATTCTAAAAATTTCATTTGCCTGTATTTGAAGAGTCAGAAAATTACATGTAAATTCCTTCCAAAAATAAAAATACAACTTTCCTTCCAAATGAACAAACGGTAGAACAAATATTTTACAAAATTGGTAAAATCGTATCAAAACTGAAATTAAAAAGAGCATCATAATCATAATATGTGATATTTAAAACGTAAATCGCTTACCGAACTGCTATATAAAATGCATTTAAAACCTGGAAATCAAAATTAAAACTAAAATTAAACTGTGAGTTACTTAACATACATTTGTACATTCTTGATATAACGAGAAAAATAAAAACTTCAAATAAATATAAATGATAAATTACATAGAACTCACCTTTTTCTGTGCACTCAGATAATGATTAAATTCAGAGAATGGATCAATTTGATAGAATTCTGAAATATTTGATAGTTAAACAAAATACAGAATATTACACTGTTAAAATGTTAAGGGTGGTTAAGTTATTTTCCGAACTGTTATTCAAGTACTACGTTTATCATTTTTAATAAATCTTACTACAAACACGAATTCCCTGCAACGGAAGAAACAGTGTAAATATCTAGTAAATAGTGGTACGTGGGTTCGTTCCTTACACTTACTTTTTATAGCGTAGGTTAGAATCTTTTAAAAGAATTTCTGTCATATAAAAACCTGAAACACTAAGCTGATGGTAATTTTCAGAGAATGAATCAATTTGATATAATTCCGAAATATATGGTAGTAAAATAAAATACAGAATATTATACTGGCTAAATTATGAGGGGGGGTAAGATACTTTCGAGTGGACTTTCTCATTTTTCCAAAGATATTATTCACGTCTAACGTTTATCCTTTTTTAATAAATCTTACTACAAAAAAAAAAAAAATAAAAAAAGAATTCTCTGCAAATCAATAAAAGTGGAAAAATCTGGTAAATCAGGGTACGTGAGTTCGATCCTTACTCGTACTTTTTGTAGCATCCAAAAATGGAAAAACATTAAGAAGATTTAAGATCATCGATAGACATTATGTGTAGAATATTTCATGTGGTTAAAAAAAAAACTATAAGGACTATATTTCCCCAGAACAAATATCCGGATTGACAGGTTAAAAGAGGATAAATGATTTTTTAAACATTTTAATACATCAGTGAAAATATGTCAAAACTATGGGAGCCTATATTATTTAAAATTTTATTCAGCGATGTTCCACTGCGTAACCAAGAAACGCAAGATAAAATGACAACACAACAAGTACATGTGTCATCAAACAGTTGTTGCTGTGCCCAGAGTGGAAATCTGTGATTTTTTTAAATAAAAAAGGGGGGAAATTATGTCAATCCTTAACACTGAAAGTGTTTCGATAAACGAAAAAGAACTTTCGTTAGTGATGATTCTTCAATACATGAAAATCTCGGAAAAAGAAACGT
Source organism: Doryteuthis pealeii (assembly GCA_023376005.1). Classification (NCBI taxonomy): domain Eukaryota; kingdom Metazoa; phylum Mollusca; class Cephalopoda; order Myopsida; family Loliginidae; genus Doryteuthis; species Doryteuthis pealeii. The sequence goes on along the minus strand of CM042151.1, from coordinate 81,498,137 downwards.
TGCGCGTAATTGCACATTTTAAATTATACGTATTAAGATAGATTAAATAAATCTTGTTTCCACACAAAAATATCATGTTGAACATGTCACCTTACGAAATTCACTATTAAATTTGTCAAAGAATAAAAATAGGTCAACTGAATCAGAGAAAAGACTTTTTCTTGCATCAATTCAAAATTTAGAATTTTAAAACTACTAAAATACAAAACGCTACAAAAACTGTTTTTGAATTTTAAGAAAACAACTTTTCTGGGTGTTGAAAGTTTTATAATTTTTCAATATTTTTCTTTATTTAATCTTTTTTCAGTGTGATATTCTTAATTTGATCTTTTTAGAAATGTAAAATTAAGGACTGGAATTTTTTCTGTTATTTAATGACTAACGGTTGAAAAACCACCTACAATCAAATCTGATAAATAAATAAAAAACATTTTAAATGTTTTTTTTTAGCAAAATAAACTATTCAGTATAAAATTAAATTGTTATGGACTAAAGTGCTGGAAATATCAGAAAAAATAGACGAATCAATGATTTTGATAATCGTTTTAAAATTGAAAAATTAATCGGATATATGTATTTTACACCATTAGCGTGATTTTTAATGTATTGAATAAAAACCATTAATCTTATCTTGAGGATATTTTTAATCAAGTTGCTTAAACTGTAAAATATAAAAGAAGTTTTTTAGCTTATGTCAGTATTCTATTCAAAGTGTTTATGCAAAAAGTACAAAAAAAAAAAAAAAAAAAAAGAAATTATTTTAGTTTCGCTGATAATTTTATCAGCTTTATTGTGTGTATATTCATCCGAATTTTAATTGTAATCTAAAATATTTTGAATTACACTTTTCAAGTTTCCATGTGAATCTTTTATGGTTGACAGAACACTCAGGGATTGAATACTAACTTACTAAGCTCAACTTATAATATATATATATAATATATATATATATATATATATATATATATATATATATATATATCCCTAGAGTAACAATCTCAAAATGTTTTAAAATTTCCTTCTTAAATTTTTGGTTTAAATCGCATAAATGCGTCCTGAACCCCTGCCCTAAAAACGCTAAGCGGTGCTTGCTCTAAAACCAACCCTCGCTACAATCGAAGTAGCTAGTTGTTTGATGGCATTTTTCCTGAAAAGTTAATGCTATATGAGAGCGATATCCTCCCCTCCTGCAAATCTTCTGTCGACAAGTAAATATAATTATTTTGACATTCATCCTCTTTATAATATCTTTTGTGGTATAAAGTCGATTTTATTGTTAAATAACTTTGTTTTGTGGTTTGAAAGCGTTAAAAAAAGAGGCTACCACCAGGTTTTTTTTTTCAACAAATAAATGTAAATATGTTACCAGACCCCTTTAAATTATTTAAAATATATATATTTTTTTTTGTTCGGAATTTTCATTTTATTTCAATTAAAAAAATCGTCGCTTTCATATCGCATTAACTTTTCGGTAAAAACGGTTTCAGACAGCTAGGGACTTTAATCGCAGTGCGGGTGGGGTTTTGAACAGGCACGGCTTAGCGTTTCTTAGGACAGGAGTACAGAACGCATTTATGCGATAATAACCACATTTTGTTTCTACTTCGTTTCGTTCACAAGCTACTACAACTTCTCCATCAATTCACAAGATGCTATGACTTCTCTATCAAACGTATTTTCTTTTAAATCAGCGAACTTTAATTGACTTTTTTCAGTCCTATACTGGCTATCTTACAATGTCTAAAGAACCCAATCTGCCCCACTATTAACTGGGGGGGGGGGAGAAAAGGTGGATTCATACCATTTCTAAGTGTGAAGTGAAATTCAAAAAACTTTGCTCACTATTTTAACTACAATAAAAAATGTTATACAATGTGCCTCCAAGTATGTAGTGCCCAGTGAGAATCGAACTCACTAAAATAGTGTGCTGATCTAGTTTACTAACCATTATGGCTTGCGAGGTGCTCATGTTCTCTTTTCATAGAATCATTTATTAAGCCTAATTTTGATGTGGCACAAGGTCAGAAGTATTGGCTACCATGTGACTATCGAAATCGATTAATATATAATATATATATATATATATATATATATATATATATATATATATATATATAGAGAGAGAGAGAGAGAGAGAGAGAGAATAGAATAGACAATATTACACTTTAATGTTACCGACGTTTTTAATTACCTGTATGTATTTTTAAATAGAGGATTTCCAATGGAGTTGATCTATTTCATTTTTCCTAATATTCTACTTTAAAGACAGAACAGATGAACCACAGATTAAATATGAAAAATAAGAAAAAGAAAAATCGTTATTTAATATTCACCCGATTTCAAATTATTAGCCAAGTGACACTTTCCCATCCTATCCAAAAATTAAACGTTGGAATTTAACGAAATTATCAGAGATTGATGACCAATTGTATAAACATATAATCCATAAAAACATTCTAAAATAGGGAACAGAAGTTTCTGTTATTTACCTAATTTACTGAAATTCTGGACCATATGATCTTTAGGCACCCCTTTTGCTTTGCTGATTCATAAGTACATTTTTTTCATTTACAGTCAACATCCGTTGGTTTGTTAGACGATTTTTAGAGTATTTTTTAATCATAAAACTAACCCCTAAACCCTAACCCTAACCCTTAACAAACAAATGGATGCAAAAGGGGTGCCTAAAGATCATATGGTCTGAAATTCTTAATGAGTCAAATTATTAACGGTTTGTAATTAAACATATCTGTGAAAAAGATTTTTTTAAAACTTTAATTGCTTCATTTACAGATTTTTATGGATACATACAGTAAATATTATGAAATTGAATCGAAATAAAAAAAAAAGTAAACAGTTAAAAATGATTCTGAAGTTGGTTAATATAAGATACGTCATCCTTTTTAAAAATGTCTTAAATATCTCCCTGGTCCATCGAACATGTCAATTTCTGAATATCTTTTGATGTAATTTAATATGATACGTTTGCCATTTCCTGCTGTCAGTCAGCTTTCTTCTAAATCGGCGTCCATTCTCATAAACACGTCGTATCAAAACGCTCCACAAGTTTTCAATTGGCTTTAGATCTGGAGTAGTGGTCGGCAAGTTCATCTTGTGAGGTCCACAGAAGCCTAAGTTTTGTAGGTACTCCGAATTTTTATGTGCTGAATGCAAAGGGACATTATTCTGCATAAATATAACGGTTCCCCTGAAAATGATTGTTTTTAGAGAGGAAATAAAATCAGAGAAGCACTAGAAGTGAAAGAAAGTATCAGTGATTCATTTTAAAATGCAGAGAATGTTATATGATAAATTAGTAATTTCAAAATGATTTATTTGAAAAATAGATTATATTTCAGTATCATTTTCTATCTTTTAAAATTTTCTTTACTTTGCTGGTTGGTTTAAAAAAAATTTAGAGACGCATATGAAATGAAAGAACGAAAGGAAAATAAAACAGAAGCGAATTTTCAAACGAGTTTTATTACAAAAAGAAAAAAAATTAAAATTACATGAATCAAAGTAAAAAGAAATGAATGCAAAGAATACATTTGTCAATGAAAATAAAAATCATAGACAAGAAATTTGAATAAAAAAGGAAATGTGACGAAAAATAATTAAACCTCGTAGGCAAATAAAATTACGTTTGAGATATTTCCTTGAAATTAGAAATTCATTTTAATCGGATTTTTAAAACATTTGTCCAAAGATTTCTTGTTCATTCAATGAGAATTAGAATTCCAAGAATTCTTTTGAAAAGGTAAAATAAAATGATAAGTTGGTGAAGGATAAAATCAAATCGATTGTTGATAAAAAGAAATCAAGAACTATTTACAAAAAGAAAAATTAAAATTTTGCTAAAAAACAAAAACAAAACCTTGTGAGAAGTATCGAACTATAATACAAAAATATATTTCCATAATTTTGCTTTGAAGTGATGTTTCATCATTTCTTACTCTCGTTTGTGTTATTCAGTCTGTATCAGGGGAGATAATTCCATAGTTTTGGGACAATATATCTCCAGTTTGCAAATAACTTACTGCTTGTGTCATTAGTGGAAACACCCCCAATAAATTATCTCCAATTGGGATATTCGTTTCTAATTCTGGAGAAGCATTTGAGAAACTTTCTTCGTTTTGTGTCCATACACTTATAAACTGTTGATCGTAATTATCTCCTAAGGGAAAGACATTTTGTATTTGTGAGTTGGCATCTGTGTTCGTGATTGTTAATCTAGTGTTTATTTCTAATGAAGAATATTCTAATAGCATTGATTCCTGATATTCGTAAGTATTTTCTAAGGGTGACCCATTTCCATGCACTGAATGGTGAGTATTAAGACTAAATTGAAGATCAAATTCCGATAGTTCCCGTAGTTCCTCATTCGTGTTTATCAGTGGACTCTCGAGCCTTTTATTGTCTTCTTCAATTTGACTTGTATTCATTGAGAGATTTTGTTGGCTTGTTCTATATTGAAGGGATGTTTCATCAATCATTTCTGTCGTTTGTGTTATTTGATCTGTGTCAAGGGTAATAATTCCATAATTTGGAGGGAATATATCTTCTTTTTGTGAAAATCCTGATGTTTCTTCGATCAATGGAAATAAATCCAATAAATCATCAACTGTAATATTTGTTTCTAATCCCGAAGAAATATTTGAGAAATGTTCTTCGTTCTGTGTCAATAAACTGGTGAGATGTTGGTCGTTAGTGTTTTCTAAGAGAGGGACATTTTGTATTTGTGAGTTAACATCTGTCTTTATGATTGTTGATCTATTATTTTGTTCTGATAAATTATCTTCTAATGTCTTTGATTTCTGGTATCCGGAAGTATTTTTCAAGGGAGAGTCATTTTGCATTTATGAATTAACATCTGAGTTCATGATTGTTGATATATTGTTTGTTTCTGGTAATGATTCTTCTAATGTATTCGGTTTCTGGAATTCAGGACTTACAACACCACTTTCACTGCTTTCTTTGCATATATACTGCCTTGAGAAATGTGCTTCCTTCTGTGTCCATGAATTGGTGAAGTATTGGTCGTTAGTATTTTCTAAGAGAGAAACATTTTGTATTTGTGAGTTAATATCTGTTTATTTCTGGTAAATAATCTTTTGTTGTATTTGATTCTTGGTATTCGTAAGTATTTCTATAGAGAGAGACACTTTGAGGTTGTGAATTGATGTCTGTGTTTGTGGTTGTGGGTGTAGTGTTTGGTTCTGATATATATTCTACTAAACCCTTTGATATCTGATATTGGTAAGTATTTTCTAAATGAAACGCTCTTTTCATTTGTGAATTGGCATTTGAGTTGGTGATTGTTGAGATATTTTTTCGTTCTGGTTATGATTTTTGTAATGTATACGATTGCTGGAATTCAATAAATCATTCGCTACTTTCCTTGCATATATTCTGTTTACGTTTATGATATGTTAAAGAGCTAGAATCTGTAAAGGCTTTGTGGCATTTGTCACATTTGAATGGCTTCTCTCCTGTATGTATACGTTGATGTCTTATCAAACTGCTTTTCTGAGAAAAGAATTTGTCACATTTCTCACATGTAAATGGCCTCTCTCCTGTATGTGTCCGTTGATGAGTTATCAAACCGATTTTGTGAGAAAAACGTTTTTCACATTTCTCACATGGATATGGTTTCTCTCCTGTATGTGTCCGTTGATGAGTTATCAAACTGAATTTCTGAGAAAAACGTTTTTCACATTTCTCACATGGATATGGTTTCTCTCCTGTATGTGTCCGTTGATGAGTTATCAAACTGACTTTCTGAGAAAAACGTTTTTCACATTTCTCACATGGATATGATTTCTCTCCTGCGTGCGTGCGTTGATGTCTTATCATACTGCATTGGTGAGAAAAACTTTCGTCACATATCTTATATGTAAATGGTCTCTCTCCTGTATTTGTGCGTTTAAAACGTATCACAGTGGTTTTCCGAGAAAAACTTTCGTCACATATCTTATATGTAAATGGTCTCTCTTCTTTATGGCAGCGCATATGTTCTGTTAAATCTGATTCAATTGCAAAAGCTTCCATACATATAGAGCAGTGAATTGCCATATTTCCTATATGTTATCCTATGTGAGATTTAAGTTTCCTTAAAAATAAAACTTACACAGATTCATCGAATTTGCGTATCTTTAATCTTTTAATGACGAAATTTCGGAATTATGAGTATGTCCAGTGACGTATTATAATATTTCTCCTCAATTCTTTTCCGTAATAATTCTGTTTTTACCATTCAACACAATGCTATGCCTCCAGCAATTCAATATGTACGTTTGCCAAATACATCGTTAAAGGTAAATCGGCAATTTGTTTTCCAAGAAGTAACATACAGGATCCTTTATTGTGAAGCAACACGCGAGATCTATTTCCTCGGTGAAAAATCTATACTTTTGTAATTCATACTGTGTTAACTCTCCGACAAATAATACACGCCCCTTCCTTTAAGATGACCATGCAATAAAATACGTTTTTATACCCAACTCCCTTGTACGTTTTCTTTCATAATGGAATACCGAACATCATGCTGGTGCTCTGTGATGTACATGTTGTTCGGGATAAATGTTTCATATATATATTTGATTATTTTTCTCCGTAGGGGGTATTGACGAACAGTACGTATCATTTAAAAGCTTGGATACTTCTTCATTCATATACGCGATGACAGATAAAATGGATGACTGAAACCAACCTGAATCATGGAGGAGAATTATTTGTATCATGATGATCTGCACCAGACTTCAAAATAAAGGTGTATTTGCTGCCGAATGCTCCCTGAACACTTTAAAAACAATCAGGCATGAACTGAAGAATTTCTATGGAGACTACGGGACTGTGGCTAGAAGAAAGCAACATAACAGACGATCTGATTGTGTTCGTACAGCAGAATTCCTCATAAATCTATGGTATGCCATATGTATGGCAGCAGGATTCGGCCCCCTACCACACCTCTGGGAAAAGTTAAAAATGGTTGTCGGCGAATTTTCACGACTACACCAGTCCCAATGTTTGGCCTCCGAACTCCCCAGATCTTAATTCAATAGATTATTATATATGTGGCACAGAAGACAAAGACACCAATCGCTGTGCCAGTACTATAAAAGCACAGTTAATTAACAGAATTTAGGTAATTCTTTAGACATTTCCCAAGGAAACTATAACATCAGCTTGCTCCAGGTTCCGGAACAGAATTGAGGCTGTGATCGACACTAATGGCGGTTATTTTGAGTAAAACCTTTTGATAATAGTGTAATTTCTGTGCCTGTTGAACGTCTTCACAATCCATTAAATTTTGTATTTACCAAACACTTTTTCTTTTTCCTTAGTAAAGTGTCAAATTTATCCCGAACACCCTGTATTTTATAATTTCGCACACTAAAAAATTTGAGACCAAAAAAATATATCAAATATATATATGTGTCTTAGAAGTTTATTTTAACAAACTGTGCTTCTTTTTCAGAGTGAATACAAGTAAAATAAGAAAAGAAAGATTTTCAAAGAGAAAATATAAGTACAATAAGAAAATATATAAAAACTTTAAAACACAAAGCATTATGAAAAGATATAAAACATTTTCAAACAAAGGGAATATAAGTAGCATAAGACAAGATAGATATTTTTGATTTCCAAACATTTTAAAATATCTAATTAGATTTATTTTGATATCAACTTTACATAACAACATTCTTAAATAATATATTCATTAATTCTGTAATATAATGATAACATTAAATTCCCCTTTTTTTACTTTCTAGATCGCAAACTTAAAACTAAGATTCAACATTTTTAAGTAGCTTAAAGAAAACAGTAAACACAAATCATTCATTAAAAGAAACATCGGGACACGTCATTCACAACCATCTCACTATAAAACTGAATTTAAATTTCTTTTCACCCACCTATATACATATATCATCTAATTTAACCGGTTATAAAGGTAGTCATTATATACCCACACCACTAAATAAAAATTCACTCTAAGTGCGAGGGGAGATATTACGTATATAAACTATGAATTGATAATTTTGTCTCTTTTGTGGATTCTACTGTGGTAATTCTTTGACGAAGGAGATGCACCACTTCTTGTAAGTTGACTATAAAATAAAATATCTTATATACCCAGTTCCGTTGTAATTCTTCTTTTATAATAATTGAATACCAAATGTAACACTATTGCTCTGTGACGTATATGAGAATTCGAAACGGCAAATAATATATCAAATAATATCGTGCCCTTTAATTGAATACGATTTCTTAAAATCTTATATAATTCATCTTCTAAATTAAATGGAATATATTGTTAAAAAGTGAAATGAACATTTTCTATATCTACTTCTTAAATCTAAAGACGCTGTGATAAAATCCAACCAACCAAATGTTCTTAATATTCAAATATTTTCTGACAATTATATTTCAAAAGAAAATACACATTCTTTCTATAATATAAATTGAATTTTTAAGCTTAGAAAAAATTGCAGATTTTCAGTCGTGCAAAAATATGAACATAATGTGATAGTCTTTAATTAACTAAGAAAGGATATTAGGTTTAAGAATGAAAAATTCAATTAGCTGATTCTACCAAATGTTCAGTGGTTAGAGGTAGAAAAGCAATATGAGCAGGACGAAGTAAATAAAACAATCGAATTTCTTTTCTATGGATAGCAGAAAGGTTACAATCTACCTGCATAGAATATTCGGTTAAACAGTAAAAATCCACACTTTATATAGCGGCATTTAAAGACTTTTGATATTTCGATTTAAAAATATCAGTGTTCTAATCCACGCTTTTTTTCCCCGATGGGGAAGGGTAGACTGACAATAATACTAATTCATTATTATTTTTCAATAATAATAAGACTAAAACAAAAAGAAATAATTCCGTAACCGGTAATTGAATACGTTTTCTTAAACTAAAAATCTTATGTAAAGTTTTCTTGAATAAAATATCCATCCTAATTTTAATTCAACTGCTAAATTAGATTTTTTTTCTACCTTAAAACATATTACCATACATTTTTCCTCCCTCTTTTTGTCAATCGAAAATTACGTTTAGCGAGGATTCTTGAAATAGGATTATTCTGTTAAATGATAAAATTCACATTCTCTATGATTAACAATTTGACGTCTGACATTTTGATTTAAAAAAATGTCAGTGCTCTAACCCGACGCCATTTCTTGGAGGGGGGGAGGGCTTACAATAACCCCAATTCAATAATCACTTATAATTTTTTTCAATTTATATATGACTCCAGGAAAAAATAATTAATTCTTTTTATTAAATAAATTGAATACGTAACAAGAATGAATAAAATTAAACGCCATTAGCATAAAATAACCCTACTGTTGCCATGCAGTAAAATAAAATAAAATAAATAATAAAAATAAAAAAAACGAAAATATTTTGTATTAAATATCTACAGGCATTTTAGTGTTTTTTTTCAAACTGGAAAAGTATTTACTTGCAAATTGGAAAAATAATTATGTTTAAATTTTTAAAAAAGAAAAACAAAACCTGTCTATAATATGAATTGAATTTTTAAATTTATAAAATAATTAACTTAACTAAAAATGTTGCCATGTTTTCCCCGGTGGAGAGGGGTGACCAAATACAAGACACACCAGAAATGGGACGTAAATCACGAAGAGCAAAGCAACCACGAGTTTCAACAAATCAATGAGTAGAAACAATTGAAGATATTATAGTGAACTAATTTTAGTAATCACTGGTTGAAACTGTCTTATTTTGTGGATCTGATAGTTCCGTATATTTCATGAACGAATTCTCAGCACTATCGACTGATAATATTTTATACTTTACATTTCAAATAAAAATGACGTTTTTCAAGACACGTTTCTTATTTTACATCCGTATAGAAGTATCTTATCAATATATTTTCTTTACGCATCATATAATAACACTTGGAAAAATTATTAACATACAAAAGATATTATGAACGTTCATATCAGCAGCCATTATGGAAGGCAAGTGACATGTACCCCCCCCCCACTCAAAATATTACGCAGCATTTTATTGAGGTTTTCTAACTATAAAATTTACCCCATCCTCTCAAAAATATTTCGAAGCATTTTCTAAAAGTGTTCAAAGTATATCAAATGCGTGTATTAACAAGAGTCAAAATAGCATCTGGATTCTTATAATTTAAGTGTTGTAGATTTCAAAAGGTTAAATATTATGAAATAATTCAGTTCTGTTCAGAAAATATTTTTAAAACTTCAACCCGTTTCTATTTGAAGAGTTGGGAAATTTCATTCAAATTTCTCGGCCCCTTCCCCCGCCTAAAAAACAAAACAAAAAAAAACAAAATACAACAACAACAAAAAAAAAATCTTTCAGGATATCAAGTCATTCATTCCAAACGGAACAAAATGGGAAAAGTCGTATAAAAATTAAATTAACAAGAACATCATAATTATAACGTGATATTTAAACCGTCCCGCCTAACGAACTGCAATATGAAATACAATCCATATTTGGCATTAAAAATTAAAACTAACATTAAACATTCGTACATTCTTAATATAACAAGAAAAATAAAACCTTTAAATAAATATGAATGGTAAATTACATAGAACTAACCTTTTTCTGTACTCTCAGCTGATGGTAACTTTCAGAGAATGAATTAAATAGATATAATCCCGAAATATATGTTCGTAAAATAAAATACAGAATATTACACTTGCTAAATATTAGGGGAATAAGATACTTTCGAGTGGACTTTTTCATTGCCTTCTGAGATATTATTCAAGTCCAACGTTTATTATTTTTTTAATAAATCTTACTACAAAAAAGAATTCCCTGCAAGGCAAGAAAAAGTTGAAAGATCTGGTAAACCAGGGTACGTGAGTTCGTTCTTTACTCGTACTTTTTGTAGCATTAATGGCATCTAAATGGAAAACAGTCAGAAGATCATTGATAGTCAAGATTTGTGGAATATTTTATGAGGTTAAAAAAAAACTACAAGGGCTTTTGAGATGTTCGCTAAGACAAATATCCTGATTGACAAGTTAAAAGAGGATAAATGATTTTATTTAACATTCTTAAGTGCGAAGATATTAGTAAAAATATTTTAGAATTATGGGAACCCATAACAGTTTAAATTTTATAGAGAAAAGTTCCACTGCGTAACCAAAAAATGCAAGATAAAATAACACAACAAGTACATGTGCAATGAAATAGTTGTTGCTGTGCCCAGAGTGAAATTCTTAGTATTTTGAAGTTAAAATGGGGAAAACATATGTCAATCCTTAAAACTGTAAATCTTCCGAAAACGAAAAAGAACTTACATTAGTGATGATTCTAGAATATATGAAAATCTCGGAAAAAAAAACCTTGCTCTTAATTGCACATTTTAAATAATACATTTTAAGATAGATTGAATAAATCTTGTTTCCACACAAAATATCATGTTGAACATGTTACCTTACGAAATTCACTATTAAATTTGTAAAAGAATAAAAATAGGTCAACTGAATCAGAGAAAAGACTTTTTCTTGCATCAATTCAAAATTTTAAATTTTAAAACTACTAAAAGACAAAACGCTACAAAAACTGTTTTTGAATTTTAAGAAAACAACTTTTCCGGGTGTTGAAAGTTTTATAATTTTTCAATATTTTTCTTTATTTAATCTTTTTTCAATGTGATATTCTTAATTGGATATTCATAGAAATGTAAAAATTAGGGACTGCAATTTTTTCTATTATTTAATGACCAACAGTTGAAAAACCACCTACAATCAAATCTGATAAATAAAGAAATAAAGAAATTTTAATCATTTTTTAGCAAAATAAACTATTCAGTATAAAATTAGATCGTTAAGGATTAGGTGCTAGAAATATCAGTAAAAATAGACAAATCACTGATTTTGATAAATTGAAAAGATTTATTATCTCCCCTGATAAAAGGCGGATATATCTATTTTCACCATTAGCGTGATTTTCAATGTATTTAATAAAACCATTAATCTTATCTTGAGGATATTTTATATCAAATTGCTTAAACTGTAAAATATAAAAGAAGTTTTTAGCTTATGTCAGTATTCTATTAAAAGTGTTTATAAAAAAACTCCAAAAAACAAGAAATTATTTCAGTTTCGCTGATAATTTTATCAACTTTATTGTGTGTATATTCATCCGAACTTTGATTGTAATCTAAAGTATTTTGAAATACACTTTTCAAGTTTCCATGTGAATCTTTTATGGTTGACACAAAACTCAGGGTTGGAATGCTAATTTTACTAAGCTCAACTTAGAAGTAAGGCGTGGCTAATTAGAATTGAACTCACTAACACACACACACACACACACACACACACACACACACACACATATATATATATATATATATATATATATATATATATCCTAGAGTAACAATCTCAACATTTTTTTTAATTTCCTTCTTAAATTTTTGGTTTATATCGCATAAATGAGTCCTGCCCTAAAAACGCTAAGCGGTGCTAGTAACTAGTTTTTTGATGGCATTTTTCCCGAAAAGTTAATGCTATATGAGAGCGATGTCCTCCCCTCCCGCAAATCTTCTGTCGACAAATAAATGTAATTATTTTGACATTCATCCTCTTTAAAATATTTTTTGTGCTATGAAGTCGATTTGATTGATAAATAACTTTGTTTTTGTGGTTTGGAAGCGTTAAAATAAAGCCACCCCCAGGTTTTTTTTTATCAGCAAATAAATGTAAATATGTTACCAGCCCCCTTTAAATTATTAAAAAAAATTTTTTTTCGGAATTTTTATTTTATTTAAATTTTTAAAAAATCGTCACTTTCATATCGCATTAACTTTTCGGTAAAAACGGTTTCAGACAGCTAGAAACTTCAATCGTAGTGCAGGTGGGTTTTTGAGCTGGCACGGCTCAGCGTTTCTTAGAACAGGAGGACAGAACGCATTTATGCGATAATAACCACATTTTGTTTCTACTTCGTTTCGTTCACAAGCTATTACAACTTCTCCATCAATTCACAAGATACTATGACTTCTCTATCAAACGTTTGACAAAAAATATTTGGTTTTGACATTAGTAAAGGAATCTAAAGCATTTTCTATCAAATTAGTGAATTTTAATTGACCTTTTTCAGTCCTAGACTGGCTATCTTACCATGTCTAAAGAACCCAATCTGCCCTACTATTAACTGGAGGGAGAAAAGATGGATTCTAGTAAAGGAATCTAAAGCATTTTCTATCAAATTAGTGAACTTTAATTTACTTTTTTTCAGTCCTAGACTGGCTATCTTACCATGTCTAAAGAACCCAATCTGCCCTACTATTAACTGGAGGGAGAAAAGATGGATTCTAGTAAAGGAATCTAAAGCATTTTCTATCAAATTAGTGAACTTTAATTGACCTTTTTTAGTCCTAGACTGGCTGTCTTACCATGTCTAAAGAACCCTGCCCTACTATTAACTGGAGGGAGAAAAGATGGATTCTAGTAAAGGAATCTAAAGCATTTTCTATCAAATTAGTGAACTTTAATTGACCTTTTTCTTCAGTCCTAGACTGGCTATCTTACCATGTCTAAAGAACCCAATCTGCCCTACTATTAACTGGAGGGAGAAAAGATTGATTCTAGTAAAGGAATCTAAAGCATTTTCTATCAAATTAGTGAACTTTAATTGACTTTTTTTCAGTCCTAGACTGGCTATCTTACCATGTCTAAAGAACCCTGCCCTACTATTAACTGGAGGGAGAAAAGATGGATTCTAGTAAAGGAATCTAAAGCATTTTCTATCAAATTAGTGAACTTTAATTGACCTTTTTCAGTCCTAGACTGGCTATCTTACCATGTCTAAAGAACCCAATCTGCCCTACTATTAACTGGAGGAGAAAAGATTGATTCTAGTAAAGGAATCTAAAGCATTTTCTATCAAATTAGTGAACTTTAATTGACTTTTTTTCAGTCCTAGACTGGCTATCTTACCATGTCTAAAGAACCCAATCTGCCCTACTATTAACTGGAGGGAGAAAAGATGGATTCTAGTAAAGGAATCTAAAGCATTTTCTATCAAATTAGTGAACTTTAATTGACCTTTTTTTTTCAGTCCTAGACTGGCTATCTTACCATGTCTAAAGAACCCAATCTGCCCTACTATTAACTGGAGGGAGAAGAGGTGGATTCATACTATTTCCAAGTGTGAAGTGAAATTCAAAAAACCTTGCTATTTTAACTACAATAATAACCGTTATACAATTCGCCTCCAAGTATGGAGTGCTCAGTTAGAATCGAACTCACTAAAATGGTGTGCTGATCTAGCTTTCTAACCATTATATCATGCGAGGTGCTCATGTTCTCTTTTCATATAATCATTTATTAAGCCTAATTTTGATGTGGCACAAGGTCAGAAGTATTGGCTACCATGTGACTATCGAAATCGATTATATATATATATATATATATATATATATATATATATATATATATATATATATATATAGAGAGAGAGAGAGAGAGAGAGAGAGAGAGGGGGGAGGGAGAGAATAGAATAGACTATATTACACTTTAATGTTACCGACGTTTTTAATTACCTGTATGTATTTTTAAGTAGAGGATTCCCAATGGAGTTGATCTATTTCATTTTTCCTAATATTCTACTTTAAAGAAAGAATAGATTAACCACAGATCAAATATGAAAAATAAGAAAAAGAAAAATCGTCATTTAATATTCACCCGATTTCAAATTATTAGCCAAGTGACACTTTCCCATCCTATCCAAAAAATTAAACGTTGGAATTTAACGAAATTATCAGAGATTGATGACAAATTGTATAAACATATAATCCATAAAAACATTCAAAAATAGGGAACAGAAGTTTCTGTTATTTACCTAATTTACTGAAATCCGGGACCATATGACCTTTAGGCACCCCTTTTGCTTTGCTGATTCATAAGTACACTTTTTTCATTTACGGTCAACATCCGTTGGTCTGTTAGACGATTTTTAGAGTTTTTTAATTATAAAACTAACCCCTAACCCTAACAAACAAATGGATGTTGACGGTGTAAATGAAAAAATATACTTATGAATCAGCAAAGCAAAAGGGGTGCCTAAAGGTCATATGATCTGTAAATAATATGAAATGAAATCGAAATAAAAAAAGTAAAGTTAAAAATGATTGTGGAGTTGGTTAATATAAGATAAGTGATCCTTTTTAAAAAATGCCTTAGATGTCATTGGTTCATCGAACATGTTAATTTCTGAATATCCTTTGATTTAATTTCATATGATACGTTTACCATTTCCTGTCGTAAGTCACCTTTCTTCTAAATCGGCGTCCATTTTCATAAACACGTCGGGTCAGAACGCTCCACAAGTTTTCAATTGGGTTTAGATCTGGAGTAGTGGTCGGCCAGTTCATCTTCTGAGGTCCACAGAAGTCTAAGTTTTGTAGGTACTCCGTAGTTTTACGTGCTGAATGATAGATTCATACCGTTACTAAGTGTGAAGTGAAATTTGAAAAAAAACCTTGCTCAGGATTTTAACTACAATAATAACCATTATACAACGCACCTCCAAGTATGGGATGCTCAGTGAGAATCGAACTCACTAAAATGTTGTGCTGATCTAGATTTCTTACTATTATATCATGTGAAGTGCTTACTTTCTCTTTTTATATAGTCATTTATTAAGCCTAACATTGATGTGGCACAAGGTCAGAAGTATTGGACACCCTGTGAGCATCGAAATCCCTATATATATATATATATATATATATATATATATATATATATATAATAGACTATATTACACTTTAATGTTACCTACGTTTCTTAATTACCAGTACACCTCTGTATGTATTCTTAAATAGAGGATTTCCAATGGAGTTGATCTATTTCATTTTTCCTAATATTCTACTTTAAAGAAAGAATAGATGAACCACAGATCAAATATGAAAAATAGAAATAATGATTTGATATACACTCCGTTTCAAATTACTAATGAAGTGACACTTTTCCATCCTATCCAAAAATTAAACGTTGGAATTTAACGAAATTATCGGAGATTGATGAACAATTGTATATACATATAATTCACAAAAAACTTTCTAAAAAAAGGGAACAGAAGTTTTTGTTATTTACCTAATTTACTGAAATTATAAATGAGTCAAATTATTAACGATTTGTAATTAAAAAACTGTTAAAAAGATTTTCAAAAACACTTTAATTGCTTCATTTACAGATTTTTATGAATACATACAGTAAATATTATGAAATTGAATCGAAATATAAAAGTAAACAGTTAAAAAATGATGGTGGATTTGGTTAATATGAGATACGTGATCCTTTTTTAAAATGCCTTAGATATCTCCCTGGTCCACCGAATATCCTTTGATGTAATTTCATATGAAATATGAATATCCTTTGATATTATATTCAAATAATTTATTTGAAAATTAGATTATATGATAAATTAGTAATTTCAAAATAATTTATTTGAAAATTAGATTATATGATAAATTAATAATTTCAAAATAATTTATTTGAAAATTAGATTATATGATAAATTAGTAATTTCAAAATAATTTATTTGAAAATTAGATTATATGATAAATTAGTAATTTCAAAATAATTTATTTGAAAATTAGATTATATGATAAATTAGTAATTTCAAAATAATTTATTTGAAAATTAGATTATATGATAAATTAGTAATTTCAAAATAATTTATTTGAAAATTAGATTATATTTCAGTATAACTTTCTGTTTTTTTTTTATCTTCTTTAATCTGCTGGTTGTTTTTTTAAAATAGAGACACATAAAAAATGAAAGAAGGAAAGGAAAATAAAACTTTTGAAGTGAATTTTTAAGCGAGTTTTATTAAGAAAGAAAAAAAAATTAAATTACATGAATCAAAGTAAAAAAGAAAATGAACGCAAAGAACACATTTTAAAGGATGAAAATAAAAATCATGGAAAAGAAATTTCAATAAAAAAAAGGAAATTCGAAAATAATTAAAACTCGTAGGCAAATGAAATTACGTTTGAGATTTTTCGTTGAAATTAATTTTAATCGAATTTTTTTAAAATTGATCCAAAGATTTCTTGCTCTTTCAATGAAAAATTAGAAGAATTATATTGAAAAGGTAAAATAAAAATAATAAGTTGGTGAAGAATAAAAATCAAAACCGATTGTTGATAAAAAGAAACCAAGAATGTATTTACAAAAAAAAAAAAAAATGATTAAAATTTTGCTAAAAAGCTTGTGAGAAGTATCGTAATCAAGAAATATATTTTTTAAATTAAAATTTTGCTAAAAAGAAAAAGCATTTCAGAAGTATCGAACTAAAATACAAAAATATTTTTCCTTTATATTTTCCTAATAACAAATAGGAATATATAAGTTTCCGATTATCCGGATAAATCTTCATTTCCATAAACTGGTAATGTCACTTGTCTCTCGAGTCTTGTATTTTCTTTATCAATGAGACTTGTAGACATCGAATACGTTTATTCGTTAGTTCTATATTCAAGTGATATTTTCCCATTCGTTTCTTATTTGGATTATTTGATATGTTTCAGTGGTAATACTTCCAGAATTCAAGATGAACACATCTTTATATTGCCGAAAAAAAACTATGGTTGTTTAATCCATGACATTTCCTCATATACACGATCTCCAATTATAATATTTATTTCTACCCCACCCTAGAAGGTGTTTGGGAAACGTTGTTCATTCTGTGTTGATTAACTTGTAAAGTGTTGGTCATGAGTATTTTGTACGAAACAGAAGATTTGTATTTGTTAGTTTACGTCGGTTTGGCAAGTATTGATGTAGTTTGTGTTTCTGGTAAAAATTCTACTATTGTATTCAATTGTGGGTATTCATTTACTGAATTATGAATATTAAGATTGAATTGAATGTGACATACATTTTCCCTTTCCCGATTTTTCTAAGAACCATTGTCATTTATATTTCCGATTGTTTTCAATTCGACTAAATTGAAGATGTAATTCCGATTGTTCGTTTAGTTCTTCATTTGTGTTTATCAATGGACTCTCAAGCCTTTTATTGTCTTCTTCAATTTGACTTGTATTCATTGAGAGATTATGTTGACTTGTTCTATATTGAAATGATGTTTCATCATTCATTTCTATCTTTTGTGTTTTTCGATCTGTATCAGGGGAAATAATTCCATAATTCCATATCATTCAGTTAGTAAAATCCTGATGTTTCTTCGATCTGTGGAAATTGTCCAAGAAATTATCTCCAATTGGAATGTTTGTTTCTAATGTATTCAATTGCTGGTATTCTGATGATGATTCTTCTATTGTATTTGATTGTTGGTTTTTGTGAGTATTTTCTAAGAGATGGATATTTTGTATTTGTGAGTTGGCATCTGTTTTTGTGAGTGTTAATGAAGTGTTTGTTTCTGAGAAAGAATCTTCTAATAGAATCGACTTTTGGTATTCGTAAGTATTTTCTAAGGGAGAGATATTTTCATGCACTGAATGGTGAGTATTAAGACTAAATTGAAGATCAAATTCCGATAGTTCGTGTAGTTCCTCATTCGTGTTTATCAGTGGCCTCTGGAACCTTTTATTGTCTTCTTCAATTTGACTTGTATTCATTGAGAGATTTTGTTGGCTTGTTCTATATTGAAGTGATGTTTCATCATTCATTTCTATCGTTTGTGTTATTTGATCTGTGTCAGGGGAAATAATTCCATAATTTGGAGGGAACAGATTTTCAGTTTGTGAAAAACCTGACGTTTCTTCAATCAATGGAAATAGATCCAATAAATCATCAACTGAAATATTTGTTTCTAATCCTGAAGAAATATTTGAGAAATCTTCTTCTTTCTGTGCCAATAAACTGGTGAGGTGTTGGTCATTAATATCTTGTAAGAGAGAGACGTTTTGTATTTGTGAGTTAACATCTGTCTTTGTGATTGTTGATCTATTATTTTGTTCTGATAAACAATCTTCAAATGTCTTTGATTTCTGGTATTCGTAAGTATTTTCTAAGAGAGAAACATTTTGCTTTTGTGAGTTGGTATCCGAGTTCATTATTGTTGATATATTGTTTGTTTCTGGTAAGGATTCTTCTAATGTATTCGGTTTCTGGAATTCAGGACTTACAACACACATGTCGCTGCTTTCCTTGCATATATTCTGCCGTTCTCCTGTATGTTTGCGTTTATGATATGTTAAAGAGTAAGAATTCTTAAAGGCTTTGTGGCATTTATCACATTTGAATGGCATCTCTCCTGTATGTATCCGGTGATGACACATCAAACTGTATTTTGAAGAAAAACTTTTGTCGCATATATTACACGTAAACGGTCTATTTCCTGTATGTGTGCATTGATGATTTGCCAAAGTACCTTGCTGAGAAAAACTTTTGTGACATATCTTACATATAAATGGCCTCTCTCTTGTATGTGTGCTTTGATGTCTTGTTAAATTGCTTTGATCAGCAAACCTTTTATCACATATTTTACACATAAATGGTCTCTCTCCTGTATGTTTGCGTTGATGAATTATCAATGTGCATTTCCGAGCAAAACCTTTGTCGCATATATTACATGAAAACGGTTTATATCCTGTATGTGTCCATTGATGGCTTGTCAAAGTGTGATGATGAGAAAAACCATTGTCACATATCTTACATATAAATGGTCTCTCTCCTGTATGTGTGCGTTGATGATCTTTTAAATGGTGAGCATATTGAAAATGTGAGTTGCATTCATCGCATTTGAAGGGTCTCTCTCCTGTATGTGTGCGTTGATGACGTATTACACTGGATTTACAAACAAAACTTTTGTCACATATCTTACATGTAAATTGCCTCTCTTCTGTATGTTCGCGCATATGTTCTCTTAAATCCGATTCAATTGTAAAAGCTTTCCCAATTACAGAGCATTCAATTGCCATATTTTGTATATGTTATCCTATGTGAACTTTGAAGTTTACTTTCGAAATAAAACTTACTCACATTAATCGAATTTCAACATCTTTCCTGTGTGTATATTCAATCTTTTAATGACGAAATTTCAGAATTGTGAATATATCCAGTGACGTATTATAAGATTTCTCCTCAATTCTCTTCCGTAATAATTCTGTTTTCACAATCCAACAATATCTTATGCGTCCGGCAATTCAATGTGTATGTATGCCAAATATACTGTTAAAAGTAAATCGGCAAATTATATTCCAAGATGTGAAGTACAGGATCCTTTAGAGTGAAGAAACACGTGAGACGTATTTCCTTGATGAAAAATCTGCAATCAAATAAACAATTAAATTAAAAGATAGACAAATAATTATTTCAAATTATCCGAGAAAATGATAAAGATTAATGTTCAAAAACGAAATTTATTTATCTAGAATGATATGAAATCAAAGTTATAACGCATATTAGCTAACACTAAATCTATACTTTTGTGACCTCTAATGTGTTAGCTTCTCGACAAAGAATACCTGTCTCTTCCTTTAAGATTACCATGTAATAAAACACGTTGCATACCCAGCTCTCTTGTCATTTTTCTTTTATAATAATGAAAATAACGTATAATCTCTTATCCCTCTGCGAATGTTTCTGGTTTACACAATAGACCCTTCCTTCCCAATGATTGGTATTTGGCATAACTAAACTGGACGCATGGAGTCTTGACTAGAATATGGTCAAACTACTAAAATATACTACAGCTACTCTATTGATATACATTATTTTCCTCCTCATACCAAACCACAATACCAGACAAGTTTGTCTCAAGGTATAAGATCGGACTCAACAGCGGTGCATTGACATTTGCAGGGTGTCGGAGACGGGTTCCCTTCACAGTCAGGACATGGAATCTTGACTAGAATATGGTCAAATTACTCAGAATTATCCGAACTGACAATTTTCTAGAAGTCTCAGAGCTCTGTAAATGACTTGCAAATATTGTGACAAATGTCGTAAATCTTTTGCAAGAGACTAAATCGTCACTGACATAAAAGAACACGAAAGCTGACAGGACTTGATTAAGAGGTAAAGTCTGATTATAGAGCGGGAAAAGGATATTCTAAGGGCACAAATACGGGCCAAAATTTGACTAATATTGCAAGATCAAAGGATAATATCATTCAAATCAATACAACCGGAAGTGAAGAATCTATTTATTGGGTTGCTGAACCCAGGAACGCACCAATTCAGAGACTGTTTAGCGGGAGGGGGGACAGAAGTACCAGACACAGAAGCAAAATTATCACCCCACTACCCATACCCTGTTGAAGAATCATGATGAAAACAAGAGAGGGGCTGACAAGTCACAACATAGGTAACATATCCAGTGTCTAGCCACCTAAACGTCACACCTGTGATTGGAAAGTGTCTACAGTCATAAAGTGACTTACTAAATGATTCTATAAGATAGACCGAATAGAGACAGAGGTACCGACACAACAGACGGTTCCTGACCATGGCGTTATTTTATTAAAAGAGCAACTCACTGTACCAATGAAGTCTCTGACTGGAGGCTAAAATTTTACTTCTAGTTTAAGATTTCACTACTCCGCTTGTGTAATCACAGCCTATGAAATTCATATAAGTTTTTGTTTTACGCATGAAATAATTTTGATCCTTATCTAATAGAAATAAGTACAAGATCTATTTATTTATTTCCTTTGGACTTTACAATAAATGTAAAATAATATAGTTAAGAAACAAAATCTAGAAGTTTATTTAAAAACTATTTTTTCAGAGAGAATACAAGTAGAATAAGAAAAGATATAAGTATATAAGTATAATGAGATAATATATTAAAAAATTCAAATACAAAGAATATAAGCATTATGAAATGATATAAAACATTTTCAAACAGAATATAAGTAGTATGAGAAAAGTTAGATATTTTTTATATGTAAACATTTTAAATTATTGAATTATAAAATCAATTTATGTCCTCAACTTTACATAACCTCATTCTTAAATAATATTTCGATTAATTTTGTTAAATAAAACATTACATTCGTTTCTATTTTACTTTTTTAACGCCAAACTTAAAACTAATATTCAACATTTATCTTTAGATAACATAAAAAAAGTAAACATTAATTATTCAGTAAAAAATTAAATTTCATCAATATATGTTTTTATAAATAACAATATCATAGGGAAAATATTGAAATAACTTTGATAAGACAGGCCCCCTGCATCGCTGGTGGGGAATGAGCAAGTTTATGAGGAGGGTACCAGTACACTGGAAAAAATACAGTAATGAGGCCGATATAAAAGCACCCGAAGAGGGTCGGCAAACGAAAAGCCCCTTACAAACATATTCGGGACACGTCATACGCAAACTAGCTCGCGACAAAAGTGAATAAGAAAAGAAAATTCTCCCCACCGATATACATATAATATTATCTAATTTAACCGATCATGAAGACCAGACATTATCTACCCTCTCCCCACTAAATAAAACCCCATTCTAAAGGGTGAGGGTGAGATATTACGTATATAAAATATGAATCCATAATTTTGTCCCTTTTGTGAACCCTACGATATTAGATCGCCGACAAAGGAGACACACCACTTCCTGTAAGATGACCATTTAATAAAACACCATGTATACCAGCTCTCTTGTAATAATTGATTTCAAATAATGGAATACAAGACGTAACGCTAGTGCTCTGTCATCGCAATTTCAATTCAACTGTTAAATTACATTTTAATTTTAATCTTTTTTTTACATTTTTAATATTTTACATTTTAATATTTACATTTTAATATTTTCTATTTTGTAATAGAATTATTCTATTAAATCATAAAATTCAAATTCTCCATAATTATCTTCACTTCTGACATTCTAATTAAAAAGAAAACATTGTTCTAACCCGACGCCATTTTTTCTTGGAGGTGGGGCTTGCAAGAATTCCAATTTAATAATCACGTTTAATTTTTTCTTGGGGGTGGGCTTGCAAGAACCCCAATTTAATAATCACGTTTAATTTTTCTTGGGGTGGGGCTTGCAAGAATCCCAATTTAATAATCACGTTTAATTTTTTCTTGGGGTGGGGCTTGCAAGAATCCCAATTTAATAATCACTTTTATTTTTTTCTTGGGGGGGGGAGCTTGCAAGAATCCCAATTTAATAATCACTTTCATTTTTTTCTTGGGCGGGGGGGGGGGGGCTTGCAAGAATCCCAATTTAATAATCACTTTTAATTTTTTCTTGGGGGCTGGGGCTTGCAAGAATCCCAATTTAATAATCACTTTTATTTTTTTTCTTCTCTTGCAAGAATCCCAATTTAATAATCACTTTTATTTTTTTCTGGGGGCTGGGGCTTGCAAGAATCCCAATTTAATAATCACTTTTAATTTTTTCAATTCTTTATGACTCATGGAAATAATACTATTTTTTATTTAAAAAATGAATACGCAACGAGAATAAATAAAACAAAACGGCATAAAATAACCCAATAGGGGTTAACATGCAGTAAAATCCAACCAACCAAATGTTCTTTTTATTTATATCTACAAATATTTCGGTCTTTTTTCAGACTGGAAATGTATTTATTTACAAATTAGAAAAATACTTACGCTTAAAATTTAAAAGGAAAAACAAAGTTCGTCTATGATATGAATTGAATTTTTAAGCCTAGAAAAAGTGGCAGAATTTCTGTCAAGCAAAAATATGAAGCCAATATGATTGGCCTAATTAACTAAAAATGTTGCCATTTTTTTCCGGTGGGGAGGGGTGACCAAATACGAGACACTTGAAATGGGAAGTAAGTAACGAAGAGTAAAGCAAACAAAATGTTAGAATATATATATATATATATATATATACCCATAGTGGAAACAATTGAAGCTTTGAGCTATTATAGTGAACTAATGTTAGTGATCATTGGTTAAAACTTTTGTCTGGTAGTTCCGTATATTTCATGAACTAATTCTCAGTCTTGTCAACTGAAAATATTGGAGGCTTTATATCTCAAATAAAATTGACGTTTTTCAAGATACATTTCTTATTTTACATCCGTATAAAAGTATCTTATCAATATATTTTCCTTACGCATCATATTATAACACATAATTATTAATAAACAAAAGAGATTATGAACGTTCATATCAACCACAATTATGGAAACCAAATGCAATTTACCCACTCCCCTCAAAAATATTTCGAAGTATTTTCTAAAGGTTTTCAAAGTATATCTCTTACTTGTATTAACCAGAGTCAAAATATCATCTGGATTCTGATCATTTTTGTATATTTCGAAAGGTTAAATATAATGAAATAATTCAGTTAAAAAATATTTTTAAAAATCTAACTCGTCTTTATTTGAAGAGTCGGAATATTTCATTCAAATTCCTTCCAAAAGTAAAAATTGTTCTTTCAGGATATTAAGTTATTCATCCTAAATGAACAGATGGTAGGACAAATACTTTATAAAATGACAAAAATCGTATAAAAATGAAATTAACAAGAACATCGTAAAACATGTTATATTTAAACCGTCAATCGCTTACCGAACTGCTATATAAAATACATTGCAAACCTGGAAATCGAAATTAAAACTAAAATTAAACTGAGAGTTAATTAACTTACATTTGTACATTCTTAATATAAAAAGAAAATAAAAACTTCAAATAAATATGAATGATAAATTACATAGAACTCACCTTTTTCTGTTCACTCAACTGATTGTAATATTCAGTGAATGAATGAATTTGATATAATTCCGAAATATATGTTAGCAAAATAAAATACGGAATATTATACTGGCTCAATATTAGGGGGTGTCAGATACTTTCGAGTGGACTTTCTCATAGCTTTCCATGACATTATTCAAGTCTAACGTTTATCATTTTTTAACAAATCTTACTACAAAAAAAGACGAATTCCCTGCAAGGCAAAAAAAGTTGAAAAGCCTGGTAAATCAGGGTACGTGAGTTCGTTCCTTACTCGTACCTTTTGTAACATCCAAAAATGGAAAATATTCAGAAGATTTAAGATCATCGATAGACACGATGTGTTGAATATTTAATGGAGTTGCATGAAAATGAAAAATAATATTCGTTAATGATTATTGTAATATATATAAAAAAAGTCTCGGTAAAATAATTACGCATTTATAATCGTACATTTTCAAATAGATTAAATCCATCTGGATTTCACACAAAAATAATCGTGTTAAACATGCCGCTTTTCAGACGTTTAAAATTCTCTATTAAATTTGTAAAAGAAATAAAATAAGTCGATTGAATGAAAGGAAAGACTTTTTTGAACCAATTCAAAGAGAAATATTGTTTTTTAAAAATACAAGAAGAGAAAACACGCAACAAAATTAGTTTTGAGTTGTAAGAAAATAAATTTTAAGATAAAATTTTTCTGGTGTTGAATTTGTTTTATTTTTTTATCTTTCAATTTGATCTGTCTAGAAATGTCAAAATTAGGGATTTGAAATTTTTCTACTATTTAATAACCTACGGTTGGACAACCACCTACAATCATAATTAATAAAAATCATTTTTAACTCCTTTTTTAGCAAAATAAGCTATTCAGAGTAAAATCAAATCATTATTTAATAAAATGCTGCAAATTTAATTGAAATTGGTTAAATCCCTGATTTTGATAATTGTTTTAAAATTGAAAAATTCAAAAAATGTTTTTCTATTATTTGATAACCTACCTGTTGAGGGGGGGGGATGTAAAATATCGCTTTAATATCGCTTTAATATCGCATTAAATTGTCGATAAAAACGCCTTCAAACCACTACCTGTTTCAAAACAAACATGGTTTACTTTTTCAGCAGGAGCCACCTAGCGCGTTTATTTTTTATTATGCTTATATTATTTTCTTTTTTC
>CM042151.1:81423934-81472191 GCA_023376005.1 Doryteuthis pealeii | reverse complement strand
ATTGTTTTATTTACTTCGTCCTGCTCATATTGCTTTTCTACCTCTAACCACTGAACATTTGGTAAAATCAGTTAATTGAATTTTTAATTCTTAAACCTAATATCCTTTCTTAGTTAATTAAAGGTTATCATATTATGTTCATATTTTTGCACGACTGAAAATCTGCAATTTTTTCTAAGATTAAAAATTCAATTTATATTATAGAAAGAATGTGTATTTTCTTTTGAAATATAATTGTCAGAAAATATTTGAATATTAAGAACATTTGGTTGGTTGGATTTTATCACAGCGTCTTTAGATTTAAGAAATAGATATAGAAAGTGTTCATTTCACTTTTTAACAATATATTCCATTTAATTTAGAAGATGAATCATATAAGATTTTAAGAAATCGTATTCAATTAAAGGTTACGATATTATTTTATATATTATTTGCCGTTTCGAATTCTCGTATACGTCACAGATCAATAGTGTTACATTTGGTATTCAATTATTATAAAAGAAGAATTACAACGGAGCTGGGTATATAAGGTATTTCATTGCATAGTCAACTTACAAGAAGTGGTGCATCTCCTTCGTCGGAGAATTACCACAGTAGAATCCACAAAAGAGACAAAAGTATCGATTCATAGTTTATATACGTAATATCTCCCCCTCGCCCTTAGAGTGAATTTTTATTTAGTGGTGTGGGTAGATAATCACTACCTTCATAACTGGTTAAATTAGATGATATATGTTTACAGGTGGGGAGAAAAGGAAATTTAGATTCAGTTTTATAGTGAGATGGTTTGTGAATGACGTGTCCCGATATTTTTTTTAAATGAATAAATTGTGTTTACTGTTTTTCTTTAAGCTACTTAAAAATGCTGAATCTTAGTTTTAAGTTTGCGATTTAGAAAGTACAAAAGAGAATTTAATGTAATTATTATATTACAGAATTAATGAATATATTATTTAAGAATGTTGTTACGTAAAGTTGATGTCAAAATAAATTTAATTAGATATTTGGAAATGTTTGGAAATCAAAAATATCTATCTTGCTACTTATATTCCCTTTGTTTGAAAATGTTTTATATCTTTTCATAATGCTTTGTGTTTGAAAGTTTTTATATATTTTATTATTGTACTTATATTCTCTCTTGGAAAATATATCTTTTCTTATTTTACTTGTATTCTCTGTGATAAGATAAATAAAATAAATGTGAACACATATAGTTAAGTCTAAAGGATATAAAATAAATAGATATTATACTTACTTAAATAATGGTAAAAGTTATTGCATGCGTAAAAGAAAACCTTTGAATTTCTTGAGCTGTGATTTATAAATAAAGTAGTAAAATGTTAAACTGGAAGTAAATTTTCAGCCTTCAGGTAGTAACTTTATTTACACAAGAATGAATAAAATAATAAAATATAAAATCATTTGCTGATGAACTTTGATTTTTAATGAATAATTTGTGTTTACTTTTTTTCTTTAATCTAATTAAAAATGTTGAATCTTAGTTTTATGTTTGACATTAAAAACTTAAAATAGAAATGGATTTAATGTTATTATATTAGAGAATTAATGAAAATATTATTTAAGAATGCTGTTATGTAAAGTTGATGTCAAAAATAAATTTGATTAGATATTTTGAAATGTTTAGAAATAAATAAAAAAATGTCTATCATTTATCATGCTACTTATTCTGTCTCTGTTTGAAAATGTTTTATATCTTTTCATAATGCTTATATTTTTTCTGGTTGAAAATATTTTATATATTTTCATAATGCTTATATTCTTTGGGGTTGAAAATATTTTATATCTTTTCATAATGCTTATATTCTTTGGGGTTGAAAATATTTTATATCTTTTCATAATGCTTATATTCTTTGGGGTTGAAAATATTTTATATCTTTTCATAATGCTTATATTCTTTGGGGTTGAAAATATTTTATATCTTTTCATAATACTTATATTCTTTGGGGTTGAAAATATTTTATATCTTTTCATAATGCTTGTATTCTTTGGGGTTGAAAATATTTTATATCTTTTCATAATGCTTATATTCTTTGGGGTTGAAAATATTTTATATCTTTTCATAATGCTTATATTCTTTGGGGTTGAAAATATTTTATATCTTTTCATAATGCTTATATTCTTTGGGGTTGAAATATTTATATATTTTCTTAATATACTTATATGCTTCCTTTGAAAATGTATCTTTTCTTATTTTACTTGTATTCTCTCTAGAAAAAATACAATATTTTAAGATAAACTTCTAAGACATTTACAATAAATGTGAAATAATATAGTTAAGTCTGAAAGATATAAAATAAATAGATATTATACTTACTTAGATTGAACAATGATAAAATTTATTCCATCATTAAAAGAAAAAAGACTTATTTGAATTACCTACGCTGTTATTACACAAGCGAAGTTGTAAAATCTTAAACAGGAAGTAAATTTTCAGCCTTCAAGTAGTGACTTTATTTGCACAAGAAGTCTTTTAATAAAATAATCCCATGGCCAGGAATCGTCTGTTGAGTCGGTACCTCTGTCTGTTCTCGGTCTCTATCTTTTAGGATTGGTTAGTGAGTCGTTTGTATCCTTTTTCCACTCTCTGGTGTGCGGTTTGGATGGCTGGACACCGGCATGTAGAGGTTTTTCAATTTCTACCCACGTCGTTCTGTATGAAACCCCGCTCTTGTTTTCTCCATTCTTCTTCAGCTGTGATAGTGGGGTGATAGTTTTACTTATGTGGCTGATGCTGTCGACTTTGTCCTCCCGCCTCAAAATTCTGTCCTATCACTGTGGGCATGTCTGGCCAGAAGGTTACGTTACTTGCTCTTCGAAGGCAAGACTTATGCCGAGATTACCTTCGTGTGTCTTCAGTTTCATATCTCGCAATATTTCTCTCTTGGGATATAAGGTAATTCCTAAAGACAAGGAAGGGGTTCAGGGAATCTAACAATGGTTTTTATCATCCAGTCATCCTGTATCTATGACGTCAACAAGCATTTGCATTGTGGTATCTTCTATTGTATTGTAACATATCTGTATCAGTCCGTGGTCTTATATTGGCTGTAATGTCAGAATGTTTACTGGCAGCAACTCTTCTACGTCCGGTCTGCTTGTTGCTGATCGTGACAGGGCATCTACTAGGGAAATCCCTGTCCGAAGCTTATATTTAATGTTAAAGTTGTATTGCTCGAAATACGAAGATGATTTGGAAGTAGTTTTGTGGACGTTTGTGGAGTGGGTCTATTTTGAGGGCCAAAAACATTCGTAGAGACAACAGAGATCATACCTTCTTTGCTAGACATTGTGACATTAAAGGAACAGCAGAGATCAGGGAAACAAGCTCACATGTTATATATATATATATATATATATATATATACAATGACACCTCTCCCCCTACCTCTTACAAATACACACATACACACACACAACCTTAAGGTTTATTTCCGCTGTCGTTTATCGCAAAAGATTTACACACACAACCACACACCTAAAAAATACACAATTTTACCTTTCGATACACACACTAACACCGTCCCATACCCACGCCGTAAAATAGAATATTTGACGCAACATTTGAAACCGTCTTCCCTTTTTCAAACCTCAAAAAATGTTTAAACAGTTGAATAACAAGGACTACCACTCGCTTTTCTCGTTATTCTGTGATAAAAAAATTCTTATCACCTTCCATATACCAACAAATGCCCTGAAGATGATCTAATTAATAGAGCAAAACACTGCAGCGTCGGCCAATAAACTCACCACTTGACCCATTTAAATCTGTGTTTTTTCATTTTTCTTAATATATATATATATATATATATATATATATATATATATATTCTTCATATTAATCTTCATTGTTTTCCCTAATCATTTGAAATAATTTATTTTCATCATTTAATTTCATTGTTCTTTTTTTATTGCAGATTCTTCACCGATGAAATATATCTCACGTGTTGCTTCATTATAAAGTATGTTACATCTTGGAAAATAATTTGCCGATTTACATTTTACAGTATATTTGGTGTACGTAAAGATTGAATTACCGGACGCATAGAATTGTGTTGGGTCATGAAAACGGAATTATTACGGAAAAGAATTGAGGAGAAATCTTATAATATTTCACTGGTTTAAATTTACAGGACATTTTCGCAATTCCGAAATTTCGTCATTAAAAGATTGAATATACACACAAGACAGGTGTTAAAAGTCGATGAGTTTGTGTAAGTTTTAATTTTAAAGGAAACTTAATTGTTCACATAGGATAACATATAGGAAATATGGCAATTCAATGCTCTATATGTAGGGAAGCTTTTGGAACTGAATCTGATTTAAGAAAACATATGCGCGAACATACAAAAAGAGACCATTTCTATGTAAGATATGTGACAAAAGTTATTCTCAAAAAAACCATTTGACAAGACATGAACTTACACATACAGGAGAGAGACCCTTCAAATGTGATGAATGCAAGAAAGATTTTCTATATGCTTACCATTTAAAAGATCATCAACGCATACATACAGGGGAGAGACCATTTATATGTAAAATATGTAACAAAGGTTTTTCTCAGCACGGCACTTTGGCAACACATCAACGCACACATATAGGAAATAGACCGTTTACATGTAATATATGCGACAAAAGTTTTCCTCAGAAATGCAATTTGATGTGTCATCAACGGAAACATACAGGAGAGAAGCCATTCAAATGTGACATATGCCACAAAGCCTTTGGATATTCTTCCTCATTAAGATATCATAAACGCAAACATACAGGAGAGAGGCAGAATATATGCAAGGAAAACAGCGAAAGTTTTGTTGTAAGTCCTGAATTCCAGAAACCGAATACATTAGAAGAATAATTACCAGAAACAAACAATATATCAACAATCATGAACTCAGATACCAATCACAAAAGCAAAATGTTTCTCTCATAGAAAATATTTACGAATACCAGAAATCCAAGACATTAGAAGATAATTTATCAGAACAAAATAATAGATCAACAATCACAAAGACAGATGTTAACTTACAAATACAAAATGTCTCTCTCTTAAAGAATACTAACGACCAATACCTCACCAGTTTATTGACACTGAAGGAAGAAGATTTCTCAAATATTTCTTCGGGATTAGAAACAAATATTTCAGTTGATGATTTTTTTTATCTATTTCCATTGATCGGAGAAACATCAGGTTTTTCACAAAAGGAAGATATATTCCCTCCAAATTATTGAATTATTTCCCCTGGCAATGATAGAATAATAAAAACGACAGAAATGAATGATGAAACCTCACTTCAATATAGGACAAGCCAACAAAATCTCTCAATGAATACAAGTCAAATTGAAGAAGACAATAAAAGTCTCCAGAGGCCACTGATAAACACGAATGAGGAACTACGGGAACTATCGGAATTTGATCGTCAATTTAATCTTAATACTCACCATTCAGTGCATGAAAATGTCTCACCCTTAGAAAATACTTATGAATACCAGGAATCGATGCTATTAGAAGATTCTCCGTCAGAAACAAACACTTCATTAACACTCACGAACACAGATGCCAACTCACAAATACAAAATATCCCTCTCTTAGAAAATACTCACAAAAACCAACAATCAAATACTATAAAAGAATCATTATCAGAATACCAGCAATTGAATACATTAGAAACAAACATTCCAATTGGAGATAATTTCTTGGAACTATTTCCACAGATCGAAGAAACATCAGGATTGTTACTAACTGATGATATGGAATTATGGAATTATTTCCCCTGATACAGATCGAATAACACAAAAGATAGAAATGAATGATGAAACATCATTTCAATATAGAACAAGCCAACATAATCTCTCAATGAATACAAGTAGAATTGATGAAGAAAATAAAAGGCTCGAGAGTCCATTGACAAATACGAATGAAGAACTAAACGAACAATCGGAATTACCTTCAATTTAATCGGAATCATGTATAAATGACAATGGTTCTTAGAAAAATCGGGAAAGAAAAAATGTATGTCACATTCAATTCAATCTTAATATTCATAATTCAGTAAATGAATACCCACAATTGAATACAATAGAAGAATTTTTACCAGAAACAAAAACTACATCAATACTTGTCAAACCGACGTAAACTCACAACTACAAATCTTCTGTTTCGTACAAAATACTAATGACCAACACTTTACAAGTTAATCAACACGGAATTAACAACGTTTCCCAAACACCTTCTAGGGTGGGGTAGAAACAAACATTATAATTGGAGATCGTGTATATGAGGAAAGTCCATGGATTAAATAACCATAGTTTTTTTCGGCAATATAAAGATGTGTTCATCTTGAATTATGGACGTATTATCACTGGAATAGATCAAATAATCCAAATAAGAAACGAATGGGAAAATATCACTTTGATATAGAACAAACGTATTCAATGACTCCAAGTCACATTTATAAAGAAAATTCAAAACTCGGGAGACAGGTGACATTACCAGTTTATCGAAATGAAGAGTTATCCGGATAATCGGAAACTTATATATTTCTATTTGTTATTAGGGAAATATAAAGAAAAAATATTTTTCTATTATAGTTCGATACTTCTCACAGGCCTTTTTTTAAGCAAAATTTTAATTTGAAAAATATATATTCCTGATTTCTTGATTACGATACTTCTCACAAGCTTTTTAGCAAAATTTTAATCATTTCTTTTTTGTAAATACATTCTTGATTTCTTTTTATCAACACTCGGTTTTGATTTTTATTCTTCACAAACTTATAATTTTTATTTTAACTTTTCAATATAATTCTTCTAATTTTTCATTGAAGAAGCAAGAAATCTTTGGATCAATTTTTAAAAAATTCGATTAAAATGAATTTCAACGAAAAATCTCAAACGTAATTTCATTTGCCTACGAGTTTTAATTATTTTCATCGAATTTCCTTTTTTTGATATTTCTTTTCTATGATTTCTATTTTCATCCTTTAAAATGTGTTCTTTGCATTCATTTTCTTTTTTACTTTGATTCATGTAATTAAAAATTTTTTCATTCTTAATAAAACTCGCTTAAAAATTCACTTCAAAAGTTTTATTTTCCTTTCCTTCTTTCATTTTTTATGCGTCTCTATTTTAAAAAACAACCAGCAGATTAAAGAAGATTAAAAAAAAAACAGAAAGTTATACTGAAATATTATCTAATTTTCAAATAAATTATTTTGAAATTACTAATTTATCATATAATCTAATTTTCAAATAAATTATTTTGAAATTACTAATTTATCATATAATCTAATTTTCAAATAAATTATTTTGAAATTACTAATTTATCATATAACATACTCTGTATTTTAAAATTAATCACTGCTACTTTCTTTCACTTTTAATGCTTCTCCGATTTTATTTCTCCTTAAAAAATCATTTTCAGGATAACAATTATATTTATGCAAGATAATGTCTCTTTGCATTCAGCACACAAAACTACGGAGTACCTACAGAAATTAGGCTTCTGTGGACCTCAGAAGTTGTACTGGTCGACCACTACTCCAGATTTAGACCCAACTGAAAACTTTTGGAGCGTCCTGACACGAAGTGTTTATGAGGACGGACGACGATTTAGAAGAAAGGTGACTGGCGGCAGGAAAGGGCAAACGTATCATATGAAATTACATCAAAGGATATTCATATATCATATGAAATTACATCAAAGGATATTCGGTGGACCAGGGAGATATCTAAGGCATTTTAAAAAGGATCACGTATCTCATATTAACCAAATCCACCATCATTTTTTAACTGTTTACTTTTTATTTCGATTCAATTTCATAATATTTACTGTATGTATCCATAAAAATCTGTAAATGAAGCAATTAAAGGGTTTTTTTTAAATCTTTTTAACAGTTTTTTAATTACAAATCGTTAATAATTTGACTCATTTATAATTTCAGTAAATTAGGTAAATAACAAAACTTCTGTTCCCTTTTTTTAGAAAGTTTTTTGTGAATTATATGTATATACAATTGTTCATCAATCTCTGATAATTTCGTTAAATTCCAACATTTAATTTTTGGATAGGATGGAAAAGTGTCACTTCATTAATAATTTGAAACGGAGTGTATATTAAATTATGATTTCTATTTTCTTATTTTTCATATTTGATCTGTGGTTCATCTATTCTTTTTTAAAGTAGAATATTAGGAAAAATCAAATAGATCAACTCCTTTAACCATGGTAAGACAGCCAGTCTAGGACTGAAAAAAGTCAATTAAAGTTCGCTGATTTGATAGAAAATATTTCAGATTCCTTTACTAATGTTAAACCCAAATATTTTTATCAAACATTTCATGGAGAAGTTGTAGTTGCATGTGAACGAATCGAAGTAGAAACAAAATTTCGGTATTTTCGCATAAATGCGTTCTGGCATTGTCCTAAAAAAACGCTAAGCGGGGCCTGCTCAAAAACGAAGTCTTGAAGTCTTTTTAGGGCAGGAAGCCAGGACGCATTTATGCGATATGCACGCAGAATTTTAGGAGTGAGTTTCTTTTAAGATTGTGACATTATTTGTAACCTATGAGCATAATATATATATATATATATATATATATATATATATATGTATTTGTTAGTGAGTTCATTTCTCAATAGCCACGTCTTGCTTCTAACTTGAGCTGAGTAAAATTAATATTCCATCCCTGAGTGTTGTGCCAGCCATATAAGAAACTTGAAAAGTGTTTTTCAAAATACTTTAGATTACAATGAAAATTCGGATGAATATACACTCAATAAAGCTGATAAAATTATCAGCGAAACTGAACAAATTTCTTGAATATCGTCATAAGCTGAAAAATTATGTTATATTTTACAGGTTAAGTAATTTGATTTGGAATATCCTCAAGATAACATTAATGATCTTATTAAATACATGGAATATCACGCTAATGGTGAAAAATAGATATATCCGCTTTTTGTCAGGGGAGATAAATCTTTTTGAATTTTTCAATTCTAAAATGATTATCAAAATCAGTGATTTGTCTATTTTTACTAATATTTCCAGCACTTTAGTCCTCAAGGATTTGATTTTATACTGAATAATTTATTTTGCTGAAGAAAAAGATTTAAAAATGTTTTTTTTATCAAATCTGATTCTAGGTTGTATTACAGCCGTTGGTCATTAAAGAATAGAAAAAATTCCAGTCCTTAATTTTTACATTTCTATAAATATTAAATTCAGAATACCACATTGAAACATAAAGAATTTTTTTTTTTTAATTCAACACTCGGAAAAGTTATTTTCTTAAAATTCAAAAAAGAAATGTAGCGTTTTGTCTTTTTGTAGTTTTGAAATTTTGAATTGATGCAAGAAAAAGAATTTTCTCTGATTCAGTTGACTTATTTTTATTCTTTTACACATTTGATAGGGAATTTCGTAAGGTGACATGTTCAAATGATATTTTTGTGTGTGGAAAAAAGATTTATTTAATCTATCATAAAATGTATGATTTAAAAAGCGCAATTACGTGCAACGTTTTTTTTTCCGAGATTTTCATGTATTGAAGAATCATCACCAACGAAAGTTCTTTTTCGTTTATCGAAACACTTTCAGTGTTAAGGATTGACATAATTTTCCCCCTTTTTTATTTTAAAAAAATTCACAGATTTCCACTCTGGGCACAGCAACAACTGTTTGATGGCACATATACTTGTGCTGTCATTTTATCTTGCGTTTCTTGGCTACGCAGTGGAACATCGCTGAATAAAATTTTAAATAATATAGGCTCCCATAGTTTTTACATATTTTCACTGATGTCTTCATACTTAAAATGTTTAAAAAATCATCTATCCTCGTTTAACTGGTCAATCCGGATATTTGTTCTGGGGAACATATCAAAAGTCCTTATAGTCTTTTTTTTAACCACATGAAATATTCTACACATCATGTCTATCGATGATCTTAAATCTTCTGAGTGATTTTCCATTTTTGGATGCTACAAAAAGTACGAGTAAGGATCGAACTCACGTACCTTGGTTTACTAGAAATTTCCACATTTTATTAATTTGCAGAGAATTCTTTCTTTTTTTTGTGGTAAGATTTATTAAAAAATGATAAACGTTAGACTTTAATGATATCTTTTGGGAAAATGATATATTCGAAAGTATCTCACCACACCCCCGCTACAATTTAGCTAGTATAATATTCTATATTTTGTTTTACTAACATATATTTCGGAATTATATCAAATTGATTCATTCACTGTAAATTACCATCAGCTGAGAGTACAGAAAAAGTGAGTTCTTAGTAAATTATCATTCATATTTATTTGAAGTTTTTATTTTTCTTGTTATATCAAGAATGTACAAATTTAAGTTAAGTAACTCCGAGTTTAATTTTAGTTTTAATTTTGATTTCCAGTTTTAAGTGTATTTTATATAGCAGTTCGGTAAGCGATTAACGTTTTGAATATCACATATTATGATTATGATGCTCTTTTGAATATCAGTTTTGATACGATTTTACCAATTTTGTAAAATATTTGTTCTACCGTTTGTTCATTTGGAAGGAATGATTTGATATCCTGAGAGTTCTATTTTTCTTTTGGAAGGAATTTAAATGTAATTTTCTGACTCTTCAGAGGCGAATTAAATTTTTAGAAAAATTTTCTTAACTGAACTGAATTATTACATGCGATTCAATCTTTCGAAATCTACAATACTCAAAATTTAGAATCCAGATGCTATTTTGACTTTTGTTTATACACAGATGATATAGATGTTATTTTATACAAATCTTTACTGGTATCAGTAACTCAAAAGAGTTACGATTAAATATTGGTAATGAATATATTTACATGTTATATTCAATCAATAACAAAATAAACTCTTTATTCTAAAATTATATATGGACATGTCAAAATTGAGGATTTAAAAATTTTTTAGAATTTCATATAATCTAAAAATAAAACTATTCATTTAATTGAATATTTGTAAAGCTTTTAATAAAAAACATAGAATGGGTCATAGTTTATAAGAATTTTCTCGAAACATTTAAAAAATGCTCCGCGATATTTTTCTTTTCTTTCCAGTAAGTTTTTAATAGAAAATCTCAACTGGGTCCTAATCTATTTAAAACAGTATTTTATAGTTTTAAAACTTTTACAAAATGCTCTGAAATATTTTTGAGGCGGGGGGGGGGGTAAACTTCGTTTGCTTTCCATAATAACTGTTGATATGAAAGTTAACAACATCATTTGTATGTTAATAATTTTTATGCGTTATAAGAAAGATATATTGATATTACATCTATACGGATCTAAAATAACAAAGGTGGCTTTAAAAACACCGGTTTTATTTGAAATGAAAAGCATGAAATATTTTCAGTCGACAATACTGAGAATTAATCAATGAAATATACGGAACTATCAGAGCTACAAAATAAGACAGATTTAACCAATGATCACTAAAATCAGTTCACTATAATATCTGAATGATTTAATTGTTTCCACGCATTGATCTATTCTGAATCGTGTCCACATCTTGGTTACTTTGATCGTCCTAACTTCCGCATATTTTCATATGTCTTTAGTATTTGGTTACTTTTTGGAAATGACGAACCAATACTTTTATGAAAACCATGCAGGGAGATTTTTCCCATTTTGCCATCCATACAAGTAAAATCAACCCCTCTTATTCCTTTCGCCATTGTTATATCACTTTTGTCTCTTTACTGGACCTTTAATAGAACTAATTGATGGAATTTAATTTTAATTTCCCTTTTTAATTGATTAAAGGCAATCATATTATGTTCATATTTCTGTTTTGACGGATATTCTTTGATTTTTTTCTGTCCTGAAAAATTTAATTTATTTAAGATGAGTCATAGAATAGGCAGGTTTTTAAAAAATTAAACACGATCAGTTTTCAATTTCACAAAAGACAGTTTTCAACGAAGAATAAATCGACCCCTTTTAGTCACTTCGCCATTGTTATATTACTATTCTGTCTCTTCTACTTGACATCTCATAGAACCAATTGATGGAATTTAATTTTAATTTCCCTTTTTAATTTATTAAAGGCAATCATATTTTGTTCATATTTTTGCTTGACGGAAATTCTTGAATTTTTCTATCCTGAAAAATGTAATTGGAAATAAGAGTCATGTTGTAGGTGATTTTTTTTTAAATCTTTAAACACAATTAGTTTTCAATTTCGCAAAAGACAATTTTCAACAAAGAATTATATATATATATATATATATATATATATATATATATATATATATATATATATATTATATTATTGTGTGTTTAAGACAAAGATAATGGAATAAAAATAAGGAATAACTTCATTTTTTTTATCGTACATAATTGAAAACAATATTAATTATTCAGTTCGTATTATCGTGTGTCTACCCCACCCCACCGGACAAAAAAAGTGTCACGGGTTGGAGCACTGATATTTCTTAATTGAAATATCTAATGTCTTTAGATGTCGATATAGAAAATGTCGATTTTACTTTTTAACATTATGATCTATTTAGATAGATTATTTCCATTCAGCCATCCATACAAAATAAATTCGATTCTTTTTTATTTACTTTGTCCTTGTCATATTGGTTTTCTTTCCCTAACCATTGAACCTTTGGTAGAATCAGTTGATGGTATTTTTAATTCTTAAATCTAATATCCTTTCTTAGTTAATTAAAGGTTATCATATAAGGATTTTTGCTTGACAGAATTTCTACAAGTTTTTTCTGAGCTTAAAAATTCAATTTGCATTATAGACAGATTTTTTATTTTATTTTCTAATTATAATAATTATAATTTATAATAATAAACCTCCAGAACCTCCAGAACTGGAACCTCACCATCAGATAAAGTTTAATGTCATTCCCAGGACATGTAGATCCTCAGCCACCACCTTCTAGCACCCATATGATAAAAAGGGTTGGGCTTGCCATAAGGGCAAAAGGGTTGGGGCAATCATATAGGTGCTAGGGCTTGACGTGTTAAGGATTGACATAATCTTTCCCCTTTTTTACTTAAAAATACACAGATTTCCACTCTGGGCACAGCAACAACTGTTTGATGGCACATGTACTTGTGCTGTCATTTTATCTTGCGTTTCTTGGCTACGCAGTGGAACATCGCTGAATAAAATTTTAAATAATATAGGCTCCCATAGTTTTTACATATTTTCACTGATGTCTTCATACTTAAAATGTTTAAAAAATCATTTATCTTTTTTTAACTTGTCAATCCGGATATTTGTTCTGGGGAACATATCAAAAGTCCTTATAGTTATTTTTAACCACATGAAATATTCTACACATCATGTCTATCGATGATCTTAAATCTTCTGAATGTTTTTCCATTTTTGGATGCTACAAAAAGTACGAGTAAGGATCGAACTCACGTACCCTGATTTACCAGATTTTTCCACTTTTTATTGATTTGCAGAGAATTCTTTCTTTTTATTTATTTTTTTTTTTTGTAGTAAGATTTATTAAAGGATAAACGTTAGACTGAATAATATCTTTGGAAAAATGAGAAAGTCCAATTGAAAGTATCTTACCCCCCCCCATAATTTAGCCAGTATAATATTCTGTATTTTATTTTGCTAACATATATTTCGGAATTATATCAAATTGATTCATTCTCTAAAAAATTACCATCAGCTGAGAGCACAGCAAATGTGAGTTCTATGTAATTTATCATTCATATATATTTAAAGTTTTTTTTCGTTATATTAAGAATGTACGAATGTAAGTTAAGTGACTCCGAGTTTAATTTCAGTTTTAATTTTGATTTCCAGGTTTTAAATATATTTTATATAGCAGTTCGGTAAGCGATTAACGTTTTAAATATAACATATTATGATTAATAATTTCAGTTTTGACACGAATTTACCAATTTTGTAAAATATTTGTTCTACCGTTTGTTCATTTGGAAGGAAAGTTGTATTTTTATTTTTGGAAGGAATTTAAATGTAATTTTCTGACTCTTCAAATACAGGCAAATGAAATTTTTAGAATTATTTTTTTAACTGAACTGAATTATTATATGCGATTCAACCTTTCGAAATTTACAATCCAGATGCTATTTTGACTCTTGTTTATACACAGATGATATAGATTTTATTTTATACAAATCTTTACTGCTATCAGTAACTCAAACCAGTTACGATTAAATATTGGTAATGAATATATTTACATGTTATATTTAATCATTAACAAAAACTTTTTATTCTAAAATTATATATGGACATATCGAAATTGAGGATTTTAACACTTTTTGTATTTCACATAATCTAAAAATAAAACTATTCATCTAATTGTATATTTGTAAAGCTTTAAATAGAAAACATAGAATGGGTCATAGTTTATTTTCAAAAGAATTTTCTCGAAATATTTAAAAAATGCTCCGCGATATTTCAGGTGCTTTCCAATATGGCTGTTGAAAGGGTATATTAGTAAAGGTTTTACTAGAAAACATAGAATGGGTCATAGTTTATTTTCAAAAGAATTTCCTCGAAACATTTAGAAAATGCTCAGCGATATTTTTGAGGGGGTAAACTTTATTTGCTTCCCAATATGGCTGTGGAAATTAACTTTTTTATTTCGTATCATCTAACGATAAAATATTCATTTTCTTGTATAGTTGTAAAGTTTTTAATAGAAAACCTAAACTGGGTCATAATCTATTTAAAACAGTATTTTATACTTTTTAGAAAATGCTTTGAAATATTTTTGAGTTGGGGAGGAGATATACTTTGTTTTTATTTTCCATAATAGCTGCTGATATGAACGTTAACAACATCGTTTGTATGTTAATAATTTTTATGCGTTATATGATGCATAAGGAAGATATATTGTTATTACATCTATACGGATCTAAAATAACAAAGCTGGCTTAAAAAAGGTTTTATTTGAAATGAAAAGCATAAAATATTTTCAGTCGACAATACTGAGAATTAACTAATGAAAACCACGGAACTATCAGATCTACAAAATAAGATAGATTGACCAGTAATCACTAAAATTAGTTCACTATAATATCTGAATGATTTAATTGTTTCCACGCATTGATCTATTCTGAATCGTGTCCACATCTTGGTTACTTTGATCGTCCTAACTTCCACTCATTTTCAGGTGTCTTTAGTATTTGGTTACTTTTTGGAAATGACGAACCAAGCCTTTTATGAAAAGCATGCAAGTAGATTGTTCCCATTCTGACATCCATACAATAAAAATTCGATCCCTTTTAGTCCCTTCGCCATTGTTATATTACTTTTCTCTCTCTCTTCTACTTGACATCTAATAGAACCAATTGATGGAATTTAATTTTAAACTCCTTTCTTAATTGATTAAAGGGAATCATATTGTGTTCATATTTTTGCTTGACGGAATTTCTGGAATTTTTTTCTATCCTGAAAAATTTAATTTATTTAAATGAGTCATATTATAGGCAGTTTAAAAAAAAATTTTCAAACCCGATTAGTTTTAATTTCGCAAAAGACCGTTTTCAACAAAGAATAATAAATCAATACATCTATAATTTTATATATATATATATATATATATATATATATATATATATGAATAAAAATAAGGACTTAATTTGTTTTAATCGTACATAATAGAAAATTGTATAATCCAATTCATATTATCGTCGTCTACCCCTCCCCACCGGACAGAAAAGTGTCACTTGTTGGAGCACTGATATTTCTTAATTGAAATATCTAATGTCTTTAGATGTCGATATAGAAAATACTAATTTTACTATTTTAACACTATATTCTATGTAGATCGATTGTTTCCATTCTGCCTTCTATACAAGAGAAATACTATTTTTGTATTTACTTCGTCTATTTATTTATTTACTATTTAACAGTATATTCCATACAGGTAGATTGTTCTTCTTCTGCCATCCATAGAAGAGAAATTCAATTCTTATTTACTTTGTCCTCGTCATATTGATATTCTGCCCTAACCAATGAACCTTTGGTAGAATCGGTTGATGGTATTTTTATTTCTTAAATCTAATATCCTTTCTTAATTAGAATCGGTTGATGGTATTTTTATTTCTTAAATCTAATATCCTTTCTTAATTAGAATCGGTTGATGGTATTTTTATTTCTTAAATCTAATATCCTTTCTTAATTAATCAAATTTTTTCTAAGCTTAAAAATTCAATTCATTTTATAGACGGACTTTGTATTTTCTTTTAGAATTTAAGTGTCAATATTTTCCAACATTTCCAGTTTGAAAAAAAAAAAAAGACTAAACTGTCTGAAGATATTTGGGTGATTTTTGAATGCTGTCGTTCCGGCCTCCTGCCCTAAAATACGCTAGGCGGCTCCTGCTGAAAAAGTAAACCGTACTTGTTTTGAACCATGTAGAGGTTTGAAGGCGTTTTTATCGACAACTTAATGCGATATGAAAACGATATCCCCCCAAGATTTTTTTATAGACACGACAAGTAATTATAAATATTGTACCCCGAGAACGTTTAGAATATTTTTTTTTTAAACATTGTGAATGCATTTTTATCGACATATATTTTTTAGCGGTGAGAAGTTCATTTTTATCGACAAATTAATGCGCTCATTTTAAAAAAACAAAAAAACATTTTCAATTACTTGCCATGTCGATAAAAACTTTGAGGTACAGATGTAAAATATCGCTTTCATATCGCGTTAACTTGTCGATAAAAACGCCTTCAAACCACTACACGTTTCATAACTAGCACTTTTTCAGCGGGCGCTGCCTAGCGTATTTTACGACAGGAAGCTGGGACGACAACATCTGAAAATCACCGATATTTGAATAAAAAGAGTATTTGGTTGGTTGGTGGGATTTTACTACATGCCATTTTATGCCAAAAACATTTTGTTTCATTCATAATTGTTATGTAATCAATTTCTTCAATAAAATAATGACTTTTTCTTTAAGTGTTACATAATTGAGAAAATTATAAGAGATTATTGAATTGGGATAATTGTAATGGCGTCAAGTTTTTTAAATTAAAATTTCAGAAGTCAAATTGTTGATAATAGAGAATGGAATTTATCATTTATCATATTTAAATAATCCTATTTCAAGAATCCTCGATAAACGTAATTTTCGATCGACAAAAAGAGGGAGGAAACACACATATATATATATATATATATATATATATATATATACCCCCTTCCGCACGAGCAGGATGTGACACAAGGTCAATTTATTAAGCGGAGTTCAACAGGTTTGAATTTAGAGTTTTCATTCTAGACCGGTTGCCGAACCAAGGTTAAAGAGCCCGGTCTGCCCTGCTATTTACCCATAGCTGGAGGGAGAATTGGATTCATAACTTTCCCAAGAGTATTAGCGCTAAGTGAAAATGCAGTTACCGCGTCCAGATTTGAACTCGTGGCGACGAGTCCATTTCCCATGACTTTAACCATTACACCACGCGCTTTCGTGGAGGAAACATATATGGTAATAAGTTTTAAGGCAGAAAAATAATAAAATCTAAATTAGTAGTTGAATTAAAATTAGGATAATATTATTTAAGAGTTTTATCTTAAGAAAACGTATTCAATTGCAAGTCACGATATTATTTGATATATTCTTTGCGGTTTCGAATCGTCATATACGTCACAAAGCACTTGTGTTACGTTAGGTATTCCATTATTTTAAATGAAGTATTACAAGGGAGATGGTATACACGGTGTTTTATTACATGGTATCTTACATGAAGTGGTGCGTCTCTTTCTTCGGAGAGCTATCACGTTAGGCTTCACAAAAGGGACAAAGGAATGGATTCATAGTTTATATACGTATATCTCCTCTTACCATTTAGAGTGATGTTTTTTTTGGGGGGGGGGAGATAATACTTACACTCATGACCGGTTAAATAAGATAATTTTTATATGAATACAAATGGGGAGAATTTTTTTAAAAATACAGTTTTGTAGCGAGCAGGTTTACGTATGATGTTTCCCGAGTGTGTTTGCAGGGATCTTTTCATTTGCCAACCCTCTTCGTTTGATGTTTCATCGGCCTCATTACTGCTTTTGTTTTCCAATAATGTGGCACCCTCCTCATAAACTTGTTCTTACCCCATCAATAATGTAGGCGGTTATAGAGATTATTTTATGAAAGTTATTTTAATGTTTGTCAGTGATTTTGTTTTTATGCAAGGCATATATTGAAGAAATTTAATATTTTAATGAATAATTTGTTTACTGTTTTCCTTTAATATATTTAAAAACAAATGTTTAATCTTAATTCTACGTTTGCCATTAAAATGAAAAAGAAAAAAAACAACGTTTTGCTATTGAAACGTAAAAGAAAAACGATGTTATTGATTTTATATTAGAAAAGCTAATGAAATATCATTAAAGAATGTTGTTACGTAAAGTTGATGTCATAAATAGATTTAATAATTCAATATTTTAGAATGTTTACATATCATAAATGTCTAACTTTTCTTATGCTAATTATATTAACTCGAAAAATATTTATATCTTTTCATAATGCTTATATATTTTGTGTTTTAAAATTTTTATATATTTTCTTAT
This sequence comes from Doryteuthis pealeii, assembly GCA_023376005.1. Taxonomy (NCBI): domain Eukaryota; kingdom Metazoa; phylum Mollusca; class Cephalopoda; order Myopsida; family Loliginidae; genus Doryteuthis; species Doryteuthis pealeii. The sequence goes on along the minus strand of CM042151.1, from coordinate 81,453,621 downwards.
TCTACTTATAAAGTTTTTTAAAATGAACTTCTAAGTCCTTGTGTCTTTTCAATAAATGTGGAATAATATAATCAAGTCCAATGATTTCAGATAGTTCTTATACTTTCTTCAAGAAATAATAAGTTATTCCCTGCGTAAAAGAAAAACTTATTTGAATTTCTTAAGCTGTGGTTACACAAAGGAAGTATTGAAATCTTAAACTAGAAGTAAATTTTTAGCCTCCAGTTTATGAATTTATTGGCACAAAGTTTAGACTTTTGATCAAATAACGCCATGGTCAGGAACCGTCTGTTGCGTCAGTTAATTCTTTCTGTTTCGGTTCTCTATCTTCTAGGATTGATCAGTGAATCGTTTTGTGACTGTAGATTCTTTCCACTTTCTGACGTGAGGTTTGGGTGGCTAGACACAGGAAGTGTAATATATGTTGAGGCATTTCTATTCTCTAGAGGATTTTGAATCGTTTTGTGACTGTAGTTTTTCCCTTTCTGACGTGAGTTTTGTGACAGAGCGAATTTAAAATGCAAAAGGTTCTACCTTCACTAAGGCTACTCCAAAGCCTTACACACAAGCATCATCCTCGAGGGCCAAGTCTTTTTGGCAATCATAAGGGAAAAATTTTGTGAGATTACAGGATGCCTCGTCAAGCTTCAAGTAACCTAATAAGTCTGCTTTGGTGAAAACTTTAGCACACTTCAAATCGTGAAGTACATCTTCTTGTACCGTGATCGAATAGTGTTCCTGCATGATTTCTGTCACTCTCAGTAGTTCACCTAGTTGTATGACGTCCATTTGCATCATAAACCCTCAGCTTGTGGGCTCCCTTTCAAGGCATGTCCTGGTTGTGAAGGGAACCCGTCTCCGCTACCCAGCAAATGTCAATACACCGCTGTAGAGTCCGAATTTATACCTTGAGACAAACTTGTCTTGTATTGTGGTTCGGTATGAGGAAGCAAATAATGTATATCAATAGAGATTTACGACAGTTGGCCCAAAAGTTGCAAATCATTTACAGAGCTCTGAGACTGCTACAAAATTCTCATCTCGTATACTTGCTAGTGCATCAACCATTTTCTATACATGATTCCATTCGTACACTTTAGCGGTGCCAAATATCAAATATTCGGTGGGGTTACACACCTGAATCATTCGTGGAGGCATCAAAGATTATTTGCTGAGATTATCCCAGAAACAGGATTAACACAGACATTGAACAAACGTGACAAAAACACAAAAAATACATTACGTAATCAACAATTTTCGGTGGGTTGACAAGTTGTAATTTCATCTGGGCGCCCATACCTTTGGTCTTGTACCGCATCATACAGCCAAGGAAACAGAATGTTTAATGTTGGCAAGCTAGATTCGCAGACCATCGTTAATGAGTTTCAGTTTCATTGGGCACCCATACAACTGACATTGTACCGCATCTAAGCTAAGATAAGTAAATAACTATATATATATATCCAAAAGATAGACATACGGAGATAGAAACAGAAAGACAAAGAAATAAACTTTTTGTGTTTGTTTGTTATTAGAGACATACAGACGGAGAGGCGGTCGGAGACGCCCCCTCCGATCAATCGGCTGGTCACGTCAAGCCCTAGCATCTATATGATTGCCCCAATCCGATTGCCCTTATGGCAAGCCCGAACGATTTTTATCATATTGGTGATAGAATGCGGTGTCTGATAGTCTTCATGTCCTGGGAATGACGTTAAACTGATGGTGAGGTTCCAGTTTTGGAGTTTTGAGGAATGTAGAACACCCTTTCATCACCATTGCCCCCTGGTCCACTCTGACCCAGAGTGGTAGTACATGTTAGGGTCTCATCTATTGTAGCATCTTTTAGTAAACAGCTGCCATCATGATATGTTAGGTATTTCGATATTTTAAAAGAGAAATAACAAAGAGTTGGGTATACAACGTGTTTTATTGCATGGTCATCTTGAAGGAGATGATGTCTGCTTCGCCGGAGAGCTACCACAGTAGAAGCTACGAAACTAATGGATTCATGGTCAGCTTATGATATATATATATATTTGATATATTCTTTGGTCTCACATTAGTCAGTGTGACAAATTATAATATGTCACAGAGCACTAGTTTAACGTTTGGTATGCTATTAGAAAAGAAGAAGGACAAGGGAGCTGAGTATACAATGCGTTTTATTGCATGGTCATCTTAAAGTAATTGGAGACCTAACACAATAGGGGTCACAAACATGGATTGATATTTTTAAAAAAGCTGATATACGTAAAAATAGCGTATCCTCTTATTATAAAGAAAGAAAGAGAATTTGTTTTTTGGAATATCAATATTCATTGTTTTCCCAAATAATTCAAAATAATGTATCCATCTTTTAATTTCATTATTTGTTTGATTGCAGATTCTTCACCGAGGAAATATATATCACGTGTTGCTTCACTATAAAGGATCCTGTATGTTACATCTTGGAATATAATTTGCTGATTTTCATTGACAGTGTATTTGACATACGTAAAGACTGTATTGCAGAATACATTGAGTTAGACGGTACAGGCGGAATTATTACGGAAAAATATTGAGAAGTCTTATAAGACGTCACAGGTTTTAATTTACTGGATATATTCACAATTCCACGAATTCACTATTAACAGATTGAATATACACAGAGGACAGGAGTTCAAATACAATGAATGTGAGTAAGTTTTACTTTTAAAGGAAACTTAAAAGTTCAATAGGATAATTTATAGGAAATATGGCAATTCACTGCTCTATATATAAGAGATGTTTTGCAATTGAATCACACTTAATAGAACATATGTGCGATCATAAAGAAGAGAAGCCATTTACATGTGAGATATGTGGAAAACGTTTTGCTAACAAATACAACCTGAAACCTCATCTACGCATACATACTGGGGAGAAACAATTTCCATGTATGTTATGTGACAAAGGATTTTCCCAACAAAGGGATTTGACAAGACATCAACGCATACATACAGGGGAAAGACCATTTAGATGTGAGATATGTGACAAAACGTTTTCTCGGAAATACAGTTTGATGTGTCATCAACGAACACATACAGGAGAGAAGCCATTCAAATGTGACAAATGCCACAAAGCCTTTAGAAATTCTTCCCCATTAAGATATCATAAATGGAAACATACAGGAGAGAATATATATAAGGAAAGCAGCGAAAGTTTTGTAAGGCCTGAATTCCAGCAACCGAATACATTAGAAGAATGTTCATCAGAAGGAAACAATGTCCCTCTCTTAGAAAATAATGGTGAATACCAGAAATCAAAGGAGTTAAAAGATTATTTATCAGAACCAAACACTAGATCAACAATGAGAAACTCAAATGCCAATTCACAAATTCAAAATGCGTTTCCTTTAGAAAATATATTCGAATACCAGAAATCCAAGACATTAGAATATTATTTATCAGAACTAAACACTAGATCAACAATCACAAAGACAGTTGTTAATTCACAATTACAACAAGTCTCTCCTTTAGGAAATACTAACGACCAATACTTCACCAGTTCAGGGACACAGAACGAAGAAAGTTTCTCAAATGTTTTTCCGGGATTAGAAACAAACATTCCAATTGCAGATGATTTCTTGGAGCTTTTTCCACAGATTGAAGAAGCATCAGGTTTTTTCACAAACTGAAAATATGTTATTTACAAATTATGGAAGTATTTCCCCTGGCACAGATCAAATAACAAAAATAATAGAAATGATTGATGAAGCATCACTTCAATATAGAACATGCCAACAAAATCTCTCAATGAATACAAGTCGAATAAATGAGGAAAGTAAAAGTCTCAATAGTCCATTGACAAATATGAATGAAGAACGACAAGAACAATCGGAATTTAATCTTCAATTTAGTCTTAAAACTCATCATTCTGTGAACCCAAATTTCCATCCGTTAGAAAATACTCACGAATACCAGCAATCGAATACAATAGAAAAATATTTATCAAAAGCCAGCATTAGATCAACAATCACAAACATAGACACAAATTCACAAATTCAGAATGAGTCCCTATTTAGAAATACTTACCGATATCAGGAATTGAATACAACAGAAAATTATTTACCAGAAACAAACATTGGACCAATAACCAAAAGAACAGATGCAAACTTACAAATTCAAAATGTCTCTCTCTATCGAAATACTTACGAATACCCAGAATCGAATAAAACGGAAGATTATTTACCAGAAACAAACATTGGACCAATAACCACAAACACAGATGCCAATTCACAAATTCAAAATGTCTTTCTCTATAGAAATACTTACCGATACCAGGAATCAAATACAACAGACGATTATTTACCAGAAACAAACACTGGACCAATAATGACAAGCACAGACACCAACTCACAAATTCAAAATGTCTTTCTTTTAGAAAATACTTATGAAACCCAGACATCTATTACATTAGAAGATTATTTAGTTTAACCAAAGAATAGATCAACAATCACAAACACAGATGTCAACTCACAAATACAAAACGTCTCTCCCTTAGATATCACAGATAGCAATTCATAAATGCAAAACGAAGTGAGAGAAAGAAGAAGAAATTGAGATTAAATGAAAGAAAAAAAGAAAGAGAGAGGAAAGAAAGAAGGAAAGGGTGGGTGATGGGAATGAAATCAAAGACATAGAAGGAAAAGATGGTGATGAAGTGAAATAAATAAATAAAGAAATAAAAACAAATTGAAAGTAAGAATGAAAGAAAGAAGGAAAAAGAGGATGATGGGAATTAAAACAAAGAAAAAAAGAAAAAATACAAAGATGGGGATGAAGTGAAATAAAGAAAAAAAGAAGAAGAAAGAAAAAGAAAGAAGGCAAGGGTAGGTCATGGGAATGAAATCGAAGAAAGTAAAGAAAGATGAGTTAGATGATGATAAGTGAAAGAAAGGAAAACAAAAAGAAATATGGACAATTATAGAGAAGAAAAAAGGGATAAAAAGCAAAGAAAGATAGAATGAATGGAAGAAAGAAAGTAAGAAACATGGACATTTATAGAGTAAGAAAAAGGGATAAAAAGCAAAGAAAGATAGAATGAATGGAAGAAAGAAAGAAAGAAAGAAAGAAAGAAATAGGAACAATTATAGATAAAGAAAAAGGGATAAAAAAAGCAAAGAAAGAAAGATAGAACGAATGAAAGAAAGAAAGAATGAATGAAAGAAAGATCAAATAATCCAAATAAGAAACGATGGAAAAATATCACTTGAATATAGAACAAACGACCAAACTTACTCGATGACTCCAAGTCTCATTGATAAAGAAAATACAAGACTCGAGAGACAAGTGACATTACCAGTTTATGGAAATGAAGATTTATCCGGATAATCGGAAACTTATATATTCCTATTTGTTATTAGGAAAATCTAAAGAAAATATATTTTTCTATTATAGTTCTATAATTCTCACAAGATATTTAGCAAAATTTTGATTTAAAAAATATACTTCTGACAAGATTTTTTTCAAACGAAATTTGAAAGAAAAAATATTTTTGTATCATAGTTCGAGACTTCTCACAAGATTTTTAGCAAAATTTTAATTATTTTTTTTTGTAAATAGTTTCTTGATTTCTTTTTATCAACAATCGATTGAAGATCGTGTATATGAGGAAATTCCATGGATTAAACAACCATAGTTTTTTTTTGCATTTTTATTTTACCTGTTCAATATAGTTCTTGGGAATCTAATTTTCTATGAATGAACAAGAAATCTTTGGACAAATTTTTAAAAATCCGATTGAAACGAATTTTTAATTTCAACGAAATATCTCAAATGTAATTTCATTTGCCTACGAGGTTTAATTATTTTCGTCACATGTCCTTCTTTTATTGAAATTCCTTTTCCATAATTTTTATTTTCTTCCTTTAAAATGTATTTTTTGTATTCATTTTTTTATTATTTTGATTCATGTGATTTTAATTTTCTTCTCTTTTAATAAAAAAAAACGCGCTTGAAAATTGATCTACCTTAAAATCTACCTCACGTTTTCTTTTCATTTCTTTCTTTTACTTTTAATGCGTCCCAAAATTCTTTTTAAACCCACCAGCAAAGTAAAGAAGATTAAAAAACCAGAAAATTATGCTTCAATATAATCTAATTATAAAATATAATATTTTAAAATTACTAAATCCTCATGTAATGTATTTTGACATTTTCTCTATTCTAAAATTAATTGCTCCCTCTTTATTTATTATTTTTTATGCTTCTCTGATTTAATTTCTTCTTTAAAAAAAATAATTGAATATCTATTAAGAACTGACCTGAGGATATTACCAAAACTCAAGTTCACGTGTTAGATGTAATATTATGTGGATTGACGGTATGGAATGAATAAATAATGATATTGATATATTTAAGCTTGGATTATTAAGATGTAATATTATGGGGATTGACGGTATGGAATGAATAAATAATGATATTGATATATTTAAGCTTGGTTTATTAAGATGTAATATTATGGGGATTGACGGTATGGAATGAATAAATAATGATATTGATATATTTAAGCTTGGTTTATTAAGATGTAATATTATGGGGATTGACGGTATGGAATGAACAATAATGATTTGATGATTTAAGCTTGGTTTATTAAGATGTAATATTATGGAGATTGACGATATTGAATAAGATATTGATATATTTAAGCTTGGTTTATTAAGATTATTATGGGGATTGACGATATGGAATGAATAATAATGATATTGATATATTTAAGCTTGGTTTATTATATATGTAAATAATGATATTGATATTTTAAGCTTGGTGGAATAAATAATGATATTGATATATTTAAGCTTGGTTTATTAAGATGTAATATTATGGGATTGACGGTATGGAATGATAAATAATGATATTGATATATTTAAGCTTGGTTTATTAAGATGTAATATTATGGGGATTGACGGTATGGAATGAATAAATAATGATATTGATATATTTAAGCTTGGTCTATTAATGTAATATTATAGGGATTGACGGTATGGACTGAATAAATAATGATATTGATATATTTAAGCTTGGTTTATTAAGATGTAATATTACGGGGATTGACGGTATGGAATGAATAAATAATGATATTGATATATTTAAGCTTGTTTATTAAGATGTAATATTATGGGGATTGACGGTATGGAATGAAAAATAATGATATTGATATATTTAAGCTTGGTTTATTAAGATGTAATATTAGGGGATTGACGGTATGGAATGAATAAATAATGATATTGATATATTTAAGCCCCCCCCCATTCCCCAAATTGACCTAAATTGTTTTTGACAAAATGAATTTAGCCCCCCTCCCCTACTGAAAATAATTTACCAAAAATCAGGGAATTATCGGATTTTAATGAAATTTTCAGTGTGGATTTATCAATGAATGAACTTTATAATGCATTAGTTATTTTATTTCAACACTTTCCGATTTTTTTCAGCTCACTTAATTTTGACTCCTCCCTTATTTGGGGGGTGTAAAATCTCGTCGAGTTGGTCAAAGTTTGATACTAATTACAGTATAAATGAAAAGATAAAAGACCGAAGTTGTGAATAGAAAAAAAAAGTACTGAAAGTCGGAAAATAAAATGTAAACAAAATAAATAAATATTTTTTTTGATATTTCTTTTTCATTCATTTCGATAATTATTTAATTGGCTATAATCTTATAAAAGAAAAAAAATCATACATCGATATTTTTTCTGGTTAAAAGGTGTGTGTTTGTGTGTGGGGGGGGGCTAAATTTTCAATTGAGTTTTTCTTCAAAACTTATACTTTGTTTGACTAAAATAAGGTTTGCATTAAATAGATATTCATTTCTAGAATATAAAAATATAACATTTTAAACTTAACATCAGAATATTCATAATTTTTAAATGAATTGGCGTTTCCTTAGAAAATTATTCGAATACCAGAAATCCAAGACATTAGAATATTATTTATCAGAACTAAACACTAGATCAACAATCACAAAGACAGTTGTTAATTCACAATTACAACAAGTCTCTCCTTTAGGAAATACTAATGACCAATACTTCACCAGTTCAGGGACACAGAACGAAGAAAGTTTCTCAAATGTTTTTCCGGGATTAGAAAAAACATTCCAATTGCAGATGATTTCTTGAGCTTTTTCCACAGATTGAAGAAGCATCAGGTTTTTCACAAACTGAAAATATGTTATTTCAAATTATGGAAGTATTTCCCTGGCACAGATCAAATAACAAAAATAATAGAAATGATTGATGAAGCATCACTTCAATATAGAACATGCCAACAAAATCTCTCAATGAATACAAGTCGAATAAATGAGGAAAGTAAAAGTCTCAATAGTCCATTGACAAATATGAATGAAGAACGACAAGAACAATCGGAATTTAATCTTCATTTAGTCTTAAAACTCATCATTCTGTGAACCCAAATTTCCATCCGTTAGAAATACTCACGAATACCAGCAATCGAATACAATAGAAAAATATTTATCAAAAGCCAGCATTAGATCAACATCACAAACATAGACACAATTCACAAATTCAGAATGAGTCTCCTATTAGAATACTTACCGATATCAGGAATTATACAACAGAAAATTATTTACCAGAAACAAACATTGGACCAATAACCAAAAAACAGATGCAACTACAATTCAAAATGTCTCTCTCTATAGAATACTACGAATACCCAGAATCAATAACAACGAAGATTATTTACCAGAAACAAACACTGGACAATAACCACAAACAGAGCCAATTCACAAATTCAAAATGTCTTTCTCTATAGAAATACTTACGAATACCAGAATCAAATACAACAGAATTATTTACCAGAAACAAACACTGGATCAATAATACAACACAGACACCAACTCACAATTCAAAATGTCCTTTCTTTAGAAAATACTTATGAAACCCAGACATATTACATAGAAGATTATTTAGTTTAACCAAAACATAGATCAACAATCACAAACACAGATGTCAACTCACAATACAAACGTCTCTCCCTTAGATATCACAGATAGCAATTCATAATGCAAAACGAAGTGAGAGAAAGAAGAAGAAATTGAGATTAAATGAAAGAAAAAAGAAAGAGAGAGGAAAGAAAGAAGGAAAGGGTGGGATGGAATGAAATCAAAGACATAGAAGGAAAAGATGGTGATGAAGTGAAATAAATAAATAAAGAAATAAAACAATTGAAAGTAAAGAATGAAAGAAGAAGGAAAAAGAGGATGATGGGAATTAAAACAAAGAAAAAAAGAAAAAATACAAAGATGGGGATGAAGTGAAATAAAGAAAAAAAAAGAAGGAAAGAAAGAAGGAAAGAAAGAAGGCAAGGGTAGGTCATGGGAATGAAATCGAAGAAAGTAAAGAAAGATGAGTTAGATGATGATAAGTGAAGAAAGGAAAAACAAAAAGAAATAGGACAATTATAAGAACGAAAAAAGGGATAAAAAGCAAAGAAATAGAATGAATGGAAGAAAGAAAGTAAAGAACATGGACATTTATAGAGTAAGAAAAAGGGATAAAAAGCAAAGAAAGATAGATGAATGGAAGAAGAAGAAAGAAAGAAAAGAAAGAAATAGGAACAATTATAGAATAAGAAAAAGGGATAAAAAAGCAAAGAAGAAAGATAGAACGAATGAAAGAAAGAAGAATGAATGAAGAAAGATCAAATAATCCAAATAAGAAACGATGGAAAAATATCACTTGAATATAGAACAAACGACCAAACTTACTCGATGACTCCAAGTCTCATTGATAAAGAAAATACAAGACTCGAGAGACAAGTGACATTACCAGTTTATGGAAATGAAGATTTATCCGGATAACGGAAACTTATATATTCCATTTGTTATTAGGAAAATCTAAAGAAAGTACGGAGATAGAGACAGAAAGACAAAGAAATAAACTTTTTGCGTTTGTTTGTTATTGAGAGACAAACAGACGGAGAGGCGGTCGGAGACGCCCCCTCGATCAATCGGCTGGTCACGTCAAGCCCTAGCATCTATATGATTGCCCCAATCCGATTGCCCTTATGGCAAGCCCGAACCCTTTTTATCATATTGGTGATAGAATGCGGTGTCTGATAGTCTTCATGTCCTGGGAATGACGTTAAACTGATGGTGAGGTTCCAGTTTTGGAGTTTTGAGGAATGTAGAACACCCTTTCATCACCATTGCTCCCTGGTCCACTCTGACCCAGAGTGGTAGTACATGTTAGGGTCTCATCTATTGTAGCATTTTGTTAGTAAACAGCTGCCATCATGATATGTTAGGTATTTCAATATTTTAAAAGAGGAATAACAAGGAGTTGGGTATACAACTTGTTTTATTGCATGGTCATCTTGAAGGAGATGATGTCTGCTTCGCCGGAGAGCTACCGCAGTAGAGCTACGAAACTACCATAAGTATGGATTCATGGTTAGGTTATGATATATATATTTGATATATTATTTGGTCTCACATTAGTCAGTGTGACAAATTATAATATATCACAGTTTGACATTTAGTATGTCATTAGAAAAGAAGAAGGACAAGGGAGCTGAGTATTCAATGCGTTTTATTGCATGTTCATCTTAAAGTAATTGGAGACCTAACACAATAGGGGTCACAAACATGGATTGATATTTTTAAAAAAGCTGATATATGTAAATATAGCGTATCATCTTATTATAAAGAATGAAAGATAATTTGTTTTTTGGAACAATATTTATTGTTTTCCCAAATAATTCAAAATAATGTATCCATCTTTTAATTTCCTTATTTGTTTGATTGCAGATTCTTCACCGAGGAAATATATATCACGTGTTGCTTCACTATAAAGGATCCTGTATGTTACATCTTGGAATATAATTTGCTGATTTTCATTGACAGTGTATTTGACATACGTAAAGACTGTATTGCAGAATATATAACATTGGGTTAGACGGTACAAGTGGAATTATTACAGAAAAATATAGAGAAGTCTTATAAGACGTCACAGGTTTTAATTTACTGGACATATTCATAATTCCACAAATTCATCATTAACAGATTGAATACACACACAGGAGTTCAAATTCGATGAATGTAAGTAAATTTCAATTTTAAAGGAAACTTAAAAACTTCACATAGGATAATTTATAGGAAATATGGCAATTCAATGTTCGATATGTAAGAAAGCTTTTGCAATTGAATCACATTTAATAGAACATATGCGCAGTCATAGAGAAGAGAAACCATTTACATGTGAGATATGTGGCAAAGGTTTTGGGGAAACACAACCTGAAAATTCATCAACGCACACATACTGGGGAGAAACCATTTCCATGTAAGTTATGTGACAAAAGATTTTCTAAGAAAGGTAATTTAAGAACACATCAACGCACACATACTGGGGAGAAACCATTTCCATGTGAGTTATGTGACAAAAGATTTTCTCATAAAATTACTTTAACAAAACATATACAACAAATACATTCAGGAGAGGCCATTTAGATGTGAGATATGTAACAAAACGTTTTCTGGTAAATACAATTTCACAAGACATGAACGGATACATACAGGAGAGAAGCCATTCAAATGTGACCATTGTCCAAAAGCCTTTAGATATTCTTCCAATTTAAGAAGTCATAAACGCATACATAGAGGAGAGAGGCAGTATATATGTACGGAAAACAACGAAAGTTTTGTTGTAAGGCCTGAATTCCAGCAATCGAATACATTAGAAGAATGTTCATCAGAAAGAAACAATGTCACTCTATTAGAAAATAATGGCGAATACCAGAAATCAAAGGAATTAAAAGATTCTCCATCAAAACCAAACACTACATCAAGAATAAACAACACAGACGCCAACTCACAAATTCAAAATGTCTCTCTCTATCGAAATACTTACGAATACCAGAATCAAATACAACGAAGATTATTTACCAGAAACAAACACTGGATCAATAACCACAAATACAGACGCCAACTCACAAATCAAAATGTTTCTCTCTATCAAAATACTTACGAATACCAAGAATCAAATACAACGAAGATTATTTACCAGAAACAAACACTGGATCAATAACCACAAATACAGACGCCAACTCACAAATCAAAATGTTTCTCTCTATCGAAATACTTACGAATACCAAGAATCAAATACAACCGAAGATTATTTACCAGAAACAAACACTGGATCAATAACCACAAATACAGACGCCAACTCACAAATCAAAATGTTTCTCTCTATCAAAATACTTACGAATACCCAGAATCAAATACAACCGAAGATTATTTACCAGAAACAAACACTGGATCAATAACCACAAATACAGACGCCAACTCACAAATCAAAATGTTTCTCTCTATCGAAATACTTACGAATACCAGAATCAAATACAACCGAAGATTATTTACCAGAAACAAACACTGGATCAATAACCACAAATACAGACGCCAACTCACAAATCAAAATGTTTCTCTCTATCAAAATACTTACGAATACCCAGAATCAAATACAACCGAAGATTATTTACCAGAAACAAACACTGGATCAATAACCACAAATACAGACGCCAACTCACAAATTCAAAATGTCTCTCTCTATCGAAATACTTACGAATACCCAGAATCAAATACAACCGAAGATTATTTACCAGAAACAAACACTGGATCAATAACCACAAATACAGACGCCAACTCACAAATCAAAATGTTTCTCTCTATCGAAATACTTACGAATACCAGAATCAAATACAACCGAAGATTATTTACCAGAAACAAACACTGGATCAATAACCACAAATACAGACGCCAACTCACAAATCAAAATGTTTCTCTCTATCGAAATACTTACGAATACCAGAATCAAATACAACCGAAGATTATTTACCAGAAACAAACACTGGATCAATAACCACAAATACAGACGCCAACTCACAAATCAAAATGTTCTCTCTATCAAAATACTTACGAATACCAAGAATCAAATACAGAAGATTATTTACCAGAAACAAACACTGGATCAATAACCACAAATACAGACGCCAACTCACAAATTCAAAATGTCTCTCTCTATCGAAATACTTACGAATACCAGAATCAAATACAACCGAAGATTATTTACCAGAAACAAACACTGGATCAATAACCACAAATACAGACGCCAACTCACAAATTCAAAATGTCTCTCTCTATCGAAATACTTACGAATACCAGAATCAAATACAACCGAAGATTATTTACCAGAAACAAACACTGGATCAATAACCACAAATACAGACGCCAACTCACAAATTCAAAATGTCTCTCTCTATCGAAATACTTACGAATACCAGAATCAAATACAACCGAAGATTATTTACCAGAAACAAACACTGGATCAATAACCACAAATACAGACGCCAACTCACAAATTCAAAATGTCTCTCTCTATCGAAATACTTACGAATACCAAGAATCAAATACAACCGAAGATTATTTACCAGAAACAAACACTGGATCAATAACCACAAATACAGACGCCAACTCACAAATTCAAAATGTCTCTCTCTATCGAAATACTTACGAATACCAGAATCAAATACAACCGAAGATTATTTACCAGAAACAAACACTGGATCAATAACCACAAATACAGACGCCAACTCACAAATCAAAATGTTTCTCTCTATCGAAATACTTACGAATACCCAGAATCAAATACAACCGAAGATTATTTACCAGAAACAAACACTGGATCAATAACCACAAATACAGACGCCAACTCACAAATTCAAAATGTCTCTCTATCGAAATACTTACGAATACCAGAATCAAATACAACCGAAGATTATTTACCAGAAACAAACACTGGATCAATAACCACAAATACAGACGCCAACTCACAAATTCAAAATGTCTCTCTCTATCGAAATACTTACGAATACCAGAATCAAATACAACCGAAGATTATTTACCAGAAACAAACACTGGATCAATAACCACAAATACAGACGCCAACTCACAAATTCAAAATGTCTCTCTCTATCAAAATACTTACGAATACCAAGAATCAAATACAACGAAGATTATTTACCAGAAACAAACACTGGATCAATAACCACAAATACAGACGCCAACTCACAAATTCAAAATGTCTCTCTCTATCGAAATACTTACGAATACCCAGAATCAAATACAACGAAGATTATTTACCAGAAACAAACACTGGATCAATAACCACAAATACAGACGCCAACTCACAAATCAAAATGTTTCTCTCTATCAAAATACTTACGAATACCAGAATCAAATACAACCGAAGATTATTTACCAGAAACAAACACTGGATCAATAACCACAAATACAGACGTCAATTCACAAATTCAAAATGTCTCCTTCTATAGAAATACTTACAATACCAGGAATCAAATACAACCGAAGATTATTTACCAGAAACAACACTGCATCAATATCCACAAACACAGAAGCCAACTCACAAATTCAAAATGTCTCTCTTTTAGAAAATACTCATGAAACCCAGCCATCGATTACATCAGAAGATTAGTTTAACCAAACAATAAATCAACAATCACAAACACAGATATCAACTCACAAATGCAAAACGTCTCGATCTTAGAAAATATTTATGAATACCGGGAATCGATTAGATTAGAAGACTATTTAGTAGAACCAAACTCTAGATCAACAATAATACAAAAAACAGATACCAACACATAAATACAAAACGCCTATCCCTTAGTAAATACTTACAACCAACAGTTCATCGATACACAACGAAGAAAGTTTATCAAATGCTTCTCAGGAATTAGAAACAAACATTCCAATTGGTGATAATTTATTAGAGCTATTTCCACAGATCGAACAGGCACTAAGTTATTGGCAAACTGGCGATACCCCCCCCCCCGGAAAGAAATTATGGCACAGATCGAATAACATAAACGATAGAAATGACTTATGAAACATCAATTCAATATAAGACAAGCGGACAATATCTCTCATTCTGTTTCGTACAAAATACTAGAGAGTGTGGTAGAAACAAACATTCTAAATAGAAATCATGTATATGTGGCAATTCCATGGATTAAACAACCATTGGATTTTTTGCAATATAAAGATATGTTCATCTTGAATTATGGAAGTATTTCCATTGGAACAGATCGAATAATCCAAATGAGTAACCAATGGGAAATATCACTTGAATATAAAACAAACTACCAAACTTATTCGATGACTCCACATCTCACTGATAAAGAAAGACCAGTAACTTTACCACTGGTTAATCGGAAAATCAAACTCCTTTAAGGGGAGGAGAGAAAGAAACATTCCAATTGGAGATCATGTATAGGATACAATTCTATAGATTACACAATCATAGTTTGATTTTTTTTTTGGCAATATAAAAGATATGTTCATCTAGAATTATGGAAGTATTTTCACTAGAACAGATCAAATAATCCAAATAAGAAACGAATGGGAAAATATCACTTGAATATAGAACAAACGACTAAACGTATTCGATGACCCAAGTCTCATTGATAAAGAAAATACAAGACTCGAGAGACCAGTGACATTACCAGTTTATGGAAATGAAGATTTATCCGGATAATCGGAAACTTATATATTCCTATTTGTTATTAGGAAAATCTAAAGAAAATATATTTTTGTATTATAGTCCGAATCTTCTGACAAACTTTTTCTTTATAGCAAAATTTTAATTTGAAAAATATATCCTGATTTCCTGATTATGATACTTCTCAAATGCTTTTCAGAAAATTTTAATTTTTTTCGTAAATATTTTTTTGTTCCTTTTTACCCAAAACCGGTTTTTATTTTTGTCTTTTATCAACTTAGCATTTAAATTGAAAAAATATTTTCTTGATTTCTTTTCATCAACAATCATTTTTTATATTCTTCACCATCTTATCATTTTATTTTACCTGTTCAATATAATTCTTGAGATACTAATTTTCCTTGAATGAACAAGAAATCTTTGGACAAACTTTTTAAAAACATCCGATTGAAATGAATTTTTAATTTCAACGAAATATCTCAAATGTAATTTCATTTGCCTACGAGGCTTAATTATTTTCGTCACATTTCATTTTTTTATTGATATTTCTTTTCCATAATTTTTATTTTCTTCCTTTAAAATGTATTCTTTGCATTCATTTTTTTTACTTTGATTCATGTAATTTTAATTTTCTTCTCTTTTAATAAAAAAACGCGCTTGAAAATTGATCTATCTTAAGATCTACCTCACGTTTTCTTTTCATTTCTTTCTTTTACTTTTAATGCGTCCCAAGATTCTTTTTAAACCCACCAGCAAAGTAAAGAAGATTAAAAAACCAGAAAATTATGCTTCAATATAATCTAATTTTAAAATATAATATTTATCAATGAATGAACTTTATAATGCATTATTTATTTTATTTCAAAACTTTCTGATTTTTTCAGCTCACTTAATTTTGAACCCCCTTATTTTGGGGGTGTTCAATCTCGGTGAGTTGGTCAGTGTTCGATACTAATTACAGTATTGTTTGTTTGTTTTGTTTTACGGCATATCAACCTCAGTGGGTCATTTAATGCCGATAAAGTTTTGAAATAAATCAATTCTTAATGGATAATGCAATTTTTTTATAAATACATTTTTCTATTTAACCCATAGATGGGACCCTAACAGGTACTACCACTCCGGGTCAGAGTGGACCAGGGAGCAATGGTGATGAAGGGGTGCTCCACATTCCCCAAACCTCCAAACTGGAACCTCACCATCAGATAGAGTTTAACGTCATTCCCAGGACATGCAGCATGTAGTTGTGGCTTGCCATAAGGGCAATAGGGTTGGGAATCATATAGGTGCTAGGGCTTGACGTGACCAGCCAATTGATTGGAGGGGCCTCTCCGACCGCCCGTCTAGCCCAAGATAGGGCCAAAATGGAGTATTGCAGGTCATGAACTGCTCATCCACCTGGGCTCTATCCTTAAGCATCACGGGTCGCCACCCACGGCCAATAGGTGGCCCCATTGGGGGAGTCTTACCCTCTGCAGAGGTGCAGTCGGTGCATTCTAACGCCCCAGCCGACAGGGCGGTAATTACAGTATAAATGAAAGGATAAAAGACCGAAGTTGTGAATAGAAAAAATTAAGAGGAATATTCCATGAGAAAATAAGTACCGAAAATCGGAAAATAAAATGTAAAAAAATAAATAGATAATTTTTTTGAGATTTCTTTTCATTCATTTCGATAATTATTTAATCTTATAAATGAAAAAAAAAAACATCGATATTTTTCTGCTTAAACAAGGGGCGGGTGGGCGAAATTGTCAATAATTTTCTTCAAAACTTATACTTTGTTTGACTAAAATAAGGTTTGCATTAAATAGATATTCATTTCTAGAATATAAAAATATAACATTTTAAACTTGACATCAGAATATTCATATTTTTAATGAATTTAATATATTAATTTTTCATAGCAGAAACACTTAATTAAAGTTTTGAAATAAAATAACTGATGCATTATAAAATTCATTAATTGATAAATATATACTGAAAATTTCATTAAAATCGGATAATTCTCTGATTTTTGGTAATTTTTAAAAAAAATCGCTAATGTTACATTAATTTTGTAAACACGCCATTTTTAAAGAGCTTTATGGCCAAACGCGATTCAAAAAATGTATTAAAATATTATATGTGTAATATTATTTTGCTTTATTATTGATGGTCATTATGGTACTACTTATCGATTTAGATAAAAGTTTGACCTTAAATAATCGATTTAATTAATTCTAATCCGTTTTAAAAAAAAACATTAGCAGACGATTTTTGGATACTTCTACTCTAAGGGTTTAATTTCAACTTAAACTACACTGGCTGCATTTCGTCCTATCGTGACGTATGCTTGATGACGATCTTTCAAAGATAACTAAAACAATTTTAGAGGGAAGTGGTGTTTGCTTACGATAAAAAATACATGTAACTACAACTATTTTATTAAAGTAAATACGTACATAAAATCATTTCATTGTATTAATTAATGAAGCGAAATTTAAAAAAAAATTAACCTCCATATTCCCTTTTAAGAACATTAGATTTACACAAAAAAATAATTTAAACCGATAACAAGTGGGGTCAAAGTTAAGTGACTTGAGAAAAAAACCCCCAGAAAGTTTGGAAATAAAATAACTGATGCATGTGTAATACTTTTTTGGTACGGCATATGCTTACTCGATCGGGTACAGCCAACTACGTCATCTTTAGACACGCCCAGAAACGTTTACCAGTACAACTTATCTCTTTGCTTAGCTATTACGGCGTAGAATGTCTTTTTGATAGCGAAAAAAAGAAAAAAAGAAAAAAGTTTTACTTAGAAATTAAACAATTATTTTACTTTTAAAACGTAATATTTTTTAGCATAGAAAATTGATAGTTTTAAATACAAAAAACAACTTTGAATCATGTAAATTTCTGGTTCTACAAATATTTTTTCCTTAGTTACGAATTTTATTTTATTTGCATTTATTTATAAATAAAAAAAATGTAAATTTTTATGTAATTCTTTTATTAACAATTATTTTTATTGTTTCCCCCCTTTGAACCTATATTTAAAAAAAAAATTATTAAAGTAATTTAAATAAAATCTATCTTAAAACTTGACATTCAATGTAGAATCGAGATTTATTTAATCTATCTAAAAAGTACAATTAAAAATGCACAATTATGCACAACATATTTCTCGAGATTTTTATATATTTAAGAATCATCACAAACGAATGTGCTTTTTCATTTTTCGAAAGACTTTCAGAGTTAGGGATTGACATAGTTTTCCAACCATTTTTACTTAAAAACACAGATTTCCACTCTTGGTACAGCAACAACTGTTCATTGCACATGTACTTGCGTTGTTATTTTATCTTGCGTTTCTTGGCTACGCAGTGGAACATTGCTATGTAAAATTTTAAATGTTATAGGCTCCCATAGTTTTTAAACATTCTCACTGATGTCTTCATACTTAAAATGTTTAAAAAATCGTTTATCCACTTTTAATTTGTCAGTCCAGATATTTGTACTGGGGAACATCTTTTTAACCCCATGAAATATTCTACACACCGGGTCTATCGATGATCTTAAATATTTTTTCATTTTTGGATGCTACACAAAGTACGAGTAAGGATCGAACTCACGTACTCTAGTTTACCAGATTTTTCCACTTTTTCTTGCCTTAAGAGATTTTTTTTCGTAAGATTTATTAAAGAATTATAAACGTTAGACTTGAATAATATCTTTGGAAAAATGAGAAAGTCAATTCGAAAGTATCTTACTCCCCCTCCCCCTAAAATTTAGCCAGTATAATATTCTGTATTTTATTTTACTAATATATATTTCGGAATTATTCAAATTGATTCATTCTCTAAAAATTACAATCAGCTGAGAGACAGAAATGTGAGTTCTATGTAATTTATCATTCATATTTATTGAAGTTTTATTTTATTATATTTTTCTTGCTATATTAAGAATGTCCGAATGTAATTTAAGTAACTCAGATTTTAATTTTAAATTTAATTTCCAGGTTTACAGTTTTGACACTTTATTTTTTAAATTTGTAAAATATTTGTTCTATCTATATGACTTATTATCCTGAAAGTTTATTTTTTTTTAAAATTTGAATATAATTTTCTGACTCTTCAAATACAGGCAAATTAAATTTTTAGAATTATTTTCTTAACTGAACTGAATTATTACATGCAATTCAACTTTTGAAATTACAACACTCAAAATTTAGAATCCAGATGCTATTTTGACTCTTGTTTATACACAGATGATATAGATTTTATTTTATACAAATCTTTACTGCTATCAGTAACTCAAAACAGTTACGATTAAAAATTGGTAATGAATATATTTACATGTTATATTTAATCAATAACAAAATAAACTTTTTATTCTAAAATTATATATGGACATATCAAAATTGAGGATTTAATACTTTTTGCATTTCATATAATCTAAAAATAAAACTGTTTATTTAATTGTATATGATTCAAGGTTTTACTAGAAAACATAGAATAGGTCATAGTTTATTTTCAAAAGAATTTCCTCGAAACATTTAGAAAATGCTCCGCGATATTTTTGTGGGGGTAAATTTAATTTGCTTTCCAATATGGCTGTTGAAATTAACTTTTTTTTTCGTATCATCTAACGATAAAAAATATTCATTAAATTGTATAGTTGTAAGTTTTTAATAGAAAACCTAAACTGGGTCATAATCTATTTAAAACAGATTTCATAGTTTTAAAACTTTTAGAAAATGGTCTGAAATATTTTTGAGGTGGGTAAACTTCTTTTGCTTTCCATAATAGCAGTTGATATGAAAGTTAAAAACATCTTTTTATATGTTAATATTTTTTTATGCGTTTTATGATTTATAAGGAAAATATATTAATGACTTCTATACGAATCTAAATAAAAATAAATGTGGCTTGAAAAATATCGATTTTATTTGAAATCAAAAGCAGAAAATATTTTTAGTCAACAGTGCTAAGAATTAATTAATGAAATATACGGAATTATCAGAGTCTGAAAACAAGATTCCTTTAACTAAATAAGATAGATTTAACCAGTGATAACTCAAATTTATTCACTATAATATCTGAATGATTTAATTGTTTCCACGCATTGATCTATTCTGACTCGTGTTCTTATTTATCTTGATCGTGTCCGCATCTTGGTTGCTTTGATCGTCGTAATTTCCGCCCATTTTCAGGTGTCTTTAGTATATGGTTACCTTTTGGAAATGACGAAACAAGCCTTTTATTAAAACCATGCAGGTAGATTGTTCACATTCTGACATCCATACAATAAAAATTCGATTCCATTTAGTCCCTTCGCCATTGTTATATTACTTTTCTGTCTCTTCTACTTGACATCTAATAGAACCAATTGATGGAATTCAATTTTAAACTCCCTTCTTAATTGATTCAAGGCAATCATATGATGTTCATATTTTTGCTTGACGGAAATTCTTTAATTTTTTCTATCCTGAAAAATTTATCTAAAATAAGTCATATTATAGGCGTTTTTTAAAAAATTCTTAAACATGATTAGTTTCAATTTCGTAAAGGACAGTTTTCAAAAAAGAATAATAAATCAAAACATCTATAATATATATATATATATATATATATATATATATATATCTTATATAATGGAGATTGTTTGCTTTTCTGTCTGTAACCGAAACTATATCACTACTCAAGTCACAATTCCCTTTGTTATTTACGTCACATTCTCCATGATTTTATTCTTATTTAAACCTCAATTTTCTAATAAAATTGTTTTACATTATTAATACTGTTAATCATACCTACAAATAAATAATATGCAATTGTATTTATATATACACTAAAATAGCAGTTTACAGTGTGAACAGGAAGGCTAATTTGCATATTGAAATTAAAAATTTGATTTTACTAAATATGTGCTTAGTATTGTTGATTTTTAATTGTATGGTTTTATCTTAATGAATATGATCAAAAATCTCTTCAATAAATCTTTAAAGAAATCGATTAACGAGAAGAAATAATTCTGATTTTATTCTTTACTTCCTATTTTAACTAAGTTATTAAATTAGGAAAATTTAGCAATGAAAGACGAGAGTGATAGAAGTGTAAGTTTCAGTTGTTCTATTTTTCGATTATACACCCCTCTGTTCCAAATCTTTTTATCTGCATTCTTATGTAGTTTCATTAGCCTTTCTAATTTAATATATTCTATTACATTAAAACTTAAATACTTGCACCCGGAGGGTGCATATATTTGCTAGTATATATAAATAAGATAACGGAATAAAAATAAGGAATAACTTCTTCTTTTGTTTTTAATCGTACATAATTGAAAACAATATTAATTATTCAGTTCGTATTATCGTGTGTCTACCCTCCCCACCGGACAAAAAAGTGTCATGGTTTGGAGCACTGATATTTCTTAATTGAAATATCTAATGTCTTTAGATGTCGATATAGAAAATGTCGATTTTACTTTTTAACTGTATGTTCTATTTAGATAGATTATTCCGATTCTGCCATCCATACAAAAGAAATTCGATTCTTTTTATTGACTTCTTACTTGTCATATGTCTTTTTTGTCTCTAACCACTGAACCTTTGGTAGAATCAGTTGATGCAATTTTTAATTCTTAAATCTAATATCCTTTCTTAGTTAATTAAAAGCTATCATATAAGGATTTTTGCTTGACAGAAATTCTGCAAGTTTTTTCTGAGCTTAAAAATTCAATTTATTTTATAGACAGACTTTGTATTATCTTTTAATATTTAAGCGTGATTATTTTCCAATTTGCAAATAAATACATTTCCAGTCTGGAAAAAAAAAAGAGACTAAAATGTCTAAAGATATTTTGGTGATTTTTGGATGCTGTCGTCCCAGTCTCCTGTCCTAAAATACGCTAGACGATGCCTGCTGAAAAAGTGAACCGTATTTTCTTTTAGAATTTAAGCGTAATTATTTTCCAACATTTCCAGTCTGAAAAAAAAAAAAAAAAGATTAAACTGTCTGAAGATATTTGGTTGATTTTCGGATGTTATCGACCCGGCCTCCTGCCCTAAAATACGCTAGGTGGCTCCTGCTGAAAAAGTAAACCGTGCTAGTTTTGAACCATGTAGCAGTTTGAAGGCGTTTTTATCGACAATTTAATGCGATATGAAAGCATTATTTTACAGCCACCAAGCTTTTTATCGACCCTACAAGTAATTGTATATATTTTAACCCACACTATTTAGAATATCTTTTTTTTAGCATTTTGAAGGTGTTTTTATCGACAGATATTTTTTAGCGGTATGGAGGCGTTTTTTTTGTCGATAAGTTAATGCGATAAGAACGCAATATTTTACAGACCGCCCTCCACCCCCTGGATTTAAAAAAATATTTTCAATGATTTGTCATGCCATAAGTAATTTGGAGTATGGCTGTAAAATATCGCTTACTTTTCGCGTTTACTTGTCGATACAAACGCCTTCAAACCCCTACATGGTTCATAAACTAGCACTTTACAGCAGGTGCCGCTTAGCGTATTTTACGACACGAGACCGGGACGACAGCATCCAAAAATCACCGATATTTGAATAAAAAGAGTATTTGGTTGGTTGGTTGGTAGGTTTTTACTGCACGTCATTTTATGCCAAAAATGTTTTGTTTCATACATAATTGTTACGTATTCAATTTCTTTAATAAAAACAATGAATTATTTTTTTCCTTGAGTGATACAAAATTGAGAAAATTATAAATGATTATTGAATTAGGATCATTCAGTAAGTCACTTTATGACTGCAGACACTTTCCAATCCCAGATGTGACGTTTGGGTGGATAGACACAAGATATGTTACCTATGTTGTGACTTGTCAGACCCTCTCTTGTTTTCAACATTCTTCTTCAAAAGGGTATGGGTAGTGGGGTGATGATTTTGTTTTTGCTTCTGTGTCTGGTACTGCTGCCCTGTCGCTAAAAAGTCTCTGAATTGGTACGTTCCTGAGGTTCAGTAAGCCAATAAATAGATTTTCCCTGGAAGTTCTTCACTTCCGGTTGCATTGACGGAAAGGATATTATCCTTTGATCTTTCAATATTAGTCTATCTTTGTTCCGTAGTTACAGAAGGTGTTCAGGGAAGCTGACAATGATTTTTACCACCCGGCTATCCTCTATCTACGACTTAAGCAAATGTATACATTGTGGTATCTTCCTTTCTACTGTAAGGGATCTGTGAAGGTATATGGTCTTATATTGACTGCAATGTCAGATTATTTATTGGCAACAACTCTTCTACGTTGTTGATGATCGTCACAGGTCATCTGCTAATGGAATCGTCCTCCTAGTTTTATGGCAACGGGGATGGGTATAAAAGGTGTTTTATTGCATGTTCATCTTAAAGGAAGGGACTTGTATCCTTTGTCAGAGAGCTAACACAGTAAAGCTCACAAAAGTATAGATTTAGGGTTAGCTAATATGCGTTATAATTTGGGTCTCATATCATTCTAAATAAATAAAGTTCGTTTTTGAACATTAATCTTTATCATTTTCTCGGATAATTTGAAATAATGTATTTGTCTACCTTTTAATTTCATTGTTTATTTGATTGCAGATTTTTCGTCAAGGAAATACGTCTCACGTGTTGCTTCACTATAAAGGATCCTGTATTTTACATCTTGGAATATAATTTGCCGATTTACATTTCACAGAGCATTTGGCATAGGTACAGATTGAATTGCCGGACGCATAGCATTGTGTTGGATGGTGAAAACGGAATTATTACGGAAGAGAATTGAGGAGAAATCTTATAATACGTCACCGGTTTATAATTACTGGATATTCTGAAATTTCGTCATTAAAAGATTGAATATACACACAGGACAGATGTTAAGATTCGATTAATGTTAGTAAATTTTATTTTGAAAGGAATCTTAAAAGTTCACATAGGATAACACATACAAAATATGGCAATTGAATGCTGTATATGTGGGAAAGCTTTTGCAATTGAATCAGATTTAAGTAAACATATGCGCGAACATACAGAAAAGGGGCCATTTACATGTAAGATATGTGAGAAAAGTTTTGCTCGGAAATCCAGTGTAATACGTCATCAACGCAGACATACAGGAGAGAAACCCTTCAAATGTGATGAATGCAACAAAGATTTTCTATATGCTTACCATTTAAAAGATCATCAACGCACACATACAGGAGAGAGACCATTTATATGTAAAATATGTAAGAAAAGTTTTTCTCAGCACGGCACTTTGGCAACACATCAACGCACACATATAGGAAATAGACCGTTTACATGCAATATATGCGACAAAAGTTTTCCTCAGAAATGTAGATTGATAATTCATCAACGCAAACATACAGGAGAGAGACCATTTACATGTGAAATATGTGACAAACGTTTTTCTCAGCAAGGCTCTTTGACAAAACATCAACGCATACACATCAAATGTGATACAGGCAACAAAGTCTTTACACGGCCTCAACATTTACAAAATCATCAACGAATACATACGGGAGAGAAACCATATTCATGTGAGAAATGTGACAAATATTTTAATCAGAAATGCAATTTGATAAGTCATCAACGCATACATACAGGAGAGATGCCATTCAAATGTGACAAATGCCCCAATGCCTTTAGAAATTCTTACTCTTTAACATATCATAAACGCAAACATACAGGAGAGAGTCAGAATATATGCAAGGAAAGCAGCGAAAATTTTGTTGTAAGTCCTGAATTCCAGAAACCGAATACATTAGAAGAATCATTACCAGAAACAAACAATATATCAACAATCATGAGACCAGATGTTAACTCACACATGCAAAATGATTCTCCCCTGAAAAATACTTACGAATATCAGAAATCAAAGGCATTTGAAGATTGTTTATCAGAATCAAACACTAGATCAACAATCACAAAGACAGATGTTAACTCACAAATACAAAACGTACCTCTCTTAGAAAATACTAACGACCAACACCTTACCAGTTTATTGACACAGAACGAAGAACATTTCTCAAATACTTCTTCGGAATTAGAAACAAATATTGCAATTCATAATTTATTGGATCTATTTCCATTGATCGAAGAAACATCAAGTTTTTCAAAACCAATAGAAATGATTGATGAAATATCACTTCAATATAGAACAAGCCAACAAAATCTCTCAATGAATACAAGTCGAATTGATGAAGAAAATAAAAGGCACGAGAGTCCATTGAGAAATACAAACTAAGAACTAAACGAACAATCGGAATTACATCTTCAATTTAGTCTTGATACTCACCATTCAGTGCATGAAAATGTCTCACCCTTAGAAATTACTTATGAATACCAGAAATCGATGCTATTAGAAGATTCTTTCTCAGAAACAAACAGTTCTTTAACACTCACGAACACAGATGCCAACTCACAAATACAAAATATCCCTCTCTTAGAAAATACTCACGAAAACCAACAATCAAATACAATAGAAGAATCATTATCAGAATACCAGCAATTGAATACATTAGAAACAAACATTCCAATTGGAGATAATTTCTTGGAACTATTTCCACAGATCGAAGAAACATCAGGATTTCTACAAACTGAAAATATGGAATTAATTCCCTTGGTACAGATCGAATAACACAAAGATAGAAACGAACGATGAAACCTCGCTACAATATAAAAACAAGTGAACAAATTCTCTCAATGAATAGAACTCAAATTGATACAGAAAGAAAACTCGAGAATCCACTGACAAATACGAATGAAAAATTACACGAACAATTGGAATCATGTATAAATGACAATAGTTCTTATTAGAAAAACCGGGAAAGAAAAAAGATCTATTTCACCTTCAATTTAATCTTAATATTCACAATTCAGTAAATGAATACCCACAATTGAATACAATAGAATAATTTTTACCAGAAACAAAAATGGAAAAATATCACTTGAATATAGAACAAACGACCAAACTTACTCAATGACTCCAAGTCTCATTGATAAAGAAAATACAAGACTCGAGAGACAAGTGACATTACCAGTTTATGGAAATGAAGATTTATCCGGATAATCGGAAACTTATATATTCCTATTTGATATTAGGAAAATCTAAAGAAAATATATTTTTGTATTATAGTTCGATACTTCTCACAAGATTTTTTTTAGCAAAATTTAAATTTAAAAAACATATTTCCTTGATTACGATACTTGGCAATATAAAGATATGTTCATCTTGAATTATGGAAGTATTTCCCCTGAAACATATCGTACAATCCAAATGATAGATGAAATGATGAAATATCACTTCAACATAAAAACAAACGACCAAAACTTCTCGATAAATACAAGTCTCATTTATAAAGAAAATAGAAGACTCGAGAAACAAGTGACATTACCAGTTTATGGAAATGAAGATTTATCCGGATAATCGGAAACTTATATATTCCTATTTGTTATTAGGAAAATCTAAAGAAAAAACATTTTTGTATTATAGTTCGATACTTCTCACAGGCCTTTTATATATATTTATTACCGACACCTTACTTCTAAGTTAAGCTTAATAAAAGTGTTGTTATCAGCCATAAAAGATTATAATGAAAATTCGGATGAATATACACTGGTCGCGACATATTTTTTGTTTTAAAAACGAATTAAAATTAATCAAATCGATTATTTAATGTCAAACAAAGTAGTAACATAATGACCATCATTAACAAAAGAAAAATATCATTACATATACAATTTTTTTAAAAACATTTAAAATGATTTTTTCGGCCAATTTCTATCGCTTTCGGTCTGAGACGCTGGTTTAAAATGGCTTTTTAACAAATTGAATGTAACATTCACGATTGCAAAAAAATGTTACCAAAAATCAGGGAATTATCCGATTTTAATGAAATTTTCAGTATTGATTTATCAATTAATGAATTTTATAATGCATCAGTTATTTTATTTCAAATCTTTAATTAAGCATTTTTGCTATGAAAAATGAATATATAAAATTCATTTAAAATATGAAAAACCTGATGTTAAGTTTAAAATGTTATACTTTTAGTTTCTGGAAAGAAATATCTATTTAATGCAAACCTTATTTTAGATACAAAAAGTAATAAGTTTTGAAGAAAAACTCTATTGAAAATTTACCCCCCGCCATTTTAGGCAGAAGAATATCGATGTATAATTTTTTATTCTATAAGATAATAGCCAATTAAATAATTATCGAAATGAGTAAAAAAGAAATCTCCTAAAATTTATTATTTTATTATTTTTTTACATTTTATTTTCCGATTTTCGGTACTTATTTCCTCATAGAAAAGCCACCGTAAAATTTTGTTTCTATTCATAACTTCGGTTTTTTATCTCTTTATTTATACTGTAATTAGTACAGAAAATGACCAAATCGCAAAAATGTTACGCCCCCAAAATAGGGGAGGGGGGTTAAAATTAAGTGACTGAAAAAAATGAGAGTTTTGAAATAAAATAAATAATGCATTATAAAAATCATTCATTAATAAATAAACAGTGAAAATTTCATTAAAATCCGATAATTCCCTGATTTTTTTGTGAATTATTTTCTATAGGGTGGGGAGCTAAATTCATTTTGTCAAAAACGGATTTTCGGCTCATTTTGGGCCACCCTAATACACTCAATAAGCTGATAATCTGAACACATTTCTTGCCTTTTTTTAATAAACAGTTTTTATAGAATACTGTTATAAGGTGAAAAATTATTTTTATATTTTACAGCTTGAGTAACTTGATCTAAAATATCCTTTATTAAGTACAGTTTAAATCAAGCTAATGGTGAAAAATAGATACGTCCACTTTTTATCAGGAGAGTGAAATCTTTTTGAATTTTTCAATTTTAAAACGATTATCAAAATCAGTGATTTGTGTAATTTTACTGATATTACCAGCTCTTTAGTCCTCAAAGATTTAATTTTATACTAAATAGCTTATTTTGCTAAATAAATTTGAAATGTTTTTTTTATCAAATATGATTCTAAGTTGTTTTACAACGGTTGGTCATTAAATTAATTTTTACATTTCTAGAAAGATCAAATTAAGAATACCACATTGAAACATAAAAAAAATTGAACACCCAAAAAAGTTGTTTTCTTAAAATTCAAAAACAGTTTTTGTAAAATTTTGAATTGATTCAGAAAAAAGTCTTTTCCCTGATTCATAAATTCAAATATCGTTTTGAACATGTTCAAAACGATATTTTTGTGTGTGGAAAAAAGATTTATTTAATCTATCTTAAAATGTATGATTTAAAATGCGCAATTACGTGCAACGTTTTTTTTCGTTTTGGGAAGATTCAGAGTGTTAAGGATTAACATAAGTTTTCCCCATTTTTATTTAAAAATAAAAAGATTTTCACTCTGGGTAGAGCGACAACTGTTTCATTGCGCATGTACTTGTTTTGTTGTTATTTTGTCTACGCAGTGAAAACTTTTTTGTATAAGATTTGAACTATTATGGGCTCCCATAATTATAAAAATATTTTTTACTTATGTCTTCATACTTAAAAAGGTTAAAGAAAATCATTTATCCTCTTTTAACTTGTCAATCCGAATATTTGTTCTGGGGGACATAGCAAAAGTCCTTGTAGCTTTTTTTTTAACCACATGAAATATTCAACACATATTTTCCATTTTTGAATAATACAAACGGCACGAGTAAGGAACGAACTCACGTACCCTAGTTTACCAGATTTTTCAACTTTTTCTTGCCATGCAGGGATTTCGTTTTTGTAGTAAGATTTATCAAAAAATAATAAACGTTAGACTTGAATAATATCATGGAAGGCTATGAGAATGTCCACTCAAAAGTATCTTTCAGTGTTAAGGATTGACATAATTTCCCCCTTTTCTTACTTAAAAATACACAGATTTCCACTGGGCACAGCAACAACTGTTTGATGGCACATGGACTTGTTGTCATTTTATCATTTTTCCTTTTCAATGTTATAGGCTCAGATAGTTTTTAAATATTTTTACTGATGTCTTCATACTTAAAATGTTTAAAAAATCATTTATCATTTTTTAACTTGTCAATCTGGATATTTGTTCTGGGGAACATATCAAAAGTCCTTATAGTTTTTTTAACCCCATGAAATATTCTACACATCATGTCTATCGATGATCTT
>CM042151.1:81393482-81423924 GCA_023376005.1 Doryteuthis pealeii | reverse complement strand
AAATCTTCTGAATGTTTTCCATTTTGGGATGCTACATAAAGTACGAGTAAGGATCGAACTCACGTACCCTGATTTACCAGATCTTTCCATTTTTTCTTGATTTACAGAGAATTCTTTCTTTTTTGTGGTAAGATTTATTAAAAAATGATAAACGTTAGACTTGAATAATATCTTTGGGAAAATGAGAAAGTCCATTCGAAAATATCTTACCCCCACTCCAGATTTAGCCAGTATAATATTCTGTATTTCATTTTTCTAAAATATATTTCGGAATTATATCAAATTGATTCATTCCCTAAAAATTACTATCAGCTGAGAGTACAGAAAAGGTGAGTTCTATGTAATTTATCATTCATATTTATTTTAATTTTTTTCTCGTTAATATAAGAATGTACGAATGTAAGTTGAGTAACTCCGAGTTTAATTTTAGTTTTAATTTCGATTTTCCATGTATTTTATATAGCAGTTCTGTAAGCGATTGATGGTTTAAATATCACATATTATGATTAATGCTCTTGTTAATTTCAGTTTTGAAACGATTTTACCAATTTTATAAAATATTTGATCTACCATTTGTTCATTTAAGAGGAATGACTAATTACCCTGAAAGTTTTATCTTTATTTTTGGAAGGAATTTGAATGTAATTTTCTGACTCTTCAAACAGAGGCGAATCAAATTTTAGAATCATTTTGAACTGAATTATTACATGCGATTCAACCTTTCGAAATTTACAACACTCAAAATTTAGAATCCAGATGATATTTTGACTCTGTGTTTATACATAGATGATATAGATTTTATTTTATACAAATCTTTACTGCTATCAGTAACTCAAAACAGTTACGATTAGATATTGGTAATGAATATATTTACATGTTATATTTAATCAATAACAAAATAAACTTTTTATTCTAAATTATATATGGACATATCAAAATTGAGGATTTAATACTTTTTGCATTTCATATAATCTAAAAATAAAACTATTCATTTAATTTTATATTAGTAAAGGTTTTACTAGAAAACATAGAATGGGTCATAGTTTATTTTCAAAAGAATTTTCTTGAAACATTTAGAAAATGCTCAGCGATATTTTTGAGGGGGTAAATTTTATTTGCTTCCCAATATGGCTGTGGAAATTAACTTTTTTATTTCGTATCATCTAACGATAAATATTTCATTTAATTGTATAGTTGTAAAGCTTTTAATAGAAAACCTAAACTGGGTCATAATCTATTTAAAACAGTATTTTATACTTTTAAACCTTTTAGAAAATGCCTTTAAATATTTTTGAGTTGGGGGAGAGATATACTTTGTTTTTATTTTCCATAATAGCTGCTGATATGAACGTTAACAACTCGTTTGTATGTTAATAATTTTTATGCGTTATATGATGCATAAGGAAGATATATTGGTATTACATCTATACGGATCTAAAATAACAAAGCTGGCTTAAAAAAGGTTTTATTTGAAATGAAAAGCATAAAATATTTTCAGTCGACAATACTGAGAATTAACTAATGAAAACCACGGAACTATCAGATCTACAAAATAAGATAGATTTGACCAGTAATCACTAAAATTAGTTCACTATGATATCTGAATGATTTCATTGTTTCCACGCATTGATCTATTCTGAATCGTGTCCACATCTTGGTTACTTTGATCGTCCTAACTTCCACTCATTTTCAGGTGTCTTTACTATTTGGTTACTTTTTGGAAATGACGAACTAAGCCTTTTATGAAAAGCATGCAAATAGATTGTTCCCATTCTGACATCCATACAATAAAAATTCGATCCCTTTTAGTCCCTTCGCCATTGTTATATTACTTTTCTGTCTCTTCTACTTGACACTAATAGACAAATTGATGGAATTTAATTTTAATCTCCTTTATTAATTGATTAAAGGGAATCATATTGTGTTCATATTTCTGCTTGACGGAATTTCTGGAATTTTTTTCTATCCTGAAAAATTAATTTATTTAAGATGAGTCATATTATAGGCAGTTTAAAAAAAAATGTTCAAACCCGATTAGTTTTCAATTTCGCAAAAGACCGTTTTCAACAAAGAATAATAAATCAATACATCTATAATTTTATATATATATATATATATATATATATATATTGAATAAAAATAAGGACTTAAATTTGTTTTAATCGTACATAATAGAAAAATGTATAATCCAATTCATATTATCGTCGATCTACCCTCCCCACCGGACAGAAAAGTGTCACTTGTTGGAGCACTGATATTTCTTAATTGAAATATCTAATGTCTTTAGATGTCGATATAGAAAATACTAATTTTACTATTTTAACACTATATTCTATGTAGATCGATTGTTTCCATTCTGCCTTCTATACAAGAGAAATACTATTTTTGTATTACTTCGTCTATTTATTTATTTACTATTTAACAGTATATTCCATACAGGTAGATTGTTCTTCTTCTGCCATCCATAGAAGAGAAATTCAATTCTTATTTACTTTGTCCTCGTCATATTGATATTCTGCCCCTAACCAATGAACCTTTGGTAGAATCGGTTGATGGTATTTTTATTTCTTAATCTAATATCCTTTCTTAATTAGAATCGGTTGATGGTATTTTATTTCTTAAATCTAATATCCTTTCTTAATTAGAATCGGTTGATGGTATTTTATTTCTTAAATCTAATATCCTTTCTTAATTAATCAAATTTTTTCTAAGCTTAAAAATTCAATTCATTTATAGACGGACTTTGTATTTTCTTTTAGAATTTAAGTGTAAATATTTTCAACATTTCCAGTTTGAAAAAAAAAAAAAAAAAAAAGACTAAACTGTCTGAAGATATTTGGGTGATTTTTGAATGCTGTCGTTCCGGCCTCCTGCCCTAAAATACGCTAGGCGGCTCCTGCTGAAAAAGTAAACCGTACTTGTTTTGAACCATGTAGAGGTTTGAAGGCGTTTTTATCGACAACTTAATGCGATATGAAAACGACATCCCCCAAGATTTTTTTATAGACACGACAAGTAATTATAAATAATGTACCCCGAGAACGTTTAGAATATCTTTTTTTTTTAAAACATTGTGAATGCATTTTTATCGACATATATTTTTTTAGCGGTGAGAAGTTCATTTTTATCGACAAATTAATGCGATAAGAAATCAATATTTTACAGCGCCCTGCCCTCATTAAAAAAACAAAAACATTTTCAATTACTTGCCATGTCGATAAAAACTTTGAGGTACAGAGTAAAATATCGCTTTCATATCGCGTTAACTTGTCGATAAAAACGCCTTCAAACCACTACAGTTTCATAACTAGCACTTTTTCAGCGGGCGCTGCCTAGCGTATTTTTACGACAGGAAGCTGGGACGACAACATCTGAAAATCACCGATATTTGAATAAAAAGAGTATTTGGTTGGTTGGTGGGATTTTACTACATGCCATTTTATGCCAAAAACATTTTGTTTCATTCATAATTGTTATGTAATCAATTTCTTCAATAAAATAATGAATGACTTTTTCTTTAAGTGTACAATAATTGAGAAAATTATAAGAGATTATTGAATTGGGATAATTGTAATGGCGTCAAGTTTTTTAAAATTAAAATTTCAGAAGTCAAATTGTTGATAATAGAGAATGGGAATTTTATCATTTATCATATTTAAATAATCCTATTTCAAGAATCCTCGATAAACGTAATTTTCGATCGAAAAAAAGAGGGAGGAACACACACACACACACACACACACATATATATATATATATATATATATATATATATATATATATACCAACCCTTCCGAACGAGCAGGATGTGACACAAGGTCAATTTATTAGGCGGAGTTCAACAGGT
This sequence comes from Doryteuthis pealeii, assembly GCA_023376005.1. Lineage (NCBI taxonomy): Eukaryota > Metazoa > Mollusca > Cephalopoda > Myopsida > Loliginidae > Doryteuthis > Doryteuthis pealeii. Next base: position 81,420,077 of record CM042151.1, on the reverse strand, counting down.
TTGAATTTAGAGTTTTCATTCTCCTAGACCGTTGCCGAACCAAGGTTAAAGAGCCCGGTCTGCCCTGCTATTTACCCATAGCTGGAGGGAGAATTGGATTCATAACTTTCCAAAGTATTAGCGCTAAGTGAAAATGCAGTTACCGCGTCCAAGATTTGAACTCGTGGCGACGAGTCCATTTCCCATGACTTTAACCATTACACCACGCGCTTTCGGGAGGAAACTATATGGTATAAGTTTTAAGGCAGAAAAATAATAAAATTAAATTAGTTGAATTAAAATTAGGATAATATTATTTAAGAGTTTTATCTTAAAAAACGTATTCAATTGCAAGTCACGATATTATTTGATATATTCTTTCGCGTTTCGAATCGTCATACGTCACAAAGCACTAGTGTTCGTTAGGTATTCCATTATTTTAAATAAGTATTACAAGGAGATGGTATAACGGTGTTTTATAAATGGTCATCTTACGGAAGTGGTGCGTCTCTTTCTTCGGAGAGCACCACGTTAGGCTTACAAAAGGGACAAAAGAATGGATTCATAGTTTTATACTTATATCTCGTCTCCCATTTAGAGTGATGTTTTTTTTGTTGGAGATAATACTTAACTCATGACCGGTTAAATAAGATAATTTTTATATGAATACAATGGGAGAACTATTTTTAAAATAAGTTTTGTAGCGAGAGTTTCGTATGATGTTCCAGAAAAGGTGGATTCATAGTTTATTACGTAATATCTCGTCTCACCATTTAGAGTGATGTTTTTTTGTGAGATAATACCTAACCTCATGACGGTTAAATAAGATATTTATATGAATACAAGTGGGAGAATTTTTTAAAAATACCGTTTTGTAGCGAGCAGGTTTACGTTGATGTTTCCGAGTGTGTTTGCAGGGATCTTTTCATTTGCAACCCTCTTGTTTGATGTTTCATCGGCCTCATTACTGCTTTTGTTTCCAATAATGTGGCACCCTCCTCATAAACTTGTTCTTACCCATCAATAATGTAGGCGGTTATAGAGATTATTTTATGAAAGTTATTTTAATGTTTGTCAGTGATTTTGTTTTTATGCAAGGCATATATTGAAGAAATTTAATATTTTAATGAATAATTTGTTTACTGTTTTCCTTTAATATATTTAAAACAAATGTTTAATCTTAATTCTACCTTTGTCAAGAAAAAACGGCGTTATTGTTTTTTATATTAGAAAAGCTAATGAAATACATTAAAGAATGTTGTTACGTAAAGTTGGTGTCATAAATAGATTTCATAATTCAATATTTTAGAATGTTTACATATCATAAATGTCTATTTTTCTTATGCTAATTCATATTAATCTCCTTTCTCTTCTTGTGTTAAAAAATATATAAAAACTATAAAAATATATAAATATATAAAAACAAGAAGTATTGAAATTAAACTAGAAGTAAATTTTTAGCCTTCAGTTTATGAATTTATTGGCACAAAGTTTAGACTTTTTGATCAAATAACGCCATGGTCAGGAACCGTCTGTTGCGTCAGTTAATTCTTTCTGTTTCGGTTCTCTATCTTCTAGGATTGATCAGTGAATCGTTTTGTGACTGTAGATTCTTTCCACTTTCTGACGTGAGGTTTGGGTGGCTAGACACAGGAAGTGTAATATATGTTGAGGCTTTTCAATGTTAAAGTTGTATTGCTGTGCTCATGAGGAAATTTTGATTTGTTTGGTGACTTAACGCAGTTTTAGGTAGATTGCAACGATGGTTGTGATATAACTCTCCTTTCTCTTCTTGAGTATAGTGTGCAACGATTCCACGCCATACGCACAGTTAGCATCTCATTCTCAATTTGTGCGTGAGTTTTCCTTATGACAAAGCGATTTAAAATGCAAAAGGTTCTACCTTCACAAGGCTACTCCAAAGCCTTACACACAAGCATCATCCTCAAGGACCAAGTCTTTTTGGCAATCATAAGGGAAAATTTGTGAGATTACTGGATGCCTCGTCAAGCTTCAAATGCCAGTAACCTAATAAGTCTGCTTTGGTGAAATTTAGCACACTTCAATTCGTGAAGTACGCCTTCTAGTACCGTGATCGAATAGTGTTCCTGCATGATTTCTGTCACTCTCAGTAGTCCACTTAGTTGTATGACGTCCATTTGCATCATAAACCCTCAGCTTGTGGGCTCCTTTCAAGGCATGTCCTGGTTGTGAAGGGAACCTGTCTCCGCTACCCAGAAATGTCAATGCCCGCTGTAGAGTCCGACTTATACCTTAAACACAAACTTGTCTTGTGGTTCGGTATGAGGAAGAAAAATGTATATCAATAGAGATTTACGACAGTTGTCATAAAAGTTGCAAATCATTTACAGAGCTCTGAGACTGATACAAAATTCTCGTCTCGTATACTTGCTAGTGCTTCAACCATTTTCTATACATGATTCCATTCGTACACTTTAGCGGTGCAAATATCAAATATTCGGTGGGGTTACACACCCGAATCATTCGTGAGGCATCAAAGATTATTTGCTGAGATTATCCCAGAAACAGGATTAACACAGACATTGGGTTAGGCGCTGTAAAATATTGATTTCTTATCGCATTAATTTGTCGATAAAAATGAACTTCTCACCGCTAAAAAAATATATGTCGATAAAAATGCATTCACAATGTTTTAAAAAAAATATTCTAAACGTTCTCGGGGTACATTATTTATAATTACTTGTCGTGTCTATAAAAAAATCTTGGGGGGATGTCGTTTTCATATCGCATTAAGTTGTCGATAAAAACGCCTTCAAACCTCTACATGGTTCAAAACAAGTACGGTTTACTTTTTCAGCAGGAGCCGCCTAGCGTATTTTAGGGAAGGAGGCCGGAACGACAGCATTCAAAAATCACCCAAATATCTTCAGACAGTTTAGTCTTTTTTTTTTTTTTTTTCAAACTGGAAATGTTGGAAAATATTTACACTTAAATTCTAAAAGAAAATACAAAGTCCGTCTATAAATGAATTGAATTTTTAAGCTTAGAAAAAATTTGATTAATTAAGAAAGGATATTAGATTTAAGAAATAAAAATACCATCAACCGATTCTACCAAAGGTTCATTGGTTAGGGGCAGAATATCAATATGACGAGGACAAAGTAAATAAGAATTGAATTTCTCTTCTATGGATGGCAGAAGAAGAACAATCTACCTGTATGGAATATACTGTTAAATAGTAAATAAATAAATAGACGAAGTAAATACAAAAATAGTATTTCTCTTGTATAGAAGGCAGAATGGAAACAATCGATCTACATAGAATATAGTGTTAAAATAGTAAAATTAGTATTTTCTATATCGACATCTAAAGACATTAGATATTTCAATTAAGAAATATCAGTGCTCCAACAAGTGACACTTTTCTGTCCGGTGGGGAGGGGTAGATCGACGATAATATGAATTGGATTATACATTTTTCTATTATGTACGATTAAAACAAATTTAAGTCCTTATTTTTATTCAATATATATATATATATATATATATATATATATATATAAAATTATAGATGTATTGATTTATTATTCTTTGTTGAAAACGGTCTTTTGCGAAATTGAAAACTAATCGGGTTTGAACATTTTTTTTTAAACTGCCTATAATATGACTCATCTTAAATAAATTAAATTTTTCAGGATAGAAAAAAATTCCAGAAATTCCGTCAAGCAGAAATATGAACACAATATGATTCCCTTTAATCAATTAATAAAGGAGATTAAAATTAAATTCCATCAATTGGTTCTATTAGATGTCAAGTAGAAGAGACAGAAAAGTAATATAACAATGGCGAAGGGACTAAAAGGGATCGAATTTTTATTGTATGGATGTCAGAATGGGAACAATCTATTTGCATGCTTTTCATAAAAGGCTTAGTTCGTCATTTCCAAAAAGTAACCAAATAGTAAAGACACCTGAAAATGAGTGGAAGTTAGGACGATCAAAGTAACCAAGATGTGGACACGATTCAGAATAGATCAATGCGTGGAAACAATTAAATCATTCAGATATCATAGTGAACTAATTTTAGTGATTACTGGTCAAATCTATCTTATTTTGTAGATCTGATAGTTCCGTGGTTTTCATTAGTTAATTCTCAGTATTGTCGACTGAAAATATTTTATGCTTTTCATTTCAAATAAAACCTTTTTTAAAGCCACCTTTGTTATTTTAGATCCGTATAGATGTAATACAATATAGCTTCCTTATGCATCATATAACGCATAAAAATTAACATACAAAAGATGTTGTTAACGTTCATATCAGCAGCTATTATGGAAAATAAAAACAAAGTATATCTCCTCGCCCAACTCAAAAATATTTCAGGCATTTTCTAAAAGGTTTAAAAGTATAAAATACTGTTTTAAATAGATTATGACCCAGTTTAGGTTTTCTATTAAAAGCTTTACAACTATACAATTAAATGAATATTTTTATCGTTAGATGATACGAAATAAAAAAGTTAATTTCCACAGCCATATTGGGAAGCAAATAAAATTTACCCCCTCAAAAATATCGCGAGCATTTTCTAAATGTTTCAAGAAAATTCTTTTGAAAATAAACTATGACCCATTCTATGTTTTCTAGTAAAACCTTTACTAATATAAAATTAAATGAATAGTTTTATTTTTAGATTATATGAAATGCAAAAAGTATTAAATCCTCAATTTTGATATGTCCATATATAATTTTAGAATAAAAAGTTTATTTTGTTATTGATTAAATATAACATGTAAATATATTCATTACCAATATCTAATCGTAACTGTTTTGAGTTACTGATAGCAGTAAAGATTTGTATAAAATAAAATCTATATCATCTATGTATAAACAAGAGTCAAAATAGCATCTGGATTCTAAATTTTGAGTGTTGTAAATTTCGAAAGGTTGAATCGCATGTAATAATTCAGTTCAAAATGATTCTAAAATTTGATTCGCCTCTGTTTGAAGAGTCAGAAAATTACATTCAAATTCCTTCCAAAAATAAAGATAAAACTTTCAGGGTAATTAGTCATTCCTTCTAAATGAACAAATGGTAGATCAAATATTTTATAAAATTGGTAAAATCGTGTCAAAACTGAAATTAACAAGAGCATCATAATCATAATATGTGATATTTAAACCATCAATCGCTTACAGAACTGCTATATAAAATACATGGAAAATCGAAATTAAAACTAAAATTAAACTCGGAGTTACTCAACTTACATTCGTACATTCTTAATATAACGAGAAAAAAATTAAAATAAATATGAATGATAAATTACATAGAACTCACCTTTTTCTGTACTCTCAGCTGATAGTAATTTTTAGGGAATGAATCAATTTGATATAATTCCGAAATATATGGTTGAAAATAAAATACAGAATATTATACTGGCTAAATCTGGAGGTGGGGGTAAGATATTTTCGAATGGACTTTCTCATTTTCCCAAAGATATTATTCAAGTCTAACGTTTATCATTTTTTAATAAATCTTACCACAAAAAAAAAAGAATTCTCTGTAAATCAAGAAAAAATGGAAAGATCTGGTAAATCAGGGTACGTGAGTTCGATCCTTACTCGTACTTTATGTAGCATCCCAAAATGGAAAACATTCAGAAGATTTAAGATCATCGATAGACATGATGTGTAGAATATTTCATGGGGTTAAAAAAAACTATAAGGACTTTTGATATGTTCCCCAGAACAAATATCCAGATTGACAAGTTAAAAAATGATAAATGATTTTTTAAACATTTTAAGTATGAAGACATCAGTAAAAATATTTAAAAACTATCTGAGCTTATAACATTTAAAATGAGAAATGATAAAATGACAACAAGTACATGTGCCATCAAACAGTTGTTGCTGTGCCCAGTGGAAATCTGTGTATTTTTAAGTAAGAAAAGGGGGAAATTATGTCAATCCTTAACACTGAAAGATACTTTTGAGTGGACATTCTCATAGCCTTCCATGATATTATTCAAGTCTAACGTTTATTATTTTTTGATAAATCTTACTACAAAAACGAAATCCCTGCATGGCAAGAAAAAGTTGAAAAATCTGGTAAACTAGGGTACGTGAGTTCGTTCCTTACTCGTGCCGTTTGTATTATTCAAAAATGGAAAATATGTGTTGAATATTTCATGTGGTTAAAAAAAAGCTATAAGGACTTTTGCTATGTCCCCCAGAACAAATATTCGGATTGACAAGTTAAAAGAGGATAAATGATTTTCTTTAACCTTTTTAAGTATGAAGACATAAGTAAAAAATATTTTTAGAATTATGGGAGCCCATAATAGTTCAAATCTTATACAAAAAAGTTTTCACTGCGTAGACAAAATAACAACAAAACAAGTACATGCGCAATGAAACAGTTGTCGCTCTACCCAGAGTGAAAATCTTTTTATTTTTAAATAAAAATGGGGAAAACTTATGTTAATCCTTAACACTCTGAATCTTCCCAAAACGAAAAAAAACGTTGCACGTAATTGCGCATTTTAAATCATACATTTTAAGATAGATTAAATAAATCTTTTTTCCACACACAAAAAATATCGTTTTGAACATGTTCAAAACGATATTTGAATTTATGAATCAGGGAAAAGACTTTTTTCTGAATCAATTCAAAATTTTACAAAAACTGTTTTTGAATTTTAAGAAAACAACTTTTTGGGTGTTCAATTTTTTTTTATGTTTCAATGTGGTATTCTTAATTTGATCTTTCTAGAAATGTAAAAATTAATTTAATGACCAACCGTTGTAAAACAACTTAGAATCATATTTGATAAAAAAAAACATTTCAAATTTATTTAGCAAAATAAGCTATTTAGTATAAAATTAAATCTTTGAGGACTAAAGAGCTGGTAATATCAGTAAAATTACACAAATCACTGATTTTGATAATCGTTTTAAAATTGAAAAATTCAAAAAGATTTATTAACTCTCCTGATAAAAAGTGGACGTATCTATTTTTCACCATTAGCTTGATTTAAACTGTACTTAATAAAGGATATTTTAGATCAAGTTACTCAAGCTGTAAAATATAAAAATAATTTTTCACCTTATAACAGTATTCTATAAAAACTGTTTATTAAAAAAAGGCAAGAAATGTGTTCAGATTATCAGCTTATTGAGTGTATTAGGGTGGCCCAAAATGAGCCGAAAATGCGTTTTTGACAAAATGAATTTAGCTCCCCACCCTATAGAAAATAATTCACAAAAAATCAGGGAATTATCGGATTTTAATGAAATTTTCACTGTTTATTTATTAATGAATGATTTTTATAATGCATTATTTATTTTATTTCAAAACTCTCATTTTTTTCAGTCACTTAATTTTAACCCCCCTCCCCTATTTTGGGGGCGTAACATTTTTGCGATTTGGTCATTTTCTGTACTAATTACAGTATAAATAAAGAGATAAAAAACCGAAGTTATGAATAGAAACAAAATTTTACGGTGGCTTTTCTATGAGGAAATAAGTACCGAAAATCGGAAAATAAAATGTAAAAAAATAATAAAATAATTTTTAGGAGATTTCTTTTTTACTCATTTCGATAATTATTTAATTGGCTATTATCTTATAAAATAAAAAATTATACATCGATATTCTTCTGCCTAAAAGGGCGGGGGTAAATTTTCAATAGAGTTTTTCTTCAAAACTTATTACTTTTTGTATCTAAAATAAGGTTTGCATTAAATAGATATTTCTTTCCAGAAACTAAAAGTATAACATTTTAAACTTAACATCAGGTTTTTCATATTTTAAATGAATTTTATATATTCATTTTTCATAGCAAAAATGCTTAATTAAAGATTTGAAATAAAATAACTGATGCATTATAAAATTCATTAATTGATAAATCAATACTGAAAATTTAATTAAAATCCCTGATTTTTGTAAATTTTTTGCAATCCTGAATGTTACATTAAATTTGTTAAAAAGCCATTTTAAACCAGCGTCTCAGACTGAAAGCGATAGAAATTGGCCGAAAAAATCATTTTAAATGTTTTTAAAAAATTGTATATGTAATGATATTTTTCTTTTGTTAATGATGGTCATTATGTTACTACTTTGTTTGACATTAAATAATCGATTTGATTAATTTTAATTCGTTTTTAAAACAAAAAATATGTCGCGACCAGTGTATATTCATCCGAATTTTCATTATAATCTTTTATGGCTGATAACAACACTTTTATTAAGCTTAACTTAGAAGTAAGGTGTCGGTAACAAATATATATAAAAGCTTACTCCTTAAATTTTGAGTGCATATCGCATAAATGCGTCCTGGCCGCCTGCTCAGAAACCAACCCGCGCTACAATTGAATTCCCTTACTGTTTGAAGGCGTTTTTCTCGAAGTGACACTTTCCCGTCCCATCCAAATATTACTCGTTGGAATTTAACGAAATTATCAGAGATTGATGACAAATTATATTTACATATAATCCATAAAACACATCCTTAAAAAGTTAACAGAAGTTTCGGTCATTTACCTAATTTACTGAAATTCTTAATGAGTCAAATTATTAACGGTTTGTAATTTTAAAAATCTCTGTTAAAAAGATATTAAAAAAACTTTAATTGCTTCATTTACAGATTTTTATGGAAACATACAGTAAATATTATGAAATTGAATCGAAATATAAAAGTAAACAGTTAAAGATGATGGTGGAGTTGGTTAATATGAAATACGATATCCTTTTTTAAAATGCCGTAGAAATGTCCCTGGTCCATCGAACATATCAATTTCTGAATATCCTTTGATGTAATTTCTTATGATACGTTTAATATTTCCTGTCGCAAGTCACCTTTCTTCTAAACGGGCGTCCATTCTCATAAACAGGTCGTGTCGGAACGCACCACAAGTTTTCAATTGTGTTTAAATCTTGAGAAATCGTCGGCCAGTTCATCTTCTGAATTCCACAGAAGCCTAATTTTTGTAGGTATTCCATAGTCTTATGTGCTGAATGCAAAGGGACATTGTTTTGCATAAATATAACGGTTCTCCTGAAAATGATTTTTTTAAGGAGGAAATAAAACCAGAGAAAAACTAAAAGTGAACGAATATATGATAAATTAGTAAATTGAAAAATACTTTATTTGAAAATTAGATTTTTTTTTTAGTATAATCATTTTCTTTTCAATCTTCTTTACTTTTCTGGTTGATTGAAAATGAATTTAGAGATACATGAATATTAAAAGAAAGAAAGGAAAAGAAAATGTTTGAAGTGAATTTTAAGGTTAATGTATTTTCAAGCGAGTTTTATTAAAAAATAAGAAAATTAAAATCACATGAATCAAAGTTTTAAAAAAATGAATGCAAAGAATACATTTGGTAAGGACGAAAATAAAAATCATGGAAAAGAAATATCAATAAAAAAAGGAAATGTGACGAAATTAATTAAACCTAGAAGGCAAATGAAATTACGTCGGAGACATTTCCTCGAAATTTTTCAAAAATTGTCCTATGATTTCTTGCTCATTGAAGAAAAATTAGAAATTATATTAAAAAGGTAAAATAAAAATAATAAGTTGGTGAAGGATAAAAATTTAAAAAAAGATTGTTGATAAAAAAAAAAGAAATCAAGAATGTATTTACAAAAAAAAAATTAATTAAAATTTTGCTAAAAAATCATTTGAGAAGTATCGAACTAAACTGGTAATCAACGAATGAAAAAAATATTTTTTTAAATTATAATTTTGCTAAAAGAAATCTTGTGAGAATTATCGAACTATGATACAAAAATATATTTTCTTTATATTTTACTAATATCAAATAGGAATATATAAGTTTACGATTATCCGTTCAGTTCTTAATTTCTAGAAACTGGTAATGTCACTGGCCTCTCGAGTCTTGTATTCTCTTCCTCAATTCGACTTGGATTCATTGAGAGATTTTGTTGCCTTTTTGTATATTGAAATGTTGTTCCATCATTTATTTCAATCTTTTGTGTTCTCCGATCTGTATCAAGGGAGATAAGAGAGGGATATTTTGTATTTGTGAATTGGCATCTGTTTTCGTGAGTGTTAATGAAGTGTTTGTTTCTGAAAAAGAATCTTCTAATAGCATCGATTTCTGGTATTCGTAAGTATTTTCTAAGGGAAAGACATTTACATCCACTGAATGGTATTAAGACTAAATTGAAGATCAAATTCCGATAGTTCGTGTGGGTCCTCATTCGTATTTGTCAATGGACTCTCGAGCCTTTTATTTTCTTCTTCAATTCGACTTATATTCATTGAGATACCAAGGGAATTAATTCCATATTTTCAGTTTGTAGAAATCCTGATGTTTCTTCGATCTGTGGAAATAGTTCCAAGAAATTATCTCCAATTGGAATGTTTGTTTCTAATGTATTCAATTGCTGGTATTCTGATAATGATTCTTCTATTGTATTTGATTGTTGGTTTTTGTGAGTATTTTCTAAGAGAGGGATATTTTGTATTTGTGAGTTGGCTTCTGTTTTCGTGAGTGTTAAAGAACTGTTTGTTTCTGAGAAAAAATCTTCTTATAGCATCAACTTAAAAATGATAAAGTTGGTGAAGGATAAAAATCAAAACCGATTTTGGTAAAAAGAAATCAAGAAAATATATTTCAAATTAAATCTTTGTTTAAAAAAAGTCTGTGAGAAGTATCGAACTATAATACAAAATATAAAAGTCTTATGAGAAGTATCGAGTTATAATACAAAAATGTTTTTTCTTTAGATTTTCCTAATAACAAATAGAAATATATAAGTTTCCGATTATCCGGATAAATCTTCATTTCCATAAACTGGTAATGTCACTTGTTTCTCGAGTCTTGTATTTTCTTTATAAATGAGACTTATATTCATCGAGAAGTTTTGGTCGTTAGTTTTTATGTTGAAGTGATATTTCATCTATCATTTGGATTGTACGATATGTTTCAGGGGAAATACTTCCATAATTCAAGATGAACATATCTTTATATTGCCAAGTATCGTAATCAAGGAAATATGTTTTTTAAATTTAAATTTTGCTAAAAAAAATCTTGTGAGAAGTATCGAACTATAATACAAAAATATATTTTCTTTAGATTTTCCTAATATCAAATAGGAATATATAAGTTTCCGATTATCCGGATAAATCTTCATTTCCATAAACTGGTAATGTCACTTGTCTCTCGAGTCTTGTATTTTCTTTATCAATGAGACTTGGAGTCATTGAGTAAGTTTGGTCGTTTATTCTATATTCAAGTGATATTTTTCCATTTTTGTTTCTGGTAAAAATTATTCTATTGTATTCAATTGTAGGTATTCATTTACTGAATTGTGAATATTAAGATTAAATTGAAGGTGAAATAGATCTTTTTTCTTTCCCGGTTTTTCTAATAAGAACTATTGTCATTTATACATGATTCCAATTGTTCGTGTAATTTTTCATTCGTATTTGTCAGTGGATTCTTGAGCTTTCTATTTTCTGTATCAATTTGACTTCTATTCATTGAGAGAATTTGTTCACTTGTTTTATATTGTAGCGAGGTTTCATCGTTCGTTTCTATCTTTGTGTTATTTGATCTGTACCAAGGGAATTAATTCCATATTTTCAGTTTGTAGAAATCCTGATGTTTCTTCGATCTGTGGAAATAGTTCCAAGAAATTATCTCCAATTGGAATGTTTGTTTCTAATGTATTCAATTGCTGGTATTCTGATAATGATTCTTCTATTGTATTTGATTGTTGGTTTTTGTGAGTATTTTCTAAGAGAGGGATATTTTGTGAGTTGGCTTCTGTTTTTGTGAGTGTTAAAGAACTGTTTGTTTCTAACGAAGAATCTTCTAATAGCATCGATTCCTGATATTTGTAAGTATTTTCTAAGGGTGAGACATTTTCATGCACTGAATGGTGAGTATTAAGATTAAATTGAAGATGTAATTCCGATTGTTCGTTTAGTTCTTCATTTGTATTTCTCAATGGACTCTCGTGCCTTTTATTTTCTTCATCAATTCGACTTGTATTCATTGAGAGATTTTGTTGGCTTGTTCTATATTGAAGTGATATTTCATCAATCATTTCTATTGGTTTTGAAAAACTTGATGTTTCTTCGATCAATGGAAATAGATCCAATAAATTATGAATTGCAATATTTGTTTCTAATTCCGAAAAATATTTGAGAAATGTTCTTCGTTCTGTGTCAATAAACTGGTAAGGTGTTGGTCGTTAGTATTTTCTAAGAGAGGTACGTTTTGTATTTGTGAGTTAACATCTGTCTTTGTGATTGTTGATCTAGTGTTTGATTCTGATAAACAATATTCAAATGCCTTTGATTTCTGATATTCGTAAGTATTTTTCAGGGGAGAATCATTTTGCATTGTGAGTTAACATCTGGTTCATGATTGTTGATATATTGTTTGTTTCTGGTAATGATTCTTCTAATGTATTCGGTTTCTGGAATAGGCTTTACAAAATTTTCGCTGCTTTCCTTGCATATATTCTGACTCTCTCCTGTATGTTTGCGTTTATGATATGTTAAAGAGTAAGAATTTCTAAAGGCATTGGGGCATTTGTCACATTTGAATGGCATCTCTCCTGTATGTATGCGTTGATGACTTATCAAATTGTATTTCTGATTAAAATATTTGTCACATTTCTCACATGAATATGGTTTCTCTCCCGTATGTATTCGTTGATGATTTTGTAAATGTTGAGCCCGTGTAAAGACTTTGTTGCCTGTATCACATTTGATGTGTATGCGTTGATGTTTTGTCAAAGAGCCTTGCTGAGAAAAACGTTTGTCACATATTTCACATGTAAATGGTCTCTCTCCTGTATGTTTGCGTTGATGAATTATCAATCTACATTTCTGAGGAAAACTTTTGTCGCATATATTGCATGTAAACGGTCTATTTATATGTGTGCGTTGATGTGTTGCCAAAGTGCCGTGCTGAGAAAAACTTTTCTTACATATTTTACATATAAATGGTCTCTCTCCTGTATGTGTGCGTTGATGATCTTTTAAATGGTAAGCATATAGAAAATCTTTGTTGCATTCATCACATTTGAAGGGTTTCTCTCCTGTATGTCTGCGTTGATGACGTATTACACTGGATTTCCAAGCAAAACTTTTCTCACATATCTTACATGTAAATGGCCCCTTTTCTGTATGTTCGCGCATATGTTTACTTAAATCTGATTCAATTGCAAAAGCTTTCCCACATATACAGCATTCAATTGCCATATTTTGTATGTGTTATCCTATGTGAACTTTTAAGATTCCTTTCAAAATAAAATTTACTAACATTAATCGAATCTTAACATCTGTCCTGTGTGTATATTCAATCTTTTAATGACGAAATTTCAGAATATCCAGTAATTATAAACCGGTGACGTATTATAAGATTTCTCCTCAATTCTCTTCCGTAATAATTCCGTTTTCACCATCCAACAGAATGCTATGCGTCCGGCATTTCAATCTGTACCTATGCCAAATGCTCTGTGAAATGTAAATCGGCAAATTATATTCCAAGATGTAAAATACAGGATCCTTTATAGTGAAGCAACACGTGAGACGTATTTCCTTGATGAAAAATCTGCAATCAAATAAACAATGAAATTAAAAGATAGACAAATACATTATTTCAAATTATCCGAGAAAATGATAAAGATTAATGTTCAAAAACGAACTTTATCTATTTAGAATGATATGAGACCAAAATTATAACGCATATTAGCTAACCCTAAATCTATACTTTTGTGAGCTTTACTGTGTTAGCTCTCTGACAAAGGATACAAGTCACTTCCTTTAAGATGAGCATGCAATAAAACACCTTTTATACCCATCCCCGTTGCCATAAAACTAGGAGGACGATTCCATTATCAGATTACCTGTGACGATCATCAACAACGTAGAAGAGTTGTTGCCAATAAATAATCTGACATTGCAGTCAATATAAGACCATATACTTTCACAGATCCCTTACAGTAGAAAGGAAGATACCACAATGTATACATTTGCTTAAGTCGTAGATAGAGGATAGCCGGATGGTAAAAATCATTGTCAGCTTCCCTGAACACTTTCTTTAACTATGGGTCAAAGATAGACTAATATTGAAAGATCAAAGGATAATATCCTTCACGTCAATGTAACCGGAAGTGAAGAACTTCCAGGGAAAATCTATTTATTGGGTTACTGAACCTCAGGAACGCACCAATTCAGAGACTTTTTAGCGGCAGGGCAGCAGTACCAGACACAGAAGCAAAATTATCACCCCACTACCCATACCCTGTTGAAGAAGAATGTTGAAAACAAGAGAGGGTCTGACAAGTCACAACATAGGTAACATATCTTGTGTCTATCCACCCAAACGTCACATCTGGGATTGGAAAGTGTCTGCAGTCATAAAGTGACTTACTGAATGATCCTAATTCAATAATCATTTATAATTTTCTCAATTTTGTATCACTCAAGGAAAAAAAATAATTCATTGTTTTTATTAAAGAAATTGAATACGTAACAATTATGTATGAAACAAAACATTTTTGGCATAAAATGACGTGCAGTAAAAACCAACCAGCCAACCAACCAAATACTCTTTTTATTCAAATATCGGTGATTTTTGGATGCTGTCGTCCCGGTCTCGTGTCGTAAAATACGCTAAGCGGCACCTGCTGTAAAGTGCTAGTTTATGAACCATGTAGGGGTTCGAAGGCGTTTGTATCGACAAGTAAACGATATTTTACAGCCATACTCCAAATTACTTATGGCATGACAAATCATTGAAAATATTTTTTTAAATCCGGGGGGTGGGGGCGGTCTGTAAAATATTGCGTTCTTATCGCATTAACTTATCGACAAAAAAAACGCCTTCATACCGCTAAAAAAATATCTGTCGATAAAAACACCTTCAAAATGCTAAAAAAAAGATATTCTAAATAGTGTGGGTTAAAATATATACAATTACTTGTAGGGTCGATAAAAAGCTTGGTGGCTGTAAAATAATGCTTTCATATCGCATTAAATTGTCGATAAAAACGCCTTCAAACTGCTACATGGTTCAAAACTAGCACGGTTTACTTTTTCAGCAGGAGCCACCTAGCGTATTTTAGGGCAGGAGGCCGGGTCGATAACATCCGAAAATCAACCAAATATCTTCAGACAGTTTAGTCTTTTTTTTTTTTTTTTTCAGACTGGAATGTTGGAAAATAATTACGCTTAAATTCTAAAAGAAAATACGGTTCACTTTTTCAGCAGGCATCGTCTAGCGTATTTTAGGACAGGAGACTGGGACGACAGAATCCAAAAATCACCAAAATATCTTTAGACATTTTAGTCTCTTTTTTTTTTTCCAGACTGGAAATGTATTTATTTGCAAATTGGAAAATAATCACGCTTAAATATTAAAAGATAATACAAAGTCTGTCTATAAAATAAATTGAATTTTTAAGCTCAGAAAAAACTTGCAGAATTTCTGTCAAGCAAAAATCCTTATATGATAGCTTTTAATTAACTAAGAAAGGATATTAGATTTAAGAATTAAAAATTGCATCAACTGATTCTACCAAAGGTTCAGTGGTTAGAGACAAAAAAGACATATGACAAGTAAGAAGTCAATAAAAAGAATCGAATTTCTTTTGTATGGATGGCAGAATCGGAATAATCTATCTAAATAGAACATACAGTTAAAAAGTAAAATCGACATTTTCTATATCGACATCTAAAGACATTAGATATTTCAATTAAGAAATATCAGTGCTCCAAACCATGACACTTTTTTGTCCGGTGGGGAGGGGTAGACACACGATAATACGAACTGAATAATTAATATTGTTTTCAATTATGTACGATTAAAAACAAAAGAAGAAGTTATTCCTTATTTTTATTCCCTTATCTTATTTATATATACTAGCAAATATATGCACCCTCCGGGTGCAAGTATTTAAGTTTTAATGTAATAGAATATATTAAATTAGAAAGGCTAATGAAACTAAATAAGAATGCAGATAAAAAGATTTGGAACAGAGGGGTGTATAATCGAAAAATAGAACAACTGAAACTTACACTTCTATCACTCTCGTCTTTCATTGCTAAATTTTCCTAATTTAATAACTTAGTTAAAATAGGAAGTAAAGAATAAAATCAGAATTATTTCTTCTCGTTAATCGATTTCTTTAAAGATTTATTGAAGAGATTTTTGATCATATTCATTAAGATAAAACCATACAATTAAAAATCAACAATACTAAGCACATATTTAGTAAAATCAAATTTTTAATTTCAATATGCAAATTAGCCTTCCTGTTCACACTGTAAACTGCTATTTTAGTGTATATATAAATACAATTGCATATTATTTATTTGTAGGTATGATTAACAGTATTAATAATGTAAAACAATTTTATTAGAAAATTGAGGTTTAAATAAGAATAAAATCATGGAGAATGTGACGTAAATAACAAAGGGAATTGTGACTTGAGTAGTGATATAGTTTCGGTTACAGACAGAAAAGCAAACAATCTCCATTATAATAAGATATATATATATATATATATATATATATATATTATATATTATAGATGTTTTGATTTATTATTCTTTTTTGAAAACTGTCCTTTACGAAATTGAAAACTAATCATGTTTAAGAATTTTTTAAAAAACGCCTATAATATGACTTATTTTAGATAAATTTTTCAGGATAGAAAAAATTAAAGAATTTCCGTCAAGCAAAAATATGAACATCATATGATTGCCTTGAATCAATTAAGAAGGGAGTTTAAAATTGAATTCCATCAATTGGTTCTATTAGATGTCAAGTAGAAGAGACAGAAAAGTAATATAACAATGGCGAAGGGACTAAATGGAATCGAATTTTTATTGTATGGATGTCAGAATGTGAACAATCTACCTGCATGGTTTTAATAAAAGGCTTGTTTCGTCATTTCCAAAAGGTAACCATATACTAAAGACACCTGAAAATGGGCGGAAATTACGACGATCAAAGCAACCAAGATGCGGACACGATTCAAGATAAATAAGAACACGAGTCAGAATAGATCAATGCGTGGAAACAATTAAATCATTCAGATATTATAGTGAATAAATTTGAGTTATCACTGGTTAAATCTATCTTATTTAGTTAAAGGAATCTTGTTTTCAGACTCTGATAATTCCGTATATTTCATTAATTAATTCTTAGCACTGTTGACTAAAAATATTTTCTGCTTTTGATTTCAAATAAAATCGATATTTTTCAAGCCACATTTATTTTTATTTAGATTCGTATAGAAGTAT
Organism: Doryteuthis pealeii; assembly: GCA_023376005.1. Lineage (NCBI taxonomy): Eukaryota > Metazoa > Mollusca > Cephalopoda > Myopsida > Loliginidae > Doryteuthis > Doryteuthis pealeii. The sequence goes on along the minus strand of CM042151.1, from coordinate 81,402,822 downwards.
CATTAATATATTTTCCTTATAAATCATAAAACGCATAAAAAAATATTAACATATAAAAAGATGTTTTTAACTTTCATATCAACTGCTATTATGGAAAGCAAAAGAAGTTTACCCACCTCAAAAATATTTCAGACCATTTTCTAAAAGTTTTAAAACTATGAAATACTGTTTTAAATAGATTATGACCCAGTTTAGGTTTTTTATTAAAAACTCTACAACTATACAATTTAATGAATATTTTTTATCGTTAGATGATACGAAAAAAAAGTTAATTTCAACAGCCATATTGGAAAGCAAATTAAATTTACCGTCACAAAAATATCGCGGAGCATTTTCTAAATGTTTCGAGGAAATTCTTTTGAAAATAAACTATGACCCATTCTATGTTTTCTATTAAAACCTTGAATCATATACAATTAAATAAACAGTTTTATTTTTAGATTATATGAAATGCAAAAAATTAAATCCTCAATTTTGATATGTCCATATATAATTTTAGAATAAAAAGTTTATTTTGTTATTGATTAAATATAACATGTAAATATATTCATTACCAATTTTTAATCGTAACTGTTTTGAGTTACTGATAGCAGTAAAGATTTGTATAAAATAAATCTATATCATCAGTGTATAAACAAGAGTCAAAATAGCATCTGGATTCTAAATTTTGAGTGTTGTAGATTTCAAAAGATTGAATTGCATGTAATAATTCAGTTCAGTTAAGAAAATAATTCTAAAAATTTAATTTGCCTGTATTTGAAGAGTCAGAAAATTATATTCAAATTCCTTCCAAAAATAAAAATAGAACTTTCAGGATAATAAGTCATATAGATAGAACAAATATTTTACATAATTGGTAAAAAATAAAGTGTCAAAACTGTAAACCTGGAAATTAAATTTAAAATTAAAATCTGAGTTACTTAAATTACATTCGGACATTCTTAATATAGCAAGAAAAATATAATAAAATCAAAACTTCAATATATATGAATGATAAATTACATAGAACTCACATTTGCTGTGCTCTCAGCTGATGGTAATTTTTAGAGAATGAATCAATTTGATATAATTCCGAAATATATGTTAGCAAAATAAAATACAGAATATTATACTGGCTAAATTTTAGGGGAGGGGAGTAAGATACTTTCGAATTGACTTTCTCATTTTTCCAAAGATATTATTCAAGTCTAACGTTTATAATTCTTTAATAAATCTTACGAAAAAAAATCTCTGTAAGGCAAGAAAAAGTGGAAAAATCTGGTAAACTAGAGTACGTGAGTTCGATCCTTACTCGTACTTTGTGTAGCATCCAAAAATGAAAAATATATTTAAGATCATCGATAGACCCGGTGTGTAGAATATTTCATGGGGTTAAAAAGATGTTCCCCAGTACAAATATCTGGACTGACAAATTAAAAGTGGATAAACGATTTTTTAAACATTTTAAGTATGAAGACATCAGTGAGAATGTTTAAAAACTATGGGAGCCTATAACATTTAAAATTTTACATAGCGATGTTCCACTGCATAGCCAAGAAACGCAAGATAAAATAACAACGCAAGTACATGTGCAATGAACCAGTTGTTACTGTACCAAGAGTGGAAATCTGTGTATTTTTAAGTAAAAATGGTTGGAAAACTATGTCAATCCCTAACTCTGAAAGTCTTTCGAAAAATGAAAAAGCACATTCGTTTGTGATGATTCTTAAATATATAAAAATCTCGAGAAATATGTTGTGCATAATTGGGCATTTTTAATTGTACTTTTTAGATAGATTAAATAAATCTCGATTCTACATTGAATGTCAAGTTTTAAGATAGATTTTATTTAAATTACTTTAATAATTTTTTTTTTTTAAATATAGGTTCAAAGGGGGAAACAATAAAAATAATTGTTAATAAAAGAATTACATAAAAATTTACATTTTTTTTATTTATAAATAAATGCAAATAAAATAAAATTCGTAACTAAGGAAAAAATATTTGTAGAACCAGAAATTTACATGATTCAAAGTTGTTTTTTGTATTTAAAACTATCAATTTTCTATGCTAAAAAATATTACGTTTTAAAAGTAAAATAATTGTTTAATTTTTAAGTAAAACTTTTTCTTTTTTTTCTTTTTTTCGCTATCAAAAAGACATTCTACGCCGTAATAGCTAAGCAAAGAGATAAGTTGTACTGGTAAACGTTTCTGGGCGTGTCTAAAGATGACGTAGTTGGCTGTACCCGATCGAGTAAGCATATGCCGTACCAAAAAAGTATTACACATGCATCAGTTATTTTATTTCCAAACTTTCTGGGTTTTTTTTCTCAAGTCACTTAACTTTGACCCCACTTGTTATCGGTTTAAATTATTTTTTTGTGTAAATCTAATATTCTTAAAAGGGAAATATGGAGGTTAATTTTTTTTTAAATTTCGCTTCATTAATTAATACAATGAAATGATTTTATGTACGTATTTACTTTAATAGAATAGTTGTAGTTACATGTATTTTTTATCGTAAGCAAACACCACTTCCCTCTAAAATTGTTTTAGTTATCTTTGAAAGATCGTCATCAAGCACACGTCACGATAGGACGAAATGCATCCAGTGTAGTTTAAGTTGAAATTAAAACCCTTAGAGTAGAAGTATCCAAAAATCGTCTGCTAATGTTTTTTTTTAAAACGGATTAGAATTAATTAAATCGATTATTTAAGGTCAAACTTTTATCTAAATCGATAAGTAGTACCATAATGACCATCAATAATAAAGCAAAATAATATTACACATATAATATATTTTTAATACATTTAAAACAATTTTTTGGTCAATCGCGTTTGGCCATAAACGCTCTTTAAAAATGGCGTGTTTACAAAATTAATGTAACATTAGCGATTTTTTTAAAAATTACCAAAAAATCAGAGAATTATCCGATTTTAATGAAATTTTCAGTATATATTTATCAATTAATGAATTTTATAATGCATCAGTTATTTTATTTCAAAACTTTACTTAAGTGTTTCTGCTATGAAAAATTAATATATTAAATTCATTAAAAATATGAATATTCTGATGTCAAGTTTAAAATGTTATATTTTTATATTCTAGAAATGAATATCTATTTAATGCAAACCTTATTTTAGTCAAACAAAGTATAAGTTTTGAAGAAAATTATTGAAAATTTCGCCCACCCGCCCCTTGTTTAAGCAGAAAAATATCGATGTATTTTTTTTTTTCATTTATAAGATTAAATAATTATCGAAATGAATGAAAAGAAATCTCAAAAAAATTATCTATTTATTTTTTACATTTTATTTTCCGATTTTCGGTACTTATTTTCTCATGGAATATTCCTCTTAATTGTTTTCTATTCACAACTTCGGTCTTTTATCCTTTCATTTATACTGTAATTACCGCCCTGTCGGCTGGGGCGTTAGAATGCACGACTGCACCTCTGCAGAGGGGTAAGACTCCCCCAATGGGGCCACCTATTGGCCGTGGGGGGCGACCCGTGATGCTTAAGGATAGAGCCCAGGTGGATGAGCAGTTCATGACATGCAATACTCCACTTTGGCCCTATCTTGAGCTAGACGGGCGGTCGGAGAGACCCCCTCCAATCAATTGGCTGGTCACATCAAGCCCTAGCACCTATATGATTGCCCCAACCCTATTGCCCTTATGGCAAGCCACAACTACATGTCTGCATGTCCTGGGAATGACGTTAAACTCTATCTGATGGTGAGGTTCCAGTTCTGGAGGTTTGGGGAATGTGGAGCACCCCTTCATCACCATTGCTCCCTGGTCCACTCTGACCCGGAGTGTAGTACCTGTTAGGGTCCCATCTATGGGTTAAATAGAAAAATGTATTTATAAAAAAAATTGTATTATCCATTAAGAATTGATTTATTTCAAAACTTTATCGGCATTAAATGACCCACTGAGGTTGATATGCCGTAAAACAAAACAAACAAACAATACTGTAATTAGTATCGAACACTGACCAACTCACCGAGATTGAACACCCCCAAAATAAGGGGGTTCAAAATTAAGTGAGCTGAAAAAAATCAGAAAGTTTTGAAATAAAATAAATAATGCATTATAAAGTTCATTCATTGATAAATATTATATTTTAAAATTAGATTATATTGAAGCATAATTTTCTGGTTTTTTAATCTTCTTTACTTTGCTGGTGGGTTTAAAAAGAATCTTGGGACGCATTAAAAGTAAAAGAAAGAAATGAAAAGAAAACGTGAGGTAGATCTTAAGATAGATCAATTTTCAAGCGCGTTTTTTTATTAAAAGAGAAGAAAATTAAAATTACATGAATCAAAGTAAAAAAAATGAATGCAAAGAATACATTTTAAAGGAAGAAAATAAAAATTATGGAAAAGAAATATCAATAAAAAAATGAAATGTGACGAAAATAATTAAGCCTCGTAGGCAAATGAAATTACATTTGAGATATTTCGTTGAAATTAAAAATTCATTTCAATCGGATGTTTTTAAAAAGTTTGTCCAAAGATTTCTTGTTCATTCAAGGAAAATTAGTATCTCAAGAATTATATTGAACAGGTAAAATAAAAATGATAAGATGGTGAAGAATATAAAAAATGATTGTTGATGAAAAGAAATCAAGAAAATATTTTTTCAATTTAAATGCTAAGTTGATAAAAGACAAAAATAAAAACCGGTTTTGGGTAAAAAGGAACAAAAAAATATTTACGAAAAAAATTAAAATTTTTCTGAAAAGCATTTGAGAAGTATCATAATCAGGAAATCAGGAATATATATTTTTCAAATTAAAATTTTGCTATAAAGAAAAAGTTTGTCAGAAGATTCGGACTATAATACAAAAATATATTTTCTTTAGATTTTCCTAATAACAAATAGGAATATATAAGTTTCCGATTATCCGGATAAATCTTCATTTCCATAAACTGGTAATGTCACTGGTCTCTCGAGTCTTGTATTTTCTTTATCAATGAGACTTGGGTCATCGAATACGTTTAGTCGTTTGTTCTATATTCAAGTGATATTTTCCCATTCGTTTCTTATTTGGATTATTTGATCTGTTCTAGTGAAAATACTTCCATAATTCTAGATGAACATATCTTTTATATTGCCAAAAAAAAATCAAACTATGATTGTGTAATCTATAGAATTGTATCCTATACATGATCTCCAATTGGAATGTTTCTTTCTCTCCTCCCCTTAAAGGAGTTTGATTTTCCGATTAACCAGTGGTAAAGTTACTGGTCTTTCTTTATCAGTGAGATGTGGAGTCATCGAGTAAGTTTGGTAGTTTGTTTTATATTCAAGTGATATTTCCCATTGGTTACTCATTTGGATTATTCGATCTGTTCCAATGGAAATACTTCCATAATTCAAGATGAACATATCTTTATATTGCAAAAAATCCAATGGTTGTTTAATCCATGGAATTGCCACATATACATGATTTCTATTTAGAATGTTTGTTTCTACCACACTCTCTAGTATTTTGTACGAAACAGAATGAGAGATATTGTCCGCTTGTCTTATATTGAATTGATGTTTCATAAGTCATTTCTATCGTTTATGTTATTCGATCTGTGCCATAATTTCTTTCCGGGGGGGGGGTATCGCCAGTTTGCCAATAACTTAGTGCCTGTTCGATCTGTGGAAATAGCTCTAATAAATTATCACCAATTGGAATGTTTGTTTCTAATTCCTGAGAAGCATTTGATAAACTTTCTTCGTTGTGTATCGATGAACTGTTGGTTGTAAGTATTTACTAAGGGATAGGCGTTTTGTATTTATGTGTTGGTATCTGTTTTTTGTATTATTGTTGATCTAGAGTTTGGTTCTACTAAATAGTCTTCTAATCTAATCGATTCCCGGTATTCATAAATATTTTCTAAGATCGAGACGTTTTGCATTTGTGAGTTGATATCTGTGTTTGTGATTGTTGATTTATTGTTTGGTTAAACTAAATAATCTTCTGATGTAATCGATGGCTGGGTTTCATGAGTATTTTCTAAAAGAGAGACATTTTGAATTTGTGAGTTGGCTTCTGTGTTTGTGGATATTGATGCAGTGTTTGTTTCTGGTAAATAATCTTCGGTTGTATTTGATTCTGGTATTGGTAAGTATTTCTATAGAGGAGACATTTTGAATTTGTGAATTGACGTCTGTATTTGTGGTTATTGATCCAGTGTTTGTTTCTGGTAAATAATCTTCGGTTGTATTTGATTCTTGGTATTCGTAAGTATTTTGATAGAGAGAAACATTTTGATTTGTGAGTTGGCGTCTGTATTTGTGGTTATTGATCCAGTGTTTGTTTCTGGTAAATAATCTTCGGTTGTATTTGATTCTGGCATTCGTAAGTATTTCGATAGAGAGAGACATTTTGAATTGTGAGTTGGCGTCTGTATTTGTGGTTATTGATCCAGTGTTTGTTTCTGGTAAATAATCTTCGTTGTATTTGATTCTGGTATTCGTAAGTATTTCGATAGAGAGAGACATTTTGAATTTGTGAGTTGGCGTCTGTATTTGTGGTTATTGATCCAGTGTTTGTTTCTGGTAAATAATCTTCGGTTGTATTTGATTCTGGTATTCGTAAGTATTTCGATAGAAGAGACATTTTGAATTTGTGAGTTGGCGTCTGTATTTGTGGTTATTGATCCAGTGTTTGTTTCTGGTAAATAATCTTCGTTGTATTTGATTCTGGTATTCGTAAGTATTTCGATAGAGAGAGACATTTTGAATTTGTGAGTTGGCGTCTGTATTTGTGGTTATTGATCCAGTGTTTGTTTCTGGTAAATAATCTTCGGTTGTATTTGATTCTGGTATTCGTAAGTATTTCGATAGAGAGAAACATTTTGATTTGTGAGTTGGCGTCTGTATTTGTGGTTATTGATCCAGTGTTTGTTTCTGGTAAATAATCTTCGGTTGTATTTGATTCTGGTTCGTAAGTATTTCGATAGAGAGAGACATTTTGAATTTGTGAGTTGGCGTCTGTATTTGTGGTTATTGATCCAGTGTTTGTTTCTGGTAAATAATCTTCGGTTGTATTTGATTCTGGCATTCGTAAGTATTTTGATAGAGAGAGACATTTTGAATTGTGAGTTGGCGTCTGTATTTGTGGTTATTGATCCAGTGTTTGTTTCTGGTAAATAATCTTCGGTTGTATTTGATTCTGGTATTCGTAAGTATTTCGATAGAGGAGACATTTTGAATTTGTGAGTTGGCGTCTGTATTTGTGGTTATTGATCCAGTGTTTGTTTCTGGTAAATAATCTTCGGTTGTATTTGATTCTGGTATTCGTAAGTATTTCGATAGAAGAGACATTTTGAATTTGTGAGTTGGCGTCTGTATTTGTGGTTATTGATCCAGTGTTTGTTTCTGGTAAATAATCTTCGGTTGTATTTGATTCTGGTATTCGTAAGTATTTCGATAGAAGAGAACATTTTGAATTTGTGAGTTGGCGTCTGTATTTGTGGTTATTGATCCAGTGTTTGTTTCTGGTAAATAATCTTCGGTTGTATTTGATTCTGGTATTCGTAAGTATTTCGATAGAGAGAAACATTTTGATTTGTGAGTTGGCGTCTGTATTTGTGGTTATTGATCCAGTGTTTGTTTCTGGTAAATAATCTTCGGTTGTATTTGATTCTGGCATTCGTAAGTATTTTGATAGAGAGAAACATTTTGATTTTGTGAGTTGGCGTCTGTATTTGTGGTTATTGATCCAGTGTTTGTTTCTGGTAAATAATCTTCGTTGTATTTGATTCTGGTATTCGTAAGTATTTCGATAGAGAGAAACATTTTGATTTGTGAGTTGGCGTCTGTATTTGTGGTTATTGATCCAGTGTTTGTTTCTGGTAAATAATCTTCGGTTGTATTTGATTCTGGTATTCGTAAGTATTTCGATAGAGAGAACATTTTGAATTTGTGAGTTGGCGTCTGTATTTGTGGTTATTGATCCAGTGTTTGTTTCTGGTAAATAATCTTCGGTTGTATTTGATTCTGGGTATTCGTAAGTATTTTGATAGAGAGAAACATTTTGATTTGTGAGTTGGCGTCTGTATTTGTGGTTATTGATCCAGTGTTTGTTTCTGGTAAATAATCTTCGGTTGTATTTGATTCTGGGTATTCGTAAGTATTTCGATAGAGAGAAATTTTGATTTGTGAGTTGGCGTCTGTATTTGTGGTTATTGATCCAGTGTTTGTTTCTGGTAAATAATCTTCGGTTGTATTTGATTCTTGGCATTCGTAAGTATTTCGATAGAGAGAAATTTTTGATTTGTGAGTTGGCGTCTGTATTTGTGGTTATTGATCCAGTGTTTGTTTCTGGTAAATAATCTTCGGTTGTATTTGATTCTTGGCATTCGTAAGTATTTCGATAGAGAGAACATTTTGATTTGTGAGTTGGCGTCTGTATTTGTGTTTATTGATCCAGTGTTTGTTTCTGGTAAATAATCTTCGGTTGTATTTGATTCTGGGTATTCGTAAGTATTTCGATAGAGAGAAACATTTTGATTTGTGAGTTGGCGTCTGTATTTGTGGTTATTGATCCAGTGTTTGTTTGGTAAATAATCTTCGGTTGTATTTGATTCTGGGTTCGTAAGTATTTTGATAGAGAGAAACATTTTGATTTGTGAGTTGGCGTCTGTATTTGTGGTTATTGATCCAGTGTTTGTTTCTGGTAAATAATCTTCGTTGTATTTGATGGTATTCGTAAGTATTTCGATAGAGAGAGACATTTTGAATTTGTGAGTTGGCGTCTGTGTTGTTTATTCTTGATGTAGTGTTTGGTTTTGATGGAGAATCTTTTAATTCCTTTGATTTCTGGTATTCGCCATTATTTTCTAAGAGAGTGACATTGTTTCTTTCTGATGAACATTCTTCTAATATATTCGATTGCTGGAATTCAGGCCTTACAACAAAACTTTCGTTGTTTTCCGTACATATATACTGCCTCTCTCCTCTATGTATGCGTTTATGACTTCTTAAATTGGAAGAATTTCTAAAGGCTTTTGGACAATGGTCACATTTGAATGGCTTCTCTCCTGTATGTATCTGTTCATGTCTTGTTAAATTGTATTTAGAAGAAAACGTTTTGTCACATATCTCACATCTAAATGGTCTCTCTCCTGAATGTATTTGTTGTATATGTTTTGTTAAAGTAATTTTATGAGAAAATCTTTTGTCACATAACTCACATGGAAATGGTTTCTCCCCAGTATGTGTGCGTCGATGTGTTCTTAAATTACCTTTCTTAGAAAATCTTTTGTCACATAACTTACATGGAAATGGTTTCTCCCCAGTATGTGTGCGTTGATGAATTTGCAGGTTGTGTTTCCAACCAAAACCTTTGCCA
>CM042151.1:81326189-81393472 GCA_023376005.1 Doryteuthis pealeii | reverse complement strand
CTATTCTCACATTGTATAAATGGCTTCTCTTCTCTATGACTGCGCATATGTTCTATAAAATGTGATTCAATTGCAAAAGCTTTTCTTACATATCGCAACATTGCAATTGCCATATTTCCTATAAATTATCCTATGTGAAGTTTTTAAGTTTCCTTAAAATTGAAAGTTTACTTACTTCATCGGAATTTAAACTCCTGATGTGTGTATCAATCTGTTAATGATGAATTGTTGGAATTATGAATAGTCCAGTAAATTAAAAACTGTGACGTCTTATTAGACTTCTCTATATTTTTCTGTAATAATTCCACTTGTTACCGTTTAACCCAATGTATATATCTGCTAATACAGTCTTTACGTATGTCACAAGTTACACTTCAATTGAAAATCGGCAATTTTATATCCAAGATGTTAACATACAGGACCTCCTTTTATAGTGAAGCAACACGTGTATTATATACTTTCCTCGGTGAAGAATCTGCATCAAACAAATAAGGAAATTAAAGATGGACATTATTTTGAATTATTTGGGAAACAATGAATATTGATATTCAAAAACAAATTCTCTTTCTTTCTTTATAATAAGAGGATACGCTATATTTACATATTCAGCTTTTTTTAAAAATATACAATCCATGTTGTGACCCCTATTGTGTCTAGTCTCCAATTACTTTAAGATGACCATGCATTAAAACGCATTGTATACTAGCTCCCTTGTCCTTCTTCTTTTCTTATGACATAACAAACGTTAAAACTAATGCTCTGTGACATATTATAATTTGTCACACTGACTAATGTGAGACCAAAGAATATATCAAATACATATATATCATAAGCTAACCATGAATCCATACTTATGCGTAGTTTTGTAGCTTCTACTGTGGTAGCTCTCGCGAAGCAGACTCATCTCCTTCAAGATGACCATGCCAATAAAAACAAGTTGTATACCCAACTCTTGTATTTCCTTTAAATATTGAAATACCTACATATCATGTTAGGGTCTCATCTTATTGTAGCATTTTTAGTAAACAGCTGCATCATGATATGTTAGGTATTTCAATATTTTAAAAGAGGAATAACAAGGAGTTGGGTATACAACTTGTTTTATTGCATGGTCATCTTGAAGGAGATGATGTCTGCTTCGCCGGAGAGCTACCCAGTAGAAGCTACAAAACTACCATAAGTATGGATTCATGGTTAGTTATGATATATATGTATTTGATATATTATTTGGTCTCACATTAGTCAGTGTGACAAATTATAATATTCACAGAGCTTAGTAACATTTTATGTCATTAGAAAAGAAGAAGGACAAGGGAGCTGAGTATCAATGCGTTTTATTGCATGTCATCTTAAAGTAATTGGAGACCTAACACAATAGGGGTCACAAACATGGATTGATATTTTTAAAAAAAGCTGATATATGTAAATATAGCGTATCCTCTTATTATAAGAAGAAAGAGAATTTGTTTCTTGGAATATCAATATCATTGTTTCCCAAATAATTCAAAATAATGTATCCATCTTTTAATTTCCTTATTTGTTTGATTGCAGATTTTCACCGAGGAAATATATATCACGTGTTGCTTCACTATAAAGGATCCTGTATGTTACATCTTGGAAATAAATTTGCTGATTTTCATTGACAGTGTATTTGACATACGTAAAGACTGTATTGCAGAATATATAACATTGGGTAAACGGTACAAGTGGAATTATTACAGAAAAATATAGAGAAGTCTTATAAGACGTCACAGGTTTTAATTTACTGGACATATTCATAATTCACCAAATTCATCATTAACAGATTGAATACACACACAGGAGTTCAAATTCGATGAATGTAAGTAAATTTCAATTTTAAAGGAAACTTAAAAACTTCACATAGGATAATTTATAGGAAATATGGCAATTCAATGTTCGATATGTAAGAAAGCTTTTGCAATTGAATCACATTTAATAGAACATATGCGCAGTCATAGAGAAGAGAGCCATTTACATGTGAGATATGTGGCAAAGGTTTTGTTGGAACACAACCTGAAATTCATCAACGCACACATACTGGGAGAAACCATTTCCATGTAGTTATGTGACAAAAGATTTTCTAAGAAAGGTAATTTAAGAACACATCGAACGCACACATACTGGGGAGAAACCATTTCCATGTGAGTTATGTGACAAAGATTTTTCTCATAAAATTACTTTAACAAAACATATACAACAAATACATTCAGGAGAGAGACCATTTAGATGTGAGATATGTGACAAAACGTTTTCTTCTAAATACAATTTAACAAGACATGAACGATACATACAGGAGAGAAGCCATTCAAATGTGACCATTGTCCAAAAGCCTTTAGAAATTCTTCCAATTTAAAGAACATAAACGCATACATAGAGAGAGAGAGGCGTATATATGTACGGAAAACAACGAAAGTTTTGTTGTAAGGCCTGAATTCCAGCAATCGAATAATTAGAAGAATGTTCATCAGAAAGAAACAATGTCACTCTCTTAGAAAATAATGGCGAATCCAGAAATCAAAGGAATTAAAAGATTCTCCATCAAAACCAAACACTACATCAAGAATCATCAACACAGACGCCAACTCACAAATTCAAAATTCTCTCTCTATCGAAATACTTACGAATACCAGGATCAATACAACGAAGATTATTTACCAGAAACAAACACTGGATCAATAACCACAAATACAGAGCCAACTCACAAATCAAAATGTTTCTCTCTATCAAATACTTACGAATCCAGAATCAAATACAACGAAGATTATTTACCACAAACAAACACTGGATCAATAACCACAAATACAGACGCCAACTCACAAATCAAAATGTTTCTCTCTATCAAATACTTAGAATCCCAGAATCAAATACAACCGAAGATTATTTACCAGAAACAACACTGGATCAATAACACAAATACAGACGCCAACTCACAAATCAAAATGTTTCTCTCTATCGAAAATACTTACGAATCCAAGAATCAAATACAACGAAGATTATTTACCAGAAACAAACACTGGATCAATAACCACAAATACAGACGCCAACTCACAAATCAAAATGTTTCTCTCTATCAAATACTTACGAATCCAAGAATCAAATACAACGAAGATTATTTACCAGAAACAAACACTGGATCAATAACCACAAATACAGACGCCAACTCACAAACTCAAAATGTTTCTCTCTATCAAATACTTACGAATACCAGAATCAAATACAACGAAGATTATTTACCAGAAACAAACACTGGATCAATAACCACAAATACAGACGCCAACTCACAAATCAAAATGTTTCTCTCTATCAAAATACTTACGAATCCAGAATCAAATACAACCGAAGATTATTTACCAGAAACAAACACTGGATCAATAACCACAAATACAGACGCAATTCACAAATTCAAAATGTCTCTCTCTATAGAAATACTTACGAATACCAGAATCAAATACAACCGAAGATTATTTACCAGAAACAAACACTGGATCAATAACCACAAAACAGACGCCAACTCACAAACTCAAAATGTTTCTCTCTATCAAAATACTTACGAACCAGAATCAAATACAACGAAGATTATTTACCAAAACAAACACTGGATCAATAACCACAAAACAGACGCCAACTCACAAACTCAAAATGTTTCTCTCTATCAAAATACTTACGAAGCCAAGAATCAAATACAACGAAGATTATTTACCAGAAACAAACACTGGATCAATAACCACAAATACAGACGCCAACTCACAAATTCAAAATGTTTCTCTTCATCAAAATACTTACGAATCAAGAATCAAATACAACGAAGATTATTTACCAGAAACAAACACTGGATCAATAACCACAAATACAGACGCCAACTCACAAATTCAAAATGTCTCCTTCTATGAAATACTTACAATACCAGAATCAAATACAACGAAGATTATTTACCAGAAACAAACACTGGATCATAACCACAAATACAGACGTCAATCACAAATTCAAAATGTCTCCTTCTATAGAAATACTTACCAATACCAGGAATCAAATACAACCGAAGATTATTTACCAGAAACAAACACTGGATCAATAACCACAAATACAGACGTCAATCACAAATTCAAAATGTCTCTTCTATAGAAATACTTACAATACCAGGAATCAAATACAACCGAAGATTATTTACCAGAAACAAACACTGGATCAATAACACAAATACAGACGCCAACTCACAATTCAAAATGTCTCTCTCTATCAAAATACTTACGAATGCCAAGAATCAAATACAACCGAAGATTATTTACCAGAAACAAACACTGGATCAATAACCACAAACACAGACGCCAACTCACAATTCAAAATGTCTCTCTCTATCGAAATACTTACGAATCCAAGAATCAAATACAACCGAAGATTATTTACCAGAAACAAACACTGGATCAATAACCACAAATACAGACGCCAACTCACAAATTCAAAATGTTTCTCTCTATCAAAATACTTACGAATCCAAGAATCAAATACAACCGAAGATTATTTACCAGAAACAAACACGCTGATCAATAACCACAAATACAGACGCAATCACAAATTCAAAATGTCTCCTTCTATAGAAATACTTACAATACCAGAATCAAATACAACCGAAGATTATTTACCAGAAACAAACACTGGATCATAACCAAAATACAGACGCAATTCACAAATTCAAAATGTCTCTTCTATAAAATACTTACCAATACCAGAATCAAATACAACCGAAGATTATTTACCAAAACAAACACTGGACTAATAACCAAAATACAGACGCCAACTCACAATTCAAAATGTCTCTCTCTATCAAATACTTACGAATACCAAGAATCAAATACAACGAAGATTATTTACCAGAAACAAACACTGGATCAATAACCACAAATACAGACGCCAACTCACACATTCAAAATGTCTCTCTCTATCAAAATACTTACGAATGCCAAGAATCAATAACATCGAAGATTATTTACCAGAAACAAACACTGGATCAATAACACAAATACAGACGCCAACTCACAACTCAAAATGTTCTCTCATCAAAATACTTACGAATGCCAAGAATCAAATACAACCGAAGATTATTTACCAGAAACAAACATGGATCAATAACCACAAATACAGACGTCAATTCACAAATTCAAAATGTCTCCTTCTATAGAAATACTTACCAATACCAGGAATCAAATACAACGAAGATTATTTACCAGAAACTAACACTGCATCAATATCCACAAACACAAAGCAACTCACAAATTCAAAATGTCTCTCTTTAGAAAATATCATGAAACCCAGCCATCGATTACATCAGAAGATTATTTAGTTTAACCAAACAATAAATCAACAATCACAAACACAGATATCAACTCACAAATGCAAAACGTCTCGAACTTAGAAAATATTTATGAATACCGGGAATCGATTAGATTAGAAGACTATTTAGTAGAACCAAACTCTAGATCAACAATAATACAAAAAACAGATACCAACACATAAATACAAAACGCCTATCCCTTAGTAAATACTTACAACCAACAGTTCATCGATACACAACCAAGAAAGTTTATCAAATGCTTCTCAGGAATTAGAAACAAACATTCCAATTGGTGATAATTTATTAGAGCTATTTCCACAGATCGAAAGGCACTAAGTTATTGGCAAACTGGCGATACCCCCCCCCCGGAAAGAAATTATGGCACAGATCGAATAACATAAACGATAGAAATGACTTATGAAACATCAATTCAATATAAGACAAGCGGACAATATCTCTCATTCTGTTTCGTACAAAATACTAGAGAGTGTGGTAGAAACAAACATTCTAAATAGAAATCATGTATATGTGGCAATTCCATGGATTAATAACCATTGGATTTTTTTCAATATAAAGATATGTTCATCTTGAATTATGGAAGTATTTCCATTGGAACAGATCGAATAATCCAAATGAGTAACCAATGGGAAATATCACTTGAATATAAAACAAACTACCAAACTTACTCGATGACTCCACATCTCACTGATAAAGAAAGACAGTAACTTTACCACTGGTTAATCGGAAAATCAAACTCCTTTAAGGGGGAGGAGGAAAGAAACATTCCAATTGGAGATCATGTATAGGATACAATTCTATAGATTACACAATCATAGTTTGATTTTTTTTTGGCAATATAAAAGATATGTTCATCTAGAATTATGGAAGTATTTTCACTAGAAAGATCAAAAATCCAAATAAGAAACGAATGGGAAAATATCACTTGAATATAGAACAAACGACTAAACGTATTCGATGACCCAAGTCTCATTGATAAAGAAAATACAAGACTCGAGAGACAGTGACATTACCAGTTTATGGAAATGAAGATTTATCCGGATAATCGGAAACTATATATATTCCTATTTGTTATTAGGAAAATCTAAAGAAAATATATTTTTGTATTATAGTCCGAATCTTCGACAAACTTTTTCTTTATAGCAAAATTTTAATTTGAAAATATATATTCCTGATTTCCTGATTATGATACTTCTCAAATGCTTTTCAGAAAAATTTTAATTTTTTTCGTAAATATTTTTTTGTTTCCTTTTTACCCAAAACCGGTTTTTATTTTTGTCTTTATCAACTTAGCATTTAAATTGAAAAAATATTTTCTTGATTTCTTTTCATCAACAATCATTTTTTATATTCTTCACCATCTTATCATTTTATTTTACCTGTCAATATAATTCTTGAGATACTAATTTTCCTTGAATGAACAAGAAATCTTTGGACAAACTTTTTAAAAACATCCGATTGAAATGAATTTTAATTTCAACGAAATATCTCAAATGTAATTTCATTTGCCTACGAGGCTTAATTATTTTCGTCACATTTCATTTTTTATTGATATTTCTTTTCCATAATTTTTATTTTCTTCCTTTAAAATGTATTCTTTGCATTCATTTTTTTTACTTTGATTCATGTAATTTTAATTTTCTTCTCTTTTAATAAAAAAACGCGCTTGAAAATTGATCTATCTTAAGATCTACCTCACGTTTTCTTTTCATTTCTTTCTTTTACTTTTAATGCGTCCCAAGATTCTTTTTAAACCCACCAGCAAAGTAAAGAAGATTAAAAAACCAGAAAATTATGCTTCAATATAATCTAATTTTAAAATATAATATTTATCAATGAATGAACTTTATAATGCATTATTTATTTTATTTCAAAACTTTCTGATTTTTTCAGCTCACTTAATTTTGAACCCCCTTATTTTGGGGGTGTTCAATCTCGTGAGTTGGTCAGTGTTCGATACTAATTACAGTATTGTATGTTTGTTTTGTTTTACGGCATATCAACCTCAGTGGGTCATTTAATGCCGATAAAGTTTTGAAATAAATCAATTCTTAATGGATATACAATTTTTTTATAAAATACATTTTTCTATTTAACCCATAGATGGGACCCTAACAGGTACTACTACTCCGGGTCAGAGTGGACCAGGGAGCAATGGTGATGAAGGGGTGCTCCACATTCCCCAAACCTCCAGAACTGGAACCTCACACATCAGATAGAGTTTAACGTCATTCCCAGGACATGCAGACATGTAGTTGTGTGCTGCCATAAGGGCAATAGGGTTGGGCAATCATATAGGTGCTAGGGCTTGATGTGACAGCCAATTGATTGGAGGGGTCTCTCCGACCGCCCGTCTAGCTCAAGATAGGGCCAAAGTGGAGTATTGCATGTCATGAACTGCTCATCCACCTGGGCTCTATCCTTAAGCATCACGGGTGCCCCCCACGGCCAATAGGTGGCCCCATTGGGGGAGTCTTACCCTCTGCAGAGGTGCAGTCTGCATTCTAACGCCCCAGCCGACAGGGCGGTAATTACAGTATAAATGAAAGGATAAAAGACCGAAGTTGTGAATAGAAAACAATTAAGAGGAATATTCCATGAGAAAATAAGTACCGAAAATCGGAAAATAAAATGTAAAAAATAAATAGATAATTTTTTTGAGATTTCTTTTCATTCATTTCGATAATTAATAATCTTATAAATGAAAAAAAAAAAATACATCGATATTTTTCTGCTTAAACAAGGGGCGGGTGGGCGAAATTGTCAATAATTTTCTTCAAAACTTATACTTTGTTTGACTAAAATAAGGTTTGCATTAAATAGTATTCATTTCTAGAATATAAAAATATAACATTTTAAACTTGACATCAGAATATTCATTTTTTAATGAATTTAATATATTAATTTTTCATAGCAGAAACACTTAATTAAAGTTTTGAAATAAAATAACTGATGCATTATAAAATTCATTAATTGATAAATAATACTAAAATTTCATTAAAATCGGATAATTCTCTGATTTTTGGTAATTTTTAAAAAAATCGCTAATGTTACATTAATTTTGTAAACACGCCATTTTTAAAGAGCGTTTATTGGCCAAACGCGATTCAAATTGATCCAAAAATGTTTTAAATGTATTAAAAATATATTATATGTGTAATATTATTTGCTTTATTATTGATGTCATTATGGTACTACTTATCGATTTAGATAAAAGTTTGACCTTAAATAATCGATTTAATTAATTCTAATCCGTTTTAAAAAACATTAGCAGACATTAGCAGACGATTTTTGGATACTTCTACTCTAAGGGTTTTAATTTCAACTTAAACTACACTGGCTGCATTTCGTCCTATCGTGACGTTGACTTGATGACGATCTTTCAAAGATAACTAAAACAATTTTAGAGGGAAGTGGTGTTTGCTTACGATAAAATACATGTAACTAACAACTATTCTATTAAAGTAAATACGTACATAAAATCATTTCATTGTATTAATTAATGAAGCGAAATTAAAAAAAATTAACCTCCATATTTCCCTTTTAAGAAATTAGATTTACACAAAAAAATAATTTAAACCGATAACAAGTGGGGTCAAAGTTAAGTGACTTGAGAAAAAAACCCAGAAAGTTTTGGAAATAAAATAACTGATGCATGTGTAATACTTTTTTGGTACGGCATATGCTTACTCGATCGGGTACAGCCAACTACGTCATCTTTAGACACGCCCAGAAACGTTTACCAGTACAACTTATCTCTTTGCTTAGCTATACGGCGTAGAATGTCTTTTTGATAGCGAAAAAAAGAAAAAAAGAAAAAGTTTTACTTAAAATTAAACAATTTTTTTTACTTTTAAAACGTAATATTTTTTTAGCATAGAAAATTGATAGTTTTAAATACAAAAAACAACTTTGAATCATTAAATTTCTGGTTCTACAAATATTTTTTCCTTAGTTACGAATTTTATTTTATTTGCATTTATTTATAAAAATAAAAAAATGAAATTTTTATGTAATTCTTTTATTAACAATTATTTTTATTGTTCCCCCTTTGAACCTATATTTAAAAAAAAAAAAAATTATTAAAGTAATTTAAATAAAATCTATCTTAAAACTTGACATTCAATGTAGAATCGAGATTTATTTAATCTATCTAAAAGTACAATTAAAAATGCCCAATTATGCACAACATATTTCTCGAGATTTTATATATTTAAGAATCATCACAAACGAATGTGCTTTTCATTTTTCGAAAGACTTTCAGAGTTAGGGATTGACATAGTTTTCCAACCATTTTTACTTAAAAATACACAGATTTCCACTCTTGGTACAGTAACAACTGGTTCATTGCACATGTACTTGCGTGTTATTTTATCTTGCGTTTCTTGGCTATGCAGTGGAACATCGCTATGTAAAATTTTAAATGTTATAGGCTCCCATAGTTTTTAAACATTCTCACTGATGTCTTCATACTTAAAATGTTTAAAAAATCGTTTATTCCACTTTTAATTTGTCAGTCCAGATATTTGTACTGGGAACATCTTTTTTAACCCCATGAAATATTCTACACACCGGGTCTATCGATGATCTTAAATATATTTTTCATTTTTGGATGCTACACAAAGTACGAGTAAGGATCGAACTCACGTACTCTAGTTTACCAGATTTTTCCACTTTTTCTTGCCTTACAGAGATTTTTTTCGTAAGATTTATTAAAGAATTTAAAACGTTAGACTTGAATATATCTTGGAAAAATGAGAAAGTCAATTCGAAAGTATCTTACTCCCCCTCCCCCTAAAATTTAGCCAGTATAATATTCTGTATTTTATTTTGCTAACATATATTCGGAATTATATCAAATTGATTCATTCTCTAAAAATTACCAATCAGCTGAGAGCACAGCAAATGTGATTCTATGTAATTTATCATTCATATATATCTGAAGTTTTGATTTTATTATATTTTTCTTGCTATATTAAGAATGTCCGAATGTAATTTAAGTAACTCAGATTTTATTTTAAATTAATTTCCAGGTTTACAGTTTTGACACTTTATTTTTTACCAATTATGTAAAATATTTGTTCTATCTATATGACTTATTATCCTGAAAGTTCTATTTTATTTTTGGAAGGAATTTGAATATAATTTTCTGACTCTTCAAATACAGGCAAAAAAATTTTAGAATTATTTTCTTAACTGAACTGAATTATTACATGC
Source organism: Doryteuthis pealeii (assembly GCA_023376005.1). NCBI lineage: Eukaryota > Metazoa > Mollusca > Cephalopoda > Myopsida > Loliginidae > Doryteuthis > Doryteuthis pealeii. The sequence continues at coordinate 81,382,887 of CM042151.1, read as the reverse complement.
AATTCAATCTTTTGAAATCTACAACACTCAAAATTTAGAATCCAGATGCTATTTTGACTCTTGTTTATACACTGATGATATAGATTTGATTTTATACAAATCTTTACTGCTATCAGTAACTCAAAACAGTTACGATTAAAAATTGGTAATGAATATATTTACATGTTATATTTAATCAATAACAAAATAAACTTTTTATTCTAAAATTATATATGGACATATCAAAATTGAGGATTTAATACTTTTTGCATTTCATATAATCTAAAAATAAAACTGTTTATTTAATTGTATATGATTCAAGGTTTTATAGAAAACATAGAATGGGTCATAGTTTATTTTCAAAAGAATTTCCTCGAAACATTTAGAAAATGCTCCGCGATATTTTTGTGACGGTAAATTTAATTTGCTTTCCAATATGGCTGTTGAAATTAACTTTTTTTTTCGTATCATCTAACGATAAAAAATATTCATTAAATTGTATAGTTGTAGAGTTTTTAATAAAAAAAAAACTGGGTCATAATCTATTTAAAACAGTATTTCATAGTTTTAAAACTTTTAGAAAATGGTCTGAAATATTTTTGAGGTGGTAAACTTCTTTTGCTTTCCATAATAGCAGTTGATATGAAAGTTAAAAACATCTTTTTATATGTTAATATTTTTTATGCGTTTTATGATTTATAAGGAAAATATATTAATGATACTTCTATACGAATCTAAATAAAAATAATGTGGCTTGAAAAATATCGATTTTATTTGAAATCAAAAGCAGAAAATATTTTTAGTCAACAGTGCTAAGAATTAATTAATGAAATATACGGAATTATCAGAGTCTGAAAACAAGATTCCTTTAACTAAATAAGATAGATTTAACCAGTGATAACTCAAATTTATTCACTATAATATCTGAATGATTTAATTGTTTCCACGCATTGATCTATTCTGACTCGTGTTTCTTATTTATCTTGAATCGTGTCCGCATCTGGTTGCTTTGATCGTCGTAATTTCCGCCCATTTTCAGTGTCTTTAGTATATGGTTACCTTTTGGAAATGACGAAACAAGCCTTTTATTAAAACCATGCAGGTAGATTGTTCACATTCTGACATCCATACAATAAAAATTCGATTCCATTTAGTCCCTTCGCCATTGTTATATTACTTTTCTGTCTCTTCTACTTGACATCTAATAGAACCAATTGATGGAATTCAATTTTAAACTCCCTTCTTAATTGATTCAAGGCAATCATATGATGTTCATATTTTTGCTTGACGGAAATTCTTTAATTTTTTCTATCCTGAAAAATTTATCTAAAATAAGTCATATTATAGGCGTTTTTTAAAAAATTCTTAAACATGATTAGTTTCAATTTCGTAAAGGACAGTTTTCAAAAAAGAATAATAAATCAAAACATCTATAATATATATATATATATATATATATATATATATATATATATCTATTATAATGGAGATTTTGCTTTTCTGTCTGTAACCGAAACTATATCACTACTCAAGTCAACAATTCCCTTTGTTATTTACGTCACATTCTCCATGATTTTATTCTTATTTAAACCTCAATTTCTTAATAAAATTGTTTTACATTATTAATACTGTTAATCATACCTACAAATAAAAATATGCAATTGTATTTATATATACACTAAAATAGCAGTTTACAGTGTGAACAGGAAGGCTAATTTGCATATTGAAATTAAAAATTGATTTTACTAAATATGTGCTTATATTGTTGATTTTTAATTGTATGGTTTTATCTTAATGAATATGATCAAAAATCTCTTCAATAAATCTTTAAAGAAATCGATAACGAGAAGAAATAATTCTGATTTATTCTTTACTTCCTATTTTAACTAAGTTATTAAATTAGGAAAATTTAGCAATGAAAGACGAGAGTGATAGAAGTGTAAGTTTCAGTTGTTCTATTTTTCGATATACACCCCTCTGTTCCAAATCTTTTTATCTTGCATCTTATTTAGTTTCATTAGCCTTTCTAATTTAATATATTCTATTACATTAAAACTTAAATACTTGCACCGGAGGGTGCATATAATTTGCTAGTATATATAAATAAGATAAGGAAATAAAAAAATAAGAATAACTTCTTCTTTTGTTTTTAATCGTACATAATTGAAAACAATATTAATTATTCAGTTCGTATTATCGTGTGTCTACCCCTCCCCACCGGACAAAAACAGTGTCAAGTCATTTTTCTTGTGAAGCATGTGGTTGCATTTTCACAGAATTCGAATTGAAAAGCACACATGCATAACCACTGGGGAAGAACCATTCTCATGTGAAGTATGTGGATCAAAATTTTCAAAGACTACCCATTTAAAAAGCCACATGAGATACACACAGGAGGGAAACCTTTTCTTGTCAATGTGTTGAATCCTGTCTTTTCAGGAATTCAGTTTAAAAAGGCATCATGCTCAAATACATCACTAGGAAGAAACATTTACGTGTCAAGTGTGTGGATCCGCAATTTTCTAGATAATTCCAATTTAAAGCATGTTGCAAATACACACAGGTGAAAACCATTTTCTTGTTCATGTGTGTAGGATCAGCATTTTCAAAAATTCCACTGTAAAAATCACATGAGAATGTAGGACACACAGGTAGGAGAAACATTTTTATGTCAGTGTGTGGAATCAAATTTTCACGGATGTTGTATTTAAAAAAGAATCCATGCAGATGCACACAGGAGAGTAACCTTATTCTTATGTGGTTTTCTCTGAATATGGCCTGTAACTTGACAGAAAATATTTTGCAGAAGGTTCTAGTTAAAAAATTTATTTTGAAACATTTCAAGACATTTAGTGGACAGAATAATGTTTGTGGCAGAGGTCTAATTAAAAAAATTTCTTTTGAAACTTTCAAGACATTTAGTGGACAGAACAATATTTTGGCAAGAGGTCTAGTTAAAAAATTATTTTGAAACATTTCGAACGACATTTAGTGGAAAGAACAATATTTTTGCAGTTGGTCTAGTTAAAAAAATTTATTTTGGAAAATCATTTCAAGACATTTAGTGAAGAACAATATTTTGCAGAGGTCTAGTTAAAATTTTATTTTGAAAACATTCAAGACATTTAGTGGAGCGTAGAACAATATTTTGCAGGGTCTAGTTAAAAAATTTATTTTGAAACATTGTCAAGACATGTTAGTGGACAGAACAATATTTTGCAGAGTCTAGTTAAAAATTTATTTTTGCAAACATTTCAAGTACATTAGGTGGACAGAACAGATATTTTGCAGAGGTCTAGTTAACATAAATTTATTTTGAAGACATTTCAAGACATTTAGTGGACGAAACATATTTTGCAGAGGGCTAGTTTAAAAAATTTATTTTGAAACATTTCAAGAACATTGTTAGGTGGACAGTAACATTTGAGAGGGCTATTAAATAAATTTTATTTTGAAACATTTCAAGACATTTAGTGGATGCTGAACAATAATTTTTTTGCGAGAGGTGTCTAGGTAGAATTTATTTGAAACATTTCAGACAATTTAGTGGGACAGAGACTGGGGAGATTTGATTTTGTGTTGCAGAGGTCTTAATTAATTTGATTTTGAATAACATTTCAAGACATTTTGGAGCAGAACAATATTTGCAGGAGGTCTAGTTAAAAAATTTATTTGAAGACATTCAAGACATTTCAGTGGACAGAAATTATTTTGCAGAGGTTCTAGATTAAATGAAATTTATTTTGAACTGTGCCAAGACATTTATTGATCAGAAGCAATATTTTGCAGAGGTCTAGTTAGAAAATGGTTTATTTTGAAACAATTGTCTAAGTACATTTAGTTCGGACAGAACAAGTAATTTTTGCAGAGGTAGTTTAAAAATTTGATTTTGAAACATTTCAAGGATCATTATGTTGGCAGAGTAACTTAGTATTTTGCAGAGGCTAGTAAAAAAATTTATTTTGAAACATTTCAGACATAGTGGCAGAACAATATTTTGCAGAGGTCTAGTTAAAATGTTATTTTGAGAACTTAAGAACATTTAGTGGACAGACATATTTTAGCCAGAGGTGCCTAGTTAAAATTTATTTTTGAAAGCATTTCAAGACAGTGAGTGACAGAACAATATTTGTCTCAGAGGTCTAGTTTATAAATGTTTTTTGTGAAGTTTGTCATAGACATTGTAGGTGCGACAGGAACAAGTAGTTGTTGCAAGAGTCCTATTTAGAAAATTTATTTTTGAATAAGCTAGTTTTCAAGACTTTAGTGGCTTTGTAGCGCCAACGACTTTGTTTATAGATGCTGGTCCAGAGATGCTATGAGATAGGATTTGTCTGTTTGTGCCTTGATGACATGAGGGTCTAAGGAGTTGCAGTAAATATGAATATCCTATATATCAAGTGCCGTATTTCCCAGGGAGTTAGTGCAAAGAGAATATGTGCATATCTCAGGCTCAACTAAATGCATAAAAGCTATCAGGATTCTGTGTGTTTCTCATTGTATATTTGGATAAAAGTTGGTTTAAGTAAAGTGTCAATTGATATCTACTATCTGGTGTATGGATTCCTTTTGTCTGTTTTGTAATAATGGTTGTTTATTCTGTTATGAAATTGAAATATTCCTGAATTAAATGGATGGGAATCATCATATTTTTTTGATTTTTATGTATTGTTTTAATCGTGGCAATGCTAGTTTTTATATTTTTAAAATTTCTAGATTTACCTCTGCTGTATGTTTAATTGTAAGTTCTGCTGAAACCAAAGGATGTTCTTTGTTTATTATAGTATATAGGGTCTATATTTAGGTATATAGTAGTATTATAGTTACATAAGTCCTATTAGTAAACCCTTGCAGTAGGAAATATAATAAAGAAATAAACTGGCAAATAGTTTGTTATGATAGAATAGTCCTACCAACTTCGAACCTGGGTGAAAAAAAAGCAAAAAAGAAAAGACCAAGCGGGTCATAGGCCAACCAAAATAATGCGATTAAGCATTAAAACCTTGGTGAGCAAAGAAATTAATATTAAGGAAAGTAAACATAAATAATATATATATTAGTATATATATAATAGTATAGTTCTGCTAGGATTGTCTAAGGCTAAAATGGTGAAAAAGTCTTCGATACCTTAAGTAAGGAGCAAATAATAAGTTAAACTATTAGGCAGATATGCCTACTATTAATTTCACGTGTTAGCTCATCAGAGCAAGAATCTGACTCTTACGGCTGATTGAGTCGTACTAGCGACAACTATTAGTTAGGTATCTGTGACTCATTAGGTTTAATTCTATAATATAATAGTGTTTTGGATTGCATAAGTTGGGTAGAGTCGTGGAATGACTTGTCACCGAGTTCAAATCCCAGGTACAGGCTGTATGTGGCGATTTCACATAGCGCGTGTATATCTTGGAAGCGGGTTGAACCATATATTCTCCCTCCACTATGGGTAAATAGTGAGGGCTGCAGTGTGGGTGAGTTTGAGCCAGTGCCCTAGGAGAGGGGAATGACTGTGAATCATCAAGTAATTCTCGAGTCATCGTTGATTGGGTTGGTGGTGGGCTTTACGCGTGCACCATTGTCTTTCTGTATCCAACACTGTGCCAAGGCCTCACAACTAGAAAAGAATAACTGTGGTGGTGTTCATTGTATGTGAACCTCAATGCATCGAAAATCGATGAGAGAGTCCATGAAATGATATATATGATTTAGTATATATATATAGTTATATATATATCTTAGAAAGGAAAGGGAATATACTCAAACGCTACCGTAGATTTTCCCATATATAAATTTATTTCGACCAATAATGGGCTATATGTTATGATTTAGGTGAGTTGATTTATTGATGATAGCTCCGCCAACGAATTCGTCTCATGCAGGATGGAAGGATCAGGTAATGGAACCTGATCGTCCGATCTGATGAGACTGGTGTTTGTCGAAATTAAATTTTTATTATGGAATCTACATTGTGTGAGTTTTTCTTCCTTTCTTAAGATATATATTGGTTGAGTTTTTTCCTTTCTAAGAATATATTCTCTGGTATTGAGTCTTTAATCAAGTTTATTTATCATTGAGTCTGCGCTTTAAGTGATTTAAAGATTCCACTGTATTTATACATACTGATCATACAATATATAACAGTGTTATCTTAAGAAAAATTTTCCCCAAACAATATAGAATCTGCTTACTACCAAGTTTTTTTGGATTACCTTCTCATATTATATATATAAATATATCTATATAATGCTAATAGACAAATGTGGTAATAACAAAAAATTATTCTGATACATTGTATCAGAAGTGTTTTTCACAAAAGGCAAAAATAATTTTTTACAATTTAAATAGTGCTATATAAATATTACAATTATATGATGACTCATGACCAAGCGTGGCTGTTTGCATTTCTTAATAGGCGCTAATATTTGGGAAAAATATGATCCTATATATCTCACTTCAGCTATTATGTTAATAGTAGGAACAGACTTTGACGTTGCTCGTTAATTCGCCTTGGATAAGATACCCGGTACTAGGAGAAAGAAAACTCCTTGAATTCATAACCTGTGTATTTTGTGTTCACATCCTGCTCAGTTTTGTTTGTTTTGTTTTGTTTTACAGAGCAATCAACCTCAGTGGGTCATTTAATGCAAATAAAGTTTGAGAATAAATCAATTCTTAAGGGATATAGCAATTTTTTTTTAAATAATTTTTTATTAACCCATTAGATGGTAACGCTAACAGGTACTAACCTCTTGGCTGTCAGAGTGTGACCAGGGAGCAAGTGGTATTGGGAAGGGGTGCTCCACATTCCCAAAACCTCCATTAAACTGGATTTCCATGTATCTCTATTCTGAGACTATGGATTAGCGTCTATTGTCTGGGGTTTGTCTCCTTTAGAGCATGGTAGACCCGCAGGAGGTACCGCCTTCAGGCACCCATATGATAATATACCGTGGGGCTTGCCATAAGGGCACATCCTGCTCGTGCGGTGAGGGTTGGGTAATATATATAATAATAGACAATTTTCATTTTTGTTCAAAAAACCGAAAGATGGTGATTAACGGTTATTCATTGGTTCAGGTTTTCAACAAATAGTATTCAGATAAAATGTATAAATATAAAACAAAATTCTAATTTCTCTGATAAGATAATAGTGCAAGAATTCTTGTTCATGACATAGCTAGTGTCAGTGCTACTAGAGTGTGTGTTTGTCGATCTACGTTGTGACGTAAGGAAAATAGGTATGAGAAAGCTGCACAATGGTGTCATATTGAAGTAAATCCAAATAAGATTTATTTTCTTGGGCCTGCTAGGCAGGCTGATTAGCATAAGAGCCCATTTTTACATTGGCAAAAAATGTGTGATCCCATCGGGCTTATTCACCTTTGTTGTTTGCCCTCAGTGCGCACTTGGGCATAACTGGCAGTCCCTGCCTTTTTTATGTCAAGAGGTATGGTTGTGTAGATGCCTGTGAGGGATGGTAGCCTGAAACAACGCAATTTATTTACCTCTCTGACTGATCAGAGCTGATGTTCCTGGGCCGGAAATCCAGAGTTCCAAGTAAAGACTGATTCCAGTGGAGACTGCTGGAGGAAGCAAGGAAGACACACATGGATGTTCCCTGTGACATTTACACATTGACTACAACCCCGTGGTTCTGACATAGGCGAAAAACGAAATTAACGCCACGTCTGTGCAGACTTGATGCTGTCAAGAACTTGCCAGTTGAGTGATGACTGAGAGAGAGAGTCATGAGAATCCATGCTGTTGAGCTACAATTTGTAATGATGATGCGAGATTGATTGAGTGATCGTTAAGGGTTGTCTAGTTTTCTTGAAAACATAAGAAAAATAACTAACAAAAAAAATGTTGTTGGGGTTACTAATCGAAATGAATTATCTTCTCTCTCTTGATGGTCTCATCATTGCGAGAGGTGCGAGGTATGCTGACGACAGTGAGGGAACTTTGATTCGCTAGTCTCTTATTCACTTCAGACCCGCGAATGTAAAGATTGGTCTAGATGACGCGCAACTGCCCCTAATCTTAGGTTAGGGGGTCTGTGAGCTCCTACCTAACCTCTACAGAAGTCCTTTATCAGAACATTCATGTATGCTGTTCTTTAATATACCTTTGTCTGCTGTGTTCATTATATGTACGCTTTGTGTATATCTTTCTCTTGATGTGGTTGTTCCGTGGAGCTGTAAGGAATATGAATATATGGTTTATCGCTTCTTTGTGTTGAATCTTGTGTGTCGGAGTTAGTGGTTGTTTTATGTTATTGGACAAGCATGTAGGGTTGGATGTGTGTGTAGGTGCTCGTTGGGGTCTGAGTATGTTGTGTTACTGTTTTAGCCTTCCACGTTTATTATACCAAGCTTCATGTTTATAATGTGTTGCTATCAAGTTTTTGTGTTACTGTGCCACGCTAGAGTAGATTATCTGCTGCTATTGATGTGGAGAAGAAAACAAAAGCAATAAAGGGAATAATTTATAGTCACTGTAAAGAAAATTAGTCAATAATTTTTAAATATATAGGAAATCTGGGAGAATATGTCAAGCAAAATTGCGTATCTAACACTGGTCGTCAGTTACTCTTCTTAGCTATTCTACGTCAATTTGAACAATGCTTTGTTGTCTGGATGGTCTAAATTCTTTCCTCTGATTTTCCTTCCTCCTAGTCTTGGTTTACGCTTTTAGAGAGGGTTTTCCAGTTGCATCCAGGTTATCAATTGGTATCACTTTCACTCTCAATTATACAGCTTTTTTCAATTCTCTAGCAAGTTTCAGGTATTTGTCTATCTTTTAGTTTTCTTTCATCTTCATTCCTGTGATCTGCTGGAACTGAAAATTTACCAGGTTGGACAAGGTTATCTTTTTTTTTGTTAATCAACTACGAGGTCTGGTCTTCTAGATGGAATAAGTACATCCATCTCTATTATTATATTATTATTATTATTATTATTATTAGAATATATGCAACCCTCCAGATGCAGTCTGTTAAGTTTAATAGAAGGCTAATGAAACTAGATAGAGATACAGATAAAAAATATTCTTAAAAAAAGGATAATAACAATTAATAATAACTATAATAACAAATAATTTTAAAATGTCATGACATTTTTAGCAAAAATTCAGTATTCTTTGAAGATTTGACTTGATTTTTCATAGCGTATTTTTTAAAACAGGTAGTCATAATGTTTTGTTTTTGCTACGGTTAAATATCAATTGAGGGGTTTAGAATGGTGCAAAAATGTAAACATTGTTTTTCGTTCATAATTTTCATTATTTCCGTAAGCTGCAAAAATTCTTTAAAATTCACCAGGATTTTTTTTAATGCTTCCTTTTTTGAATGGTATAGAAATTTTGAAGATGATATTAACCTTTATTCAAATTTATATTGTGTTAAATATAAGGGGTGTAATTTAACACGACGGATTGGACATCCCGTAATAGAGTGCCATTATGTCACTACTTTTCGACTAAACCAAAAATGTGAGTTGTTTAAAATTATCCATTTTTATAATTTAACTCGGTTTTTTTTCGTAAGTATGTTTATGTGTATCGCTAAATTGGTGGGGCACCTATAATATGGTTAGTAGCTCGCCTTAGACGGTTGTGTGCAATAGAAGTGAAATTAAATTATTAAAGAGAAATGTGCGCATGCTCAGTAAAACGGAAGCGAGGCCATCATGAAAAAGTTAATCACGTATCGAGTGTTTATACGTTTAACACGATATTTATTTAGAACATTTATCAAATCAAAACATTCATTTTCACTTGGCCTGGAACTGAGTAACATTTTCAGAGTATCAACATTGGGTTTGCTTTCCGATAGAAAAAAACCAGAAGATTTTTTGTATTTTTACACTGACGTTTGATGAGTCCTATTTTTCCGATGGTTACATAGGGTAAGTGGTTGTGGTTGTTGTTCTATTTACCTATGTAAACACTATGTAATTTTAATGCTCATGTTCATATCTATGAATTAATAGGAGTTGTACTGTGTCACGTTTAACACGATATTTGTTTAGAATATTTATCATCAAAACTTTCCTTTTAATTTGGGCCGCTGTAACATTTTCGGTTGTCACATTGGGTTTTGTTTCCAGTAGGAAAATGATTTTGTGTGATTTTTACACAAGATGTTGATAAATTGTTTTTCCGAAGATAGACACAAGTAAATTTATGTTTTATTTTTAAATTATTTACCATTTAAAATCGAATGTGAATTTTTTATGCTGCATTTGTGTATCAAGAAATAATACAATGTGGTGCTTGAAAGGAACGTAATCCTACGTATGTCTCTGCTTGAACTAGTTTTACACACCGGGGGAGTTCCCGTTGTCTTGGCTAACGTGCGGACTGCGAGTAAGTTCAAACTGCAGTCATGCTTTAGGCACTGCCAAAGTTGCCGTAAAATCCGTATTTTTACTGAATTTATTTACCCGCCCCGGGATTGAAAAATTACAAATGATATCAGGAATTATCCAATTTTAATGAAATTTTTCTGTGTTGATTTATCGATGAATGATAGGTACCACAATTTTCTCTGTTAAATTTTCCCCCCCTATACTTTAACACAATGACACTTGCATAAAGGTTAATATTATCTTGAACATTTTGTCATTTGAAAGAAGAAACATAAAAAAAAACTCCTGGTTGATTTATAAAAGAAATTTAGCTTACGACAAAATGAAAAAGTTTATTAATAATGAAAGTCAATGTTTACATAGTTTGCACGCGTTAAATAAATTGAAATTTAACGTAGCCAAAAAGAAGTTATGACTAGAAGCTTTTTAAAAATATTCTATGAAAAATCGAATTAATGTGTCGTGAATTTTCACGAAAATTCCCATAATTTACTTACCCTTTGATGAAAATAGTGTCCGAAATAGTTTTTCCTAGAAATATATTAGGGGAAATATTTTTTTAGAGGTCTATCCCTCCCCATGAGTTTATTTTAAGGAAATATGAAAAAGGAACTGACAAAAAATTGATTTTTACTTTTTTCTATAAAAGATAAAGTCTGATAGTATTTATATTGTCAGAAGATTTTTTTCCGAAAGTTTTCCTAGTGGATGCAATAGTTTGTTTTAGTAAATAAGAACCAAATGAATACAGATTCTACTTTAAGAAAAGTGTCAATGTAAGAGAACTGACCCTGTGATGTTCAAAAGATTGACTGTTTTGAGAACTTATTGTGTTCTAAGATAATGGTGAGTAAGTGTGTTTTCACAATTCTGGGAGGATATTTGAATTGAGGATTACTATTTTTCCTTTGTAACAGACTCTTTGATGTTTTTATTTCTGTTTTTGCAGGAAATTTTTTTTTTTTTTGTTGAGAGTTTAAAAAGATTTTACATTTGTCGTTCCTAAACGGGATCGGACATGATGTATGTGTGGTACCTTTAATGAATGTGTTAAGTCAATGCTGAGGCCGTATTTTGTATTTGTTAAAATTTTTTGATTAGTTGTTTTTCAGGATGTGTCATGTATTTGGGATCTGCCCACCCTCTTATTTTTCTTGTTGTGTTAGAGATATGTGGGTGGGGTTTATTATTCAGGCACTGCCAAAATATGCCTTGTTTCGATTTTGAACAACAGAATTAGGAATTTTCAAAGATCGATTTTTGTGTAAAATCTGTGTCTATATATGAACATTCAGTAAGGAAAGCAAAATTTGTATTACGAATGTATATTAGTTTTTTATACATTTTATTGCAGTCTAATAACTGATTGAAATATTTTTTTTTATAATCTGGAGAACATCAATTCTTGGGGTAATATCTTACGAATCTAAAAATTATCTATCTTTCATGATACAGGATTTATCAAATTTGATGATAAACAGCTAACAATAAGCTGCAAACATATTAGTGAGCTTCAATTTCCCAGTTGCACTATCACTTTGGACTAATACCCTTGGTAAAGTTATGAGAGCCGCTGCACTGTCAAAGTATGCGTTTAAATAGGTGTACTAGTCTGTGGACTTGGCTTTCCTGGTCTTCAGCAAGTGATGGTGTTTTGGTATTAAGTAATACTTACGTGATAGCGGTTTGAATATTGTTAGAATGAATAGAGACCACCACCATTATAAATTTGTTGAGGAAATGGAATGTTTTACTTTATTTTTCATTGTTTGATGTAATTTTTAAATAAATTCATCTTTATTTGGCAGATATCAATCTAGAGAGAATAGCAATTTTCAATTGGAGAGCAACAAATATCACAAGAAAAGTATGAATTGTCCAATATGTGGGACTGTATTTTAAATGATTTCTGGCTTGTTTTTGAGTTAGGATGTTTGCTTTATAAAGGTACATAACGCAGACCAACGTCCATATAGAAACACACAAAGGAGAAATTTCTTAGACATAAATCAAACATTTTACTCAACTATATTTGGAGGTATACATCATGCAAACACAAAAATGAAAGCAACCTTGACATTCTGAAGTGGGTGAATCAGGTTTTAAGAATTCTAAATGCAAATACAGAAAGGAGAGAAATCATTTTCTTGTCAGTTTGTGGAAGTATTTTTCACTAACTATATGGGTTGAGACACATGCGAAAACATAGTGGTGAGAAACCATTCTCATGTCATAAAGTGTGTGGATTAGCATTTTCACAGAAGAGCATTTTAAAAAAGTCACAGTACGCAAACACAACAGGTGAGAACATTCTCATGTGAGTGTGTGGATCAGCATTTCACAGAAACCCAATTTAGATAGTCACATGCGAAATCCACACGGGAGAAAAAAACATTTTCATGTGAAGTGTGTGATTAGCATTTTCAACAAGCTCTGGTTGAAAAGCCACATGGAAAACACACTGGGGTGAGAAAACCATTTCTCCCTGTCAAGTGTGTGGATTAGCATTTTTCGATGATAGAGCAATTTACAAAAACAGCATACGCCGACACTACGCACAGGTGAGAAACCATTCCCTTGTAAAGTGGTGTGAATTGCATTTTCAACAGAAGTCCAGTTAGATAGTCACATGGCGAATCCACACAGGAGAGAAGCCATTTTCAAGTGGAAGTGGGTGGATTGCATTGTTCAGCAAACTCCGGGTTGAAAGCACATGAGACATACTTGGTGAGAAACCATTCTCATGTCAAGGTGTGTGGATTAGGCCTTTTTCGATGAAGACCAATTTAATTAAAACATATTCGCATACCACTCGCGGTGAGAAACCATTTGCAATGTTCAAGTGTGTGAATTAGGATTTTCACACAGAAGCAGTTAAGATATCCAATACGAATCCACACAGGAGGAGAAACCACTCTCTTCTCTTGTGAGTTTGTGGATTAAGGCATTTCGCAGGGGTCTGCCCTTTACAACCCATATGCGAACGCACACAGGTGAAGAAACCATTCTCCTGTAAGTGTGGGTGGATTAGCCTTTCACAGAGGGTTCCAGTGTAAGCAACACATGCGAATACACACAGGTTTAGAAATATTACTGATGCAGTGTGGTGGATCAGTATTTTCTCAGAAGTGAAGTTTAAAACTCAACATGCCATACATAACGGAAATAAACGAGTTTTCTGCAAATATGTGGAACAGCATTTCCAACAAACTCTGCTTTGAAAGCCATATACAACACAGAGGAAGGAGACTTCTTGATTTCTAAAAGATTTTTAAAGAAATTTGAAAAAAAAGAACGAGCATCATTTTCCATATCAAATTTGTGGATTAAGCTTTCACAGAAGAGCTATTGTACAAAGTCACATGCGAATACACACAGGAGAGAAACCATCGTGGGTAAATTCTGGAGGAAGTGCGTCCCGTTCCTGCCTCAAAATTGCTAACCCAGTGGCTATCAAACTAACAAACGCAGCTTGTCGGTAATTTTTGTTTATTTCATTGTTAAAGTTGTTTAATTCTTGGTTTAGATATGAAGATTGGATGTATAGTTTGAAGTAGACTGAGATAGATGATAAACAAAACAAAATAATATAGATTAGATACAAAAAATGGATAGGATAGATATATGTTTTGACAAGTAAATGTATTTGGGGGAGTCCGCTTCTTTTTTTTGTCGTAATTCTTGTTATTTAAACTAAACAAGAACTTCAACAAACAGAATAAAAAGAAATCTAGTATTTAAAGTAATATAGATAAATATTGAGCAATTGAGATAGATAGATATGAAGATGGACTAGTTTTGAATAGAACTGAGCTGGGTCGTTATTTTAATAGTCACGCGGGTAGCAATTTTTGAGCCAGGAGACTGGATGCACTTCCTCATAAATTACAACCATTCTATGTATAATGTGTAGATTAGCATTTTCACAGGGTTCTAATTTAGATGTCTCATCCAATACACACAGGAGAGAAGACTAAAACAACTCCTTGCTAGGAACCCCAGGGATAGTCTGTAGGAATCTCATTAGTGATCAAATCAAGATAAGATCTCTACCAACAACAGATAAAAAAAAAAACACCCAGTAAAAAAAAGTGGATTGGCACTGTAACGGAGGCCAATAAACAAGATAAAAACATAACCAAATAAATTGTCAGCAAAAAGTAGCTCATTTCAAGAACATTAAACCCAAAATTGACATTATTCCAAATTTCTGGCTGCATTCCATGGACCCCTATACTAATGGCATTCAATAGAACCATGGGTGATGAAGAGTTCCTGAATGGCTCACTGTTGGTAATAGATTTTTCTACCTAAGAACCAAGAGACCGCATCTAACACAAATACAGACTATCTGCTGCTTCCAATGACATACAAGTGGCTGGACACACACACTGAACACTTAGCCGAAGGCAATTACTTTGAAAATGAGCAGAAAGAATTTGCCAGAAAAAAAACTTGTCTTCAAAGAACAAATTCTTGTAAAGAAAACATTCTGGAGTACTGCCAGGAGAAAAGATAATCCTATTAATCTGGCCTGGATTGACTCTATAGGAAGTCATTTGAGCGTGTGTCTCATCCTGGATGCTTAAATTTCCAGAACTGTACAATGCCCATGAGGACATAAGATAATTCCTACCAGAGACAAATGACCAGATGGCAACAACATGATCACATTATATCGCATAGAAGGAAAAAATCCAGACCCCACATTAGGATCCAGCATGGTATTTTCCAGGGAGTCAGCTGTCAGCTCTTCTCATTTTCCTCACTAATGATCCACTCAGCAAAATCCTTGAATGATGTAAAGCTGGATATAACCTCAGTAAAGGCAGAAGGAAATACAATGCTTGAAAGATAGACAAAAGACAGAGAAGGTAGAAAAAGAATGCATCAACCACCTTAAAAAGATCCCTCAAATAAGAATACACCAAAAAACAAAATAAGCTGCCATCAAACAGCTTTCAATATGTAATTTGGGGTTTGGTATTATTGACTTGTCACAATGTTGAGTTACATTAATGGGCTTCATACCAAAAATTAGGAAATGCTAACCATGTATAAGGTTTTTCCTACAACATACAGTGTATGGATAGAATATACCTACCAAGAAGACAGGGCAGTTTTAGGCATCATGAAATTACAAATAGCAGCTATCATGAACATCTCCATCCTAAAAAGATCATTAGGATACAAATAACTATTGATAAATGGAACCAAGTGTTAACTACGCAGGCAGCAGGGGCCCTTGGCTTCTAGAAAATTGTTAAAGAAAAAAAAAGAGAGAGAAACCATTTTCTTTTGTCAAGTGTGTGACAGTAATTTATTTTAGATTAATTTCCAATTTTTAAAAAAAAAGCAGATGACAGAACTGGATTTTTCCAGAATTTATTCATTTTCTTTCAAATACCCTGGTAGTACCGACATGGAGAGCAAACATTGTGCGTCAATCACTATTTCGGTAATGCGTTTGACAAACACAAGCATATGTATTTCATTGAACGTTTCTTTTTGGATCAATAAATTTTCACCATATATGATATATAAAATCCCTTGGAAAAATACATAAACTGGAACTATTTTTTCTCTAGTATGTGCATTGAAAATTAGAATCATTGTCCTTTTAAAAAGACATATGGAATGCTGACAGGAAATTAATCATAAATTTTTTTAGGTTTACTGTTAGATTTAAAAGACATGAAAATATACTTGAGTAAGAAACATCCATCTTGATGTACATGTGGACTCTCTTTACAGTAAATTAAATTCAATATGCACTTGAGAGAAAATGTGCAGAGCATTTTTCACAGAGTGATTATGGTGTGTTGTAAGGAGAAGATAGTGGTGACAAATGGATTGACATACCTTATATTTGGTCTCCAAAGTTAAAAGTGACTGCTTTGATGAAGAATCAGCGTTGCCGCTGTATAGAATCAATCCATTTGTTAATTATCAACAATAAATCAATCTTTTAATTCAGTCTTAATCATTTCTTTGTACTAAAAGTTGTCATTATCTATGATTTGTTGTTGGTCTTTCAATCTGAAGGTGGTTATGTATGTGTCTGGTGAGTCTGTGTGTGTATGATGTGTGTGTTGGTTGTTGGTTTATTTTATGATGCACTCTGTATTGACCTCAGTTCTGTTATTGTTTTGCAGGAATAGTTTGGCTATTAATATTGCTTTCTTTGATTCTCAAATGCACCAAAAACATCAAAATACATAAAAATTAGTATTATCTGCGTTATTGCGTGACTATTGTGCCCCATCTTCATTGTATTTGTACAATGTTTCAGTCCGATATGCCCTCCGGCCTTCTTTCAGGTATTTTTTTCGAACTCGGAAACTTCCTTGTAAATACCTGAAGAAAGCTGGAGGGCATATCAGGCCCGAAATGTTTGTACAAATAACAATGAGGATGGGGAAAATAGTCCGGAATAACGCAGATAATACTAAATTATCAAGCCTCATCTCAAACATTCAGAGAAATGTACATAAAAATTGTCATTATCTATGATTTGTTGTTGGTCTGTGAGTGTGAAAGTCTGTTATGTATGTGTTGGAGTGTCTGTGTGTGTGTGTTGGATTTGGTTCATTGTTGGTTTTATGTATGATGAACATCTATTGATCTCAGTCTGTATTGATTTTTCAGATAATTATATGTTCTTTGATCTCAAATAACTCCAGGAACAACAATAATTGACAACATTCCACTGGACTTGCTAATGGACAAATCTGCCTACCATCATATCACCTCCTGTGCAGACAAATAAAATAGGGGTAGACCAGGACTCAACAGGAAATGGCCTAAGTGCCATCACAAAAGAGTGAGGCACCTACAAGTTAACCAAGCATGCTTGCTATAGTTAAATACTTTAAAAAGTTGAGTTTTAAGTGACTTTTTGGTTGAAGCATTAGCTCTGCACTGCATTAAATAAATTGTTATTATCAACATGTGAGTTCATCTTGTAATCAGTCTTAATAATTTTCTTTGTACATAAAATGTAGACACACACTAATTGCTGACTTTGTCCAATATCTAATTTAATAAAAGATATAATAAAAAGATATTAATTGAATGTGCTTAAAACTTTTGATGTAACCGGAACCCTTGTAGAAAGATAGGCTTGGTTAAATATCTGGTCTGGTTATTTATTTGTTAAGGCTTTTCACATTTGTGGGGTTATTTAATGCCAAATCCACTGTTTTGTAGAAGAAATGGTAGCAGTATTTACCCATTCAATGGGGGTATGGATAGGGTTCATAAGTTTTCGAAGGATATTGCGCGAAAGGGAATATAAAGGTGGACGGGAAATCAACTCGCATACTACAAGTCTTTGTCCAACACGTTCAATAATTAAAAAACAAAAAAATTTTTTTAACTACATTTCAAAGTGCAACTAAAAAGAATTTTTGTCCAAAATTACTTGGATGAGTCAGCATTATAACAATATAAAGTGCTCAACATAAGTATAGCGATCTATTAATATAGTGTGTACAAAAATCACCTACGTCAGTTTTTCACCATAAAGAGGATCTTCACGGGTTAAATCTGAATTAATCAGATATGATTAATTTCAGCTAACTGAGTTCATCAATATCTTGATTAATTCAGTGATTTAACCCTGAAGATCCTTAATGTGAACTCGAGTAGGTTATTTCTGTACACACTAATAGATATATACAATATACATATATAATATATAATATATATAATATATTATATAATAAAAGGTTAAATAAAAAGATGTAATTAAGATGGTGTTGTGGGTGGGGTGTAGAAAATGCTGCACTGCACATCTGCAGAGGGATATGACCTGCCTAATGAGGCCATCTGTTGGCTATGAGAGGCAAACCCATGATGCTGAACGGACAGATCTGAGTGGCTGAGCATCCATGACATGCACACTCCACCTTTGGCCCTTACTTAGGCTAGATGATTGGTGGAGAGGTCTATCCAATCCAATCAGCTTGATCACATCAGCAATAGTGTTGTATATGATTCTTCTGACCCTCTCCAAACAATCAATCTAGCCTAAGTAAGGGCCAAGTGGAGTGCTTGCATGTCATGGACTGCTCAAGTCCATTCAGATTCTTGATCCTTCAGCATGCAATGGGTTGTGCCTTCATAGCCAACAGATGGCATCATTAGGCAGGTCATATCCTCTGGCAGATGTGCAGTCAGCAATTTCTACAGCCCCACCCACAAACCATCTAATTAACATCTTTTTATTTATACTTTTATTATTATATATATATTATTATATATATATATATATATATGTATATTGTATATATTATAGTGTGTACAGAATAACCTACTCGAGTTTCACCATAAGGATCTTCAGGGTTAAATCCACTGAATTAATCAAGATATTGATGAACTGCAGTTAGCTGAAATTAATCAATATCTTGATTAATTCAGTGGATTTAACCCTGAAGATCCTTATGGTGAAACTCGAGTAGGTTATTTTTGTACACACTATATAATAGATCCGCTATATTATGTATTGAGCACTTTATATTTGTTATAATGCTGACTCTCCAAGTAATTTTGGACAAAATTTCTCTTTAGTGTGCACTTTGAAATGTAGTTAAAAAATTTTTTTTTTTTTTTAATTAATTTGAACGTGTTTGGACAAAGACATTGGTAGTATGCGAGTTTGAATTCCAGTCACGCTAATATATTCCCTTTCGGGCTAATATCCTTCGAAAACTTATGAACCCTTCCATACCCCCATTAATGGTTAATACTGCTACCATTCTTCTACAACAGTGGATTTGGCATTAAAATAACCCACAAATGTTGAAAAGCCATTAACCAAATAAACATAACCAGACCAGATATTTCAACCAAGCTATTTCTACAAGGGTCCGGTTTAACATAAAGTTTAAGCACATTCAATTAATATCTTTTTTATTTATATCTTTTATTAAACATTAGATATTGGACAAAGTCAGCATAGTGTGTGGCTACATTTTATGTACAAAGAAATTATTAAGACTGAATTACAAGATGAACTCAGATGTTGATAATTAACAATTTATTTAATGCAGTGGCAGAGCTAATGCTTCAACCAAAAGAGTCACTTAAAACTCAACTTTTTAAAGTATTTAACTATAGCAAGCATGCTTGGGGTTAACTTGTAGGTGCCTCACTCTTTTGTGATTGCACTTAGGCCATTTCCTGTGAGGTCTGGTCTACCCCTATTTTTTATTTGTCTGCACAGGAGGTGATGATGATGGTAGGTCAGATATGTCCATTAGCAAGTCCAGTGGAATAGTTGTCAATGTTGTTTTCTGTGTATTTGAGAATCAAAGAGCAATATTAATTCCTGAAAATCAATAACAGAACTGAGATCAATAGAGTTATCATACTATAAACCAACAATGAACCAAAATCCAACAACACACACAGACACTCCAGACACATACATAACAGACTTCACACTCACGACCAACAACAAATCATAGATAATGACAATTTTTATGTACAATTTTCTCTGAATGTTTGAGATGAGGCTTGATAATTAGTATTATCTGCGTTATTCGGGACTATTTTCCCCATCCTCATTGTTATTTGTACAACATTTCGGCTGATATGCCTCCAGCTTTCTTCAGGTATTACAAGGAAGTTTCCGAGTTCGAAAAGAAATACCTGAAGAAGGCCGGAGGGCATATGGCTGAAACATTGTACAAATAACAATGAAGATGGGGGACAATAGTCCGAATAACGCAGATAATACTAATTTTTATTATTTGATGTTTTTGGGTGCATTTGAGAATCAAAGAAGCAATATTAATAGCCAAACTATTCCTGCAAATCAATAAACAGAACTGAGGTCAATACAGAGTTCATCATAAAATAACCAACAACCAACACACACTCATACACACACAGACTCACCAGACTACACATAAAATACACACCTTCAGATTGAAAGACCAACAACAAATCATAGATAATGACAACTTTTATGTACAAAGAATGATTAAGAACTGAATTAAAAGATTGATTTATTGTTGATAATTAACAATGGATTGATCTAATACAGGCAACGCTGATTCTTCAATCAAAGCATCACTTTTAACTTTGTGGAGGAACCAATAAAGTGTAATGTCAATCCATTTGTCACACTTGATGCCTTCTCCTTACAACACACCATATATCTCTGTGAAAATGCTCTGCACATTTTCTCTCAAGTGCATATTTTGAAAATTTAATTTACTGAAAAGAGAGTCCCACATGTACATCAAGATTGATGTTTCTTACTCAAGTATATTTTCATGTCTTTTCAAATCTAACCAGAAACCTAAAAAAATTATGATTAATTTCCTGTCAGCATTCCCATTGTCTTTTTAAAAGGAATGATTCTGAATATTTTCAATGCACATATAGAGAAAATAGTTCCAGTCTTATGTATTTTTCCAAGGGATTTTATATATCATATATGGTGAAAATATTGATCCAAAAAGAAACAGTTTCAATGAAGTACATATTTGCTTGTGGTTTGTCAAACGCATTTACCTGAAATAGTGATTGACGCAAACAATGTTTGCTCTCCTGTGGTACTACCAGGTATTTGAAAGAAAATGAATAAATTTCGGAAAATCCAGTTGCTGTCATCTGCTTTTTTTTTTAAATTGGAATTATCTAAAAATACTGATCCACACACTTGACAAGAAAATGGTTTCTCTCTCTTTTTTTTTCTTTAACAATTTCTAGAAGCCAAGGGCCCCCTGCCTGGGTGTTAACACTTGGTTCCTTTATCAATAGTATTTGTATCCTAATGATCTTTTTAGGATGGAGCATGTTCCTTTGATAGCTGCTATTTGTAATTTCAGTGAGGCCTAAACTGCCCTGTCTTCTTGGTAGGTATATTCTATCCATACACTGATGTTGGTAGGTAACCTTATACATGGTTAGCATTTTCCTAATTTTGGTATGAAGCCCATTAATGTAACATTGTGACAAGTCAATAATACCAAAACCAAATTACATGTATTGAAAGCTGTTTGATGGCAGTTATTTTGTTTTTTGGTGTTAATTCTTATTTGAGGATCTTTTTAAGGTGGTTGATGCATTCTTTTTCTACCTTCTCTGTCTTTTGTCTATCTTCAAGCATTGTATTTCCTTCTGCCTTTACTGAGGTTATATCCAGCTTTACATCATTCAAGGATTTTGCTGAGTGGATCATTAGTGAGGAAAATGAGAAGAGCTGACAAGCTGACTCCCTGGAAAAATACCATGCTGGATCCTAATGTTTGGGGTCTGGATTTTTCCTTCTATGCGATATAATGTGATCGATGTTTGCCATCTGGTCATTTGTCTCTGGAGGAATTATCTTATGTCCTCATGGGCATTGTACAGTTCTGGAAATTTAAGCATCCAGGAGTGAGACACACTGTCAAATGACTTCCTATAGTCAATCCAGGCCATTAATAGGATTATCTGTTTCTCCTGGCAGTACTCCAGAATGTTTTCTTTACAAGAAATTTGTTCTTTGAGACAAGTTTTTTTTCTGGCAAATTCTTTCTGCTCATTTTCAAAGTAATTGCCTTCGGCTAAGTGTTCATGTGTTGTGTCAGCCACTTGTATGTCATTGGAAGGCAGCAGATAGGTCTGTATTTGTTGATTAGATGGGTCTCTTGGTTCTTAGGTAGAAAAGATCTATTACCAACAGTGAGCCATTCAGGAAGCTCTTCATCACCCCAATGGTTCTATTGAATGCATTAGTATAGGGTCCATGGAATGCAGCCAGAAATTTGGAATAATGTCAATTCCTTGGGTTTTAATGTTCTTGAAATGAGCTACTTTTTTGCTGACAATTTATTTGGTGATGTTTTTATCTTGTTTTATTGGCCTCCGTTACAGTGCCAATCCACTTTTTTTTTACTGGTGTTTTTTTTTTTTATCTGTGTTGGTAGAGATCTTATCTTGATTTGATCACTAATGAGATTCCTACAGACTATCCCTGGGGTTCCTAGCAAGGAGTTGTTTTAGTCTTCTCTCCTGTGTGTATTTGGATGAGACATCTAAATTAGAACCCTGTGAAAATGCTAATCTACACATTATACATGAGAATGGTTGGTAATTTATGAGGAAGTGCATCCCAGTCTCCTGGCTCAAAAATTGCTACCCGGTGACTATTAAAATAACGACCCAGCTCAGTCTATTCAAAACTATCCATCTTCATATCTATCTATCTCAATTTGCTCATATTTATCTATATTACTTTAAATACTAAGATTTTCTTTTATTCATGTTTGTTTAATGTCTTGTTTTTAGTTTAAATAAACAAGAATTACGACAAAAAAAGAAGCGACTCCCCCCAAATACATTTACTTGTCAAAAATATCTATCTATCTCCATTTGTTTGTATCTATCTATATTATTTTGTTTGTTTATCTATCTATCTCAGTCTATTCAAAACTATACATCCATCTTCATATCTAAACAAGAATTACAACAAATTACAATAAATAAACAAGAATTACGACAAGCTGGGTTTGTTATTTTGATAGTCACTGGGTAGCAATTTTTGAGGCAGGAGACCGGGACGCACTTCCTCATAAATTACCGAATGGTTTCTCTCCTGTGTGTATTCGCATGTGACTTTGTACATAGCTCTTCTGTGAAAATGCTAATCCACAAATTTGATATGAAAATGATTTCTCGTTCTTTTTTTTCAAATTTCCTTTAAAAATCTTTTTTAGAAATCAAGAGTCTCCTTCCTCTGTGTGTATATGGCTTTTCAAAGCAGAGTTTGTTGGAAATGCTGTTCCACATATTTGTCAAGAAAATGGTTTATTTCCTGTATGTATTGGCATGTGAGTTTTTAAACTTCACTTCTGAGAAAATACTGATCCACACACTTGACATCAGAATAGTTTCTAACCTGTGTGTATTCGCATGTGTTTCTTTACATGGACCCTCTGTGAAAAGGCTAATCCACACACTTGACAGGAGAATGGTTTCTCACCTGTGTGCGTTCGCATATGGGTTTTTAAAGCAGACCCCTGCGAAAATGCTAATCCACAAACTTCACAAGAAAATGGTTTCTCTCCTGTGTGGATTCGTATGTGACTATCTAAACTGGTCTTCTGTGAAATGCTAATTCACACACTTGACATGCAAATGGTTTCTCACCGAGTGTATGCGAATATGTTTTATTAAATTGGTCTTCATCGAAAAGGCTAATCCACACACTTGACATGAGAATGGTTTCTCACCAGTATGTTTTCTCATGTGGCTTTTCAACCCGGAGTTTGCTGAAAATGCTAATCCACACACTTCACATGAAAATGGCTCTCTCCTGTGTGGATTCGCATGTGACTATCTAAACTGGACTTCTGTGAAAATGCTAATTCACACACTTTACATGGGAATGGTTTCTCACCTGTGTGTGTGCGTATGTGTTTTTGTAAATTGCTCTTCATCGAAAATGCTAATCCACACACTTGACAGGAGAATGGTTTCTCCCCAGTGTGTTTTCGCATGTGGCTTTTCAACCCAGAGCTTGTTGAAAATGCTAATCCACACACTTCACATGAAAATGTTTTTTCTCCCGTGTGGATTCGCATGTGACTATCTAAATTGGGTTTCTGTGAAAATGCTGATCACACACTTCACATGAGAATGGTTTCTCACCTGTGTGTTTGCGTATGTGACTTTTTAAATTGCTCTTCTGTGAAAATGCTAATCCACACACTTGACATGAGAATGGTTTCTCACCACTATGTTTTCGCATGTGTCTTTTCAACCCATAGCTTGTTGAAAATACTGTTCCACATACTTGACAAGAAAATGATTTCTCTCCTTTCTGTATTTGCATTTTAGAATTCTCTGAAAATCCTGATTCACCCACTTCAGAAGTGTAAGGTTGCTTTTCATTTGTGTTTGCATGTTTACCTCCAAATGATAGTTTAGTAAAATGTTGATTTATGTGTAAGAAATTTCTCCTTTGTGTGTTTCTATATGACTTGTCTGCTTGTATTTTATAAGAAATCTATCAAACAGCAGAAATCTTTTAAAATACAGGTCCACATACTTTGAAATTATACCTTTTTCTGTTGATATTGGTTGCTTCCAATTTGAAAATTGCTATTCTCCTCTAGAATTGATATCTGCAAATAAAGATGAATTTATTTAAAAATTTACATCAAACATGAAAAATAAAGTAAAACATTCCTTTCCTCAACAAATTTATAATGGTTTGGTTTATTCATTTGAATATCAACCTTCACGTATTACTTAATACCAAAACCATCCTTGTAGAGGAACAGTGGTAGTACTATTTAACGCATAGCTTTGACAGTGAGGGTTTCATAACTTTACCAAGGGTATTAGTCTCAAAGTGATAGTGCAACTGGAATTGGAACTCACTATGATGTTGCAGTATGTTAGCTGTTTATCATCAAATTTGGATAAATCCTTATCATGACAAGATAGATAATTTAGATTAGTAAGATTTACCCCAAGAATTGATGTTTAATATATAAAAAAAATATTTCAATCAGTTTTTAAAGTGCAATAAAATGTATTAAAAATAAATTACATGTGTAATATTATTTTGCTTTCCTTACTGATGTTCATTATAGACAAAAATTTTACCTTAAATAATCGATTTGATAAATTCTAATTTGTTTGTAAAATGAAAACGAGTCAATATTTTGGCAGTGCCTAATATAAACCCCACCAATATTTTACACCCCAAAAATAAGGGTGGAGTCAAAGTTAAGTGACCTAAAAAAAAATCAGAAAATTTTAAAATAAAATAACGGATGCATGATAAAATTCATTCATTAGGTACCACCAAAATACATCATGTGATCAGTTTAGGAAGAAATGTAAATATTTTTTAACTTAAAAAAAAAAAAAATTTTGCAAAAAAGAAATAAAAAACATAAAGAGTTGTTACAAAGAAAAATAGTTAATCCTCAATCAAATTATCCGATTGTGGAAAAATTACTCACCATTATCTTGAAAAATAAGTAAAACAGTCCATTTTTGAACAACAGGGTCAGTTTCTTTATTGACACTTTTTTAGTAGAATTCTGTATTCATGGTTCTTTTACTAAAAAAACTATTGCATAGAAACTTCGAAAAAATCTTCTGATATAATTATTCAGACTTTATCTTTATAGAAAAAAGTAAAAATCATTTTTTGTCAGTTCCTTTTTTCATATTTCCTAAAATAAAATATGGTGGGAGGGGTAGACCTCATAAAAAAATATTTCCCCTAATATATTTTAGGAAAAAACTATTTCGGACATATTTTCATCAAAGGGTAAGTAATTATGGGAATTTTCGTGAAAATCAGACCATTAATTGATTTTTCATAGAATATTTTTAAAAAGCTTCTAGTCATAACTTCTTTTTGGCTACGTTAAATTTCAATTTATTTAACGGTGCAAAAATGTAAACATTGTTTTTTATTTATAATTTTCATTATTTCGTAAGCTAAATTTTTTTAATAAATCATCAGGAGTTTTTTTTTTTTATTCTTCTTTCAAATGGACAAAAATTTCAAGATAATATTAACCTTTATGCAAGTGTCATTGTGTTAAATATAGGGGGGGGGGGGTTAAATTTAACAGAGAAAATTGGTGGTACCTATCATTCATCGATAAATCAACACAGAAAATTTCATTAAAATTGGATAATTCCCTGATTTTTTGTAAATTTTTTCAATCGGGGGTGGGGTAAATTAATTCAGTAAAATACGGATTTTACGGCAACTTTGGCAGTGCCTAAAGCATGACTGCAGTTTGAACTTACTCGCAGTCCCGCACGTTAGCCAAGACAACGGGGACTCGCCCCGGTGTAAAACTAGTTCAAGCAGAGACATACGTAGGATTACGTTCCTTTCAAGCACCACATTGTATTATTTCTTGATAACAAATGAGCATAAAAAATTACAATTCGATTAAATGGGTAAATAATTTAAAAATAAAACATAAATTTACTTGTGTCTATCTTCGGAAAAACAAGATTTATCAACCATTTGTGTAAAAATCACAAAAAAATCATTTTCCTACTGGAAAACAAACCCAATGTTGACAACCGAAAATGTTACAGCGGCCAAATTAAAAGGAAAGTTTTGATGATAAATATTCTAAACAAATATCGTGTTAAACGTGATACAGTATACTATTAATTCATAGATATGAAATGAGCATTAAAAATTACATAGTGTTTACATAGGTAAATAGAACAAACACACACTTACCTATGTAACATCGGAAAAATAGGACTCATCAAACGTCAGTGTAAAAATCACAAAAAATCTTCTTTTTTTTTCTATCGGAAAGCAAACCCAATGTTGATATCTGAAAATGTTACTCAGTTTCAGTGGCCAAGTGAAAATGAATGTTTTGATGATAAATGTTCTAAATAAATATCGTGTTAAACGTATAAACACTCGATACGTGATTAACTTTTTTATGATGGCCTCGCTTCCGTTTTACTGAGCATGCGCACATTTCTCTTTATTTAATTTAATTCTATTGCACCGTAAGGCGAAGATATAAATATTATAGGTCCCACCAATTTAGCGTACATAAATACTTAGAAAAAACGAGTTAAATTTAATTAAATGGATAATTTAAAGTAACATTTTTGTTTAAGTCGAAAAGTAGTGACATAATGAGCACTCTATTAGGGATGTCCAATCCGTCGTGTTAAATTTACACCCCTTATATTTAACACAATTAAATTTGAATAAAGGTTAATATCATCTTCAAAATGTTTATACCATTCAAAAAAGGAAGCATTTAAAAAAATCCTGGTGAATTTTAAAGAATTTTTGCAGCTTACGGAAATAATGAAAATTATGAACGAAAACAATGTTTACATTTTTGCACCATTAAATCAATTGATATTTAACGTAGCCAAAAACAAATTATGACTACCTGTTTTTAAAAAAATTCTATGAAAAATCAAGTCAAATTTTCAAGAAATACTGAATTTTGCTAAAAATGTCATTGACATTTTAAAATTATTTGTTATTATAGTTTATTATTAATTGTTATTATCCTTTTTTTAAGAATATTTTTTATCTGTATTCTTATCTAGTTTCATTAGCCTTTCTATTAAAACTTAAATACTTGCATCTGGAGGGTGCATATATTTGCTAATAATAATAATAATAATAATTATAATAGAGATGGATTGTACTATTCCATCTAGAAGACCAGACCTCGTATTGATTAACAAAAAAAAGATAACTTGTCAACTGGTAAATTTTGCAGTTCCAGCAGATCACAGGATGAAGATGAAAGAAAACTAAAAGATAGACAAATACCTGAAACTTGCTAGAGAATTGAAAAAGCTGTATAATATGAGAGTGAAAGTGATACCAATTGTAACTGGTGCACTTGGAACACTCTCTAAAAGCTTAAACAAGACTAGAGGAACTGGAAATCAGAGGAAGAATTTAGACCATCCAGACAACAGCATTGTTCAAATTGACTAGAATACTAAGAAGAGTACTGGAGACCAGTGTAGATACGCAATTTTGCTTGACATATTTTCCCAGATTTCTATATATTTAAAAATTATTACTAATTTTCTTTTTCTTTACAGTGATATAAATTATTCCCTTTTTGTTTTGTTTTTTTTTCCAAAATAGCAGGATTTTTACTCTGTGGACAGTAACAACTTGTAGAACACATTATAACATGAAGTTGTTATAATAACGTTGGAAGGCTTAAAGTAACCTCCTAACATGTTACATGTGTATACATAAAAACCTTTCCGACAAAGGTAAAAAGATAACAATATATTTATTCCGTAAGTGACGGAAAATACACTCAGAGAAAGATATACAAAAAGCGTACATATATGAACAGAAGGTATATAAGACAGATACATGAATGTTCTATAAAAGGACTTACTAGTAGGGTAGGTAGGAGGTAAGACCCCCTAACCTAAGATTAGGGGAGTTGCTCTCTAGACCATCTTTACATGTCGCGGTCTGAGTGATAAGAGACTAGGGAATCAAAGTTCCCTCCTGTGGTCAGATACTAACGCCACCTCTCGGCAAATGAGACGCATCAAGGGAAGATAATTCATTTCGTTTAGTAACCCAACAACATGTTCTTGTTTTGTTGTTATTTTTTCTTATGTTTTTCAGAAACCTAGACAACCTTATGATCATCATCATCATCATCATCAAATTGTGCTAACAGCATGGATTCTCATGACTCTCTCTCTCAGTCATCACTCCTGGCAAGTCCTTTGCACAGCATCAAGTATTTGCACAGAGTTGGTTAATTTCGTTTTTTTGCTTGTCAGCCAACACTGGTGTGTCAATGTGTAAATGTCCACAGGAGAACATCACATGTGTGTCTCCTTTGCTTTTCCAGCAGTCTCCACTTGGAATCAGTCTTTATTTGGAATCTCTGGTTTCCGGCCAGGAAACATCAGCCTCTGATCCAGTCAGAGAGGTAAAATAAATTGCGTGGTTTCAGGGTCCATCCTCCAGCAGGCTACCTACCTCTTGACTAAAAAAGGCAGGCTGAGTTTATTGCCCAGTGCCTGAGGCAAACACAAAGGTGAATGCCGATGGGATCCACACATTTTTTGCATGTTAAAATGGGTTTATGCTAATTCAGCCTGCTAGCAGGCCCAGAAAATAAATTTATTTGGATTTATTCAATATGACACCATTGTGCAGTTCTCATACTTTTTTCCTTAAAGTCAAAGTGATGCAAACATATTAGTAGCACTGACACAGCTATTGTCTGAAAGAATTCTTGCACTTTATCTTATCAGAGAAATCAGATTGTTTTATATTTTATACATTTTATCTGAATATATTTGTTGAAACCTGAACAATGAGATAACCGTTTAATTCACCATTTTCTGGTTTTTGAACAAAATGAAAATTGTCTATTTATATATATATTTACCAACCCTCCCGCACGAGCAGGATGTGCCCTTATGGCAAGCCCCACCGTTTTTTATCATATGGGTGCTAGAAGGCGGTGGCTGCGGGTCTACATGTCCTGGGAATGACGTTAAACTCTATCTGATGGTGAAGTTCCAGTTTTGGAGGTTTGGGGAATGTGGAGCACCCCTTCATCACCACTGCTCCCTGGTCCACTCTGACCCGGAGTGGTAGTACCTGTTAGGGTCCCATCTATGGGTTAAATAGAAAAATGTATTTATAAAAAATTGTATTATCCATTAAGAATTGATTTATTTCAAAACTTTATTGGCATTAAATGACCCACTGAGGTTGATATGCTGTAAAACAAAACAAAACAAAACAAAACGAGCAGGATGTGACACAATAACAGGTTTGAATTCAGAGTTTTCTTTCTCCTAGACCGGGTACTTATCCAAGGTTAAAGAGTCCAATCTGTCCTACTATTAACTAATAGCTGAAGGGAGAATATATGGATTCATATTTTTCCCAAGAGTATTAGCGCTATAAGAAATGCAAACAGCCACGCTTGGTCGATGAGTCATTTCATATATAATTGTATATTATATAGCACTATTAAATTGTAAAAATTTATTTTCCTTTTGTGAAAAAACACTCTGATACAAATTATCAGAATAATTTTTTTGTATTTACACATTTTCTATTAGCATATATATATATATTATATATATATATATATGAGAGGTATCCAAAACTTGGTAGTAAGGGATGATTCTATATGTGATTTCTAAGATACACTGTATTATTATTGTATGATCCAGTATGTATAAATACAGTGAATCTTTAAATCACTAAAGAGAGCTCAATGTATAATAAACTTTTAGATTATATACAGAGCAATATTTATCTTAGAAAGGAAAACTCAACAATATATATCTTAGAAAGGAAGGAAAAACTCACAATGTAATTCCATAATAAATTTATTTCGACCAAAATCCAGTCTCATCAGATGAAGATCAGGTTATTACCTGATCTTCCATCTGATGAGACTGGATTTTGGGGAGCTATATTAAATCAACTTAGATTTATATAGGCCCCAATTTTGGTCGAAATAAATTATTATGGAATTACGGTGTTGAGTTTTTCCTTCCTTTCTAAGATTATATATATATATATATATATATATATTAATTATTATGGACTCTCTCATCGATTTTCGATGCATGAGGGTTCATACAATGAACACCCACACAGTTATTTTGTTTCTAGTTGTGAAGGCTTTTTTGCACAGTTGATAGGAAAGAATTGGTGCACGAATGCCACAAACCCAATCAACGACTGACCTCAGGAATTTTGAATTCAGAGTCTTCCCTCTCCTAGACTGGCTAACTACCAACTGCCCTACTATTTTACCCATAGTTGGAGGGAGAATATATGGATTCATACCTTTCCAAGGATATTAGCGCTATTGAAATGCAAACAGCCTTGTCTGGGATTTGAACTCGGGTGACAAGTCCATTTCCCACGACTCTAACCATTATGCCATCCATAAAACATATATATATAGAATTAAACCTAATGAGTCAGAGATACCTACTAATAGTTTCGCTTAGTAGCTCATCAGGGTAAGAGTCAGATTCTTGCTCTGATGAGCTACTAAGTGAAATTAATAGTAGGCCATATCTGACTAATTAGGTTTAACTTTATTATTTGCTCTACTTAGGTATCGAGCACTTTTTACATTTTAGCCTTAGACAATCCTAGCAGCTTATATATTATATATTATATATATATATATATTTATGTTTACTTTTCTTAATATAATTTTTTTTGTTTTGACAAAGTGTTTTAATGTTAATCGATTATTTTGGTTGGTATGACCCGCTTGGTCTTTTCTTTTTTGCTTTTTTTTCACCCAGGTGAAGTTTGGTAGATATTCTTATTAACAAACTATTTGCCGTTTATTTCTTTATTTATTTCTTACTGCAAGGGTTTACTAATAGGATTAATGTATATATATATATATATATATATATATATATATATATAACAAAGAATCCTTTATTGGTTTCAGCAGACATACAATAAACATAAGCAGAGGTAAATCTGAATTTTAAAAATATAAAACTGCATTGCACAATTAAAAAAATACAAATAAAAAATATGATTATCCATCCCATTTAAATTCAGAATATTTACAATTCATAACAGAATAAACAAATTATTCAAAACAGACAAAAGGAAGTCATACAACAATAGTAGATATAATTGACATCTTTTTACTTTAAAACTTTTATCAAATATACAATGTAAACACAGTAATCCTGATAGCTTTTATGATTTAGTGTATCCTGAGATGCACATATTTCTTTGAATAACTCCCTGGGAAATGACGCTGGGATGTATGGATATTATTTTACTGCATCCATTTAGAGTTATGTGCATCAAGGACACAGGACAATTATTCTATCAGCATCTCTGGACAGCATCTAAAAAGTGTTGTGTGCAGCCACTAAATGTTCTTGAAATGTTTTCAAATAAATTTTAAACTAGACCTCTGCAAAATATTGTTCTGTCCACTAAATGTCTTGAAATGTTTCAAAATAAATTTTTAACTAGACCTCTGCAAAATATTGTTCTGTCCACTAAATGTCTTGAAATGTTTCAAAATAAATTTTTTAACTAACCTCTGCAAATATTGTTCTGTCCACAAATGTCTTGAAATGTTTTCAAAATAAATTTTTTAACTAGACCTCTGCAAAATATTGTTCTGTCCACTAAATGTCTTGAAATGTTCAAAATAAATTTTAACTAGACCTCTGCAAAATATTGTTTGTCCACTAAATGTCTTGAAAATGTTTCAAAATAAATTTTTTAACTAGCCCTCTGCAAAATATTGTTCTGTCCACTAAATGTCTTGAAATGTTTTCAAAATAAATTTTTTAACTAGACCTCTGCAAAATATTGTTCTGTCCACTAAATGTCTTGAAATGTTTCAAAATAAATTTTTTTAATTAGACCTCTGCAAAATATTGTTCTGTCCACTAAATGTCTGAAATGTTTCAAAATAAATTTTTTAACTAGACCTCTGCAAATATTGTTCTGTCCACTAAATGTCTTGAAATGTTTCAAAATAAATTTTTTAATTAGACCTCTGCAAAAATTTGTTCTGTCCACTAAATGTCTTGAAATGTTTCAAAATAAAATTTTTAACTAGGACCTCTGCAAAAATATTGTTCTGTCCACTAAATGTCTTGAAATGTGTTCAAAAATAAATTTTTTAACTAGCCCTCTGCAAAATATTGTTCTGTCCACTAAATGTCTTGAAATGTTTCAAATAAATTTTTTAACTAGCCCTCTGCAAAATATGTTCTGTCCACTAAATGTCTTGAAATGTTTCAAAATAAATTTTTTAACTAGACCTCTGCAAAATATTGTTCTGTCCACTAAATGTCTTGAAATGTTTCAAAATAAATTTTTTAACTAGACCTCTGCAAATATTGTTCTGTCCACTAAATGTCTTGAAATGTTTCAAAATAAATTTTTTAACTAGACTCTGCAAAATATTGTTCTGTCCACTAAATGTCTTGAAATGTTTCAAAATAAATTTTTTAACTAGACCTCTGCAAAAATATTGTTCTTTCCACTAAATGCTGAAATGTTCAAATAAATTTTTTAACTAGACCTCTGCAAAATATTGTTCTTTCCAAAATGTCTTGAAATGTTTCAAAAAAATTTTAACTTTTAACAAAATAAATTTTTTAATTAGAACCTCTGCAAAATATTATTCTGTCCACTAAATGTCTTGAAATGTTTCAAATAAATTTTTTAACAGACCTCTGCAAAATATTGTTCTGTCAATGTTACAGTGCATACAGAGATAAACACACATAAGAATAAGGTTACTCTCCTGTGTGCATCTGCATGTGTTTTTTTAAAATAACATCCGTGAAAATTTTGATCCACACACTTGACATAAAAATGGTTTCTCTCCTGTGTGTATTCTCATGTGATTTTTTAAAGTGGAATTTTCTGAAAATGCTGATCCACACACATGACAAGAAAATGGTTTCTCACCTGTGTGTATTTGCACATGCTTTTTTTAAATTGGAATTATCTGAAAAATGCGGATCACACACTTGACACGTAAATGGTTTCTCTCCTGTGTGTATTTGCATGTGCCTTTTTAACTGGAATTCCTTGAAAATGAGGATTCACAACATTGACAAGAAAGGGTTTCTCTCCTGTGTGATCTGCATGTGGCTTTTTAAATGGTAGTCTTTGAAAATTTTGATCCACATACTTCACATGAGAATGGTTCTCCCCAGTGTGTATTTGCATGTGTGCTTTCAATTTCGAATTCTGTTGAAAATGCTAAGCCACATGCTTCACAAGAAAATGTTTTCTTAGAGTGTTTCGCATATTGACATATAAGACGGGATTAGTGAAAATTTTAATCACATACTTGACATGAAAATGGTTTTCTCTCCTGTGTGTATCGCATGTTGACGATTTAACTGGATTCTGGTGAAAATGCTGAATCCACACACTTTACAGGTTAAAGGTTTCTCTCCTGTGTGTATTCGCATGTGACATTCTAAACTCGTATTCTGTGAAAATGCTACCCACACACATGCAAGAATATGGTTTCTTCCTGTGTGACGCATATGATATTAAACAGCAGTGAAAATGTTGATCCACAACGCATGAATATGGTTTCTCCTGTGTGTTTGCATGTGAATTTAAATTGCAGTTTTCTGAAATGCTTGATCTACATACATCACATTTGAATTGGTTTCTCTCCTGTGTTGTATTCGCATGTGACGTTTTTAATTGCATTCTCTGAAAAAGCTGCTCCACACACTTCACAAGAAATGGTTTTTTCTCTGTGTTTCGTATGTGTTTTCTAAACTGGAACTCTGTGAAAATGTGATCACACACTTGAACAAGAGAGGGCTTCAACTGTGTGTTTGCATGTTTAATAGGAAAAAATTTTATGATATGTGGATGTAAACATTGGTAGGGTACAGATGTTCTATGAGTTCTTGTAGGTGACTATTTAAAGAAGAAATCTATCTATCCACACACTTTTCAAAGTATTTACATTTACATCAGATCCATTGTTTCAAGTTCCAGAATTGTTATTTCCTCTGCAATAAAAGGAAGAACTAAATTAAAAGGATGAATATAAAAAATAAATTAATAATTTCAAGATAAAGACCAGATCACCTTAACCCAGCCAGAAAACAAGACTTAGTATGATTAACAAAAAAGAAAACTTCTCATGGGTAGACTTTGCAATTCCATCAGATCACAGGGTGAAGATGAAGGAAAATGAAAAGATGGAACAATACCTGGACTTTGCCAGAAAATTGAAAAAGGCTGTGAATTATGAGGGTGAAAGTAACCAATGTAGTTGATGCACTTGAATGTCCCAAAAAGCTTGGGAAAAGACTGGAGGAACTGGAAATTCAGAGGAAGAATTGAGAACCAATTGCTGCAACTGGCTCAGAAGAGCGAGACTGAGGAACTCCACTGAAATTACCGTCAGCTAATGCTGGTGTGGAAAAACTCACACATGATAATTATAATAATAATAAAATAAAATGAATAATAATAATAATAACATTGGGATTACAATGACCTGTTATATATTAACAATTTTGTGAAAATAAAAAAGGGGGGGAGACTCGTAAAAAATATTTTTGCCCATAATATATTTCAGGAAAAAACTATTTTTAAAATAATTCATCAACAGGTGAATGATTACCCAAATTTTTGTGAAAATTGACTGTTTAGTTGATTTTCATTAGATTTAAAATAAAAAAAAACGGCAGTCATAAATTGTTTTTGGCTACTTTAAATCAATTGATCTTAATGGTGTGAAAATTACAAACATTATTACATTCATAATTTTCATTATTTCCATAAGCCTGAAAAAATTCTTAAAAAATTCATCAGGAGTATTTTTTAGTTCTTCTTTTTGAATGGTCCAATAATTTGAAGATAATATACCTTTTAATTTTTTTTTTCAAAGGTTTCATTGTGCTTAAATATGGTAGGGGGATACACACCACATTGAACATCTCTAGCCAACAGGTTTGTAAAATACTTACATTTCTTACATATAGACAGGGAAAATTTAGCAGCAAAACATTTAATAATGTTCTTGATATTACATCCAAATCAGTTGTACTTTTTTTTGTACAGCTTGAATGTTTATGTGATTCAGGTACTAGCGAACTATGTCAGCTCATCAGTTTAGATCTTAGCTGGTACGACAAAAAATCTCTTTTGATTGAGAGAGGGAAAAAAAAAGGCTTATTACATTTACTTAATTGATAAAACAATTATTTAATTAAAACGTATATTTTTAGCAGAAAGGATATTGCGACATTGGACTTTTAGGCAACCCCTTTTGCTTTTGCTGATTCATACGGACATTTTTTCATTTCACTGTAACATCTGGTGTGGTTAGGGTTTAGTTTTTATAATTAAAAAAAAACCCTCTAAAAATCGTCTGTAACAACAACCGGATGTGACGGTGTAAATGAAAAAATGTACTTACGAATCAGCAAAGCAAAAGGGGTGCCTAAAAAGTCATAATTTATTTGGGGGTTCCCAATATTCTTTCTAAGCTAAAAAAAATATTAAGTTTTAAAAATAAGTATGGTCCAGAATTTAAGAACCAAAAAATTTACATGATTTAAAGTTGTTTATTTAAAACTTTCTATTTTCAAACTAAAAAAATATTACTTTTATTTCTTTCTATCAAAAAGAGATTTTCTGCCCGCCCGGGCTAAGAAATCTCTGCACACGTCTAAAGTTTGACACCAGCTGACTTAAGTTCCACCGTACAGATCGCAGTAAAGCGTACAACCGTACAAAAAGTTACAACCCCCATCCAAAAAATTCAATGTGTAAAAAGGTGGTGAATAAACAAGACTTTACTTATTTGTTTTAATTATCTCTCATGAACCAGAATCAGAAAATATGTTCTGTACATACACAATTTTTTTTTCTACTTTAAAAAAACTTCGATTTTGAAGAGTGAAAATGTTTCTAGATCTCGTGGGGCCAATTTAAAAGTAAAACTTCCGATGACGTCCGAACAACAACGCCCGATAACTCACTTTCTAATTGGCGTAACTTCCTTTCCTTCTAAACTTTTCAACGCATGCGTTAATTTCAGCATCTTTCTTTGTACGTGATAAAGATTATATATGCAGATAAAATTAATTTAATTCAAAAATGTTATTTAATTAGTGTATATCGTACCCTAGGCGAAGAAATGTTATGACCAAATTGGAACAGAGAAGTAAGTCATGCATTCGAATCCAGTTCATTAATTTAAATATTTTTTGAATAGTGTTATATGCTATTTATGGCATTTTTAGAAAATAAAAATTAATTGAAATTAGGAGATAAAAAATGCACAAAAGATCAAATTGTTTTGAAACAAGATTGACTTAAAGACTAAGCTTAAAAGATTTCAAATGAGTAGAAAGAACTTTCTATAGCGAAGAAACTTATAAAAATGTTTCTGCAAAACTTAAGGAAGAAAATGAAATAACAATAATAACGTAACCTGTTTAAATTAAAAAAGCATCGCGTCAAATGCTAAAATGTTTTCTAAAGAGTGAACGACAAGGGAGACAATTTAAAGAAATTTACGAGAGGTAAGAAGAAATTATTGTTTTTATTTTTTCATGATCACAGCAAAATTAAGATCCACTTTAGTGGTATGTGTCAATTTCCGAAATATATAGTTTAACTTTCACACATCTAATTACCTTTATTTAACGGAATATCAAGCAATCTACATATTATATTAGGATAGCGTAACACAGAGGTCAATGGCGATAGTGACTGATTTTCGCCAATTCTTGGGTCTGATATCGCATAAGTTGAGAAACTGGACGTCACAAGCGCTACTGACTTTGTGTGTTTACGTGCAAATAGCGCATGCGCAGTAAAGTGAAAGGAAACAGAGCGACGCATTTAAAGTGAGTTGGAGCACGTGTTGCGGAGTTCTTGTAAATGTTTAAAACGTCTGTCGAAACTTACTTTTTTTCTCTCTCGGCCACGGAGAACTTAATATTCATTCTTCAATATTGAATTTGGTTACACTAGAAATATATATTTTTGTTTTTTCTTCTTATTTTTTGTACTGTACACAGTTTAATTCTGGCACTGAAGAAGTAAGTAATAATATTTTTCATTATTTCGTCAATTAATATTTTTACCATTTAAATTACAAGATCTCTAGGGTACCAGCAAAATTACGTTCACGTGATCAGTTTAGCCATATGAAGGAAGAAACGTATATATTTTTAAAAACTTTTTTTTAAATTCGCAAAAAAAAGAAGAAAAAAGTAACGAACTAAAGAGTTAATACAAAGAAAAACAGTTAATTCAAAGATTAAATGGGAAGATCCCATTGGGAAAATTACTCACCATTATCTGAAAAATTAGTAAAACTAGTCCTTTTTTTATTACCAAAGGGTCAATTTCTTAGTGATATTTCTTAGCAACATTCTGTATTCATGCTTTCTTTTACTTAAAAACAAAAAACAACAAACAAAAAATCCCTTATAGAAATCATAAAATGTGAAAATGTTAAACATTGTTTTCGTTTTATAATTTTCATTATTTACATAAGCAGAAATTTTTTTTTTTAAATCATTTAAAAAAAAATGTTTTCTTTTGATGGGCAAAACAAATTTCAAGATTATATTAACCTCTATTGGAAGTTTAATTGTGTTAAATATTGAGAGGGGGGAGTAAAATTTAACATGGCAAATTGGTGGTACCTAACAATCTCAGTTGCTACATACAGAGAAAGAATTCTTTTTAAAATTGTTCAATTAGTAAACATTTTTTAAAAATTAATTCAACGAGAATTTTCATTTCTACTATATATATCATATCAGATATAAGTTGTTTTTTTTTTAAATAAGTAAAAAAATGTATTTGGAAGAGCAATATTTATACTAATTTTCCCATTTTTTGACATCCTAAAAGTAAGACTTCCCAATAACAAAGCAGGGTGTTATTTAAGAATAGCTAATTATATATTTATCCAATGATTATCTTTTTTTAAAATATAATAATAATAATAATTACTTTTATGCATTGTTAAACAATAAGATATTTGAATCAATTAAGCGGAGAAGTTGTTGACATTGAAAAAATGTTGGTTTCAGGGAATTTTGAATGGAAAATTCTTTTTGAAATAAGTTTTGTCCATTTTTTACTAGGGATGTACAATTCACGGCACCTGTCATAAGGGGATCACAGGAAATTCTTTAAAAATTAACAAAAATTATCATAGACTTATAAAATTTTGGGTATGTGAAGTAATAAAAGAATTAGCTTTTATTCTTGAATAAGTGTTACTCTAAATTTAAAAAGGCCAGTATTGTTCATTAGTTTTTTGTTTTGTGCATTACCCCCCCCCCCCCTCATTATAATGAACAATCAATAAGTTTCTCGTAATTTTCCATGACTGAAAAAGATTTACATTTTGGAAAGAGAATTCAATGCATGGAACATATGTAAAAACAAAATTTTTAATTGATGTTTGATAAAAGTGGTAGGATGTTCTTACATTTTGAAACTTTAAGTCTTGGTTTAAATAAAGTATTTATCCTTTTTTTGATTTATTCTTTTTTATCATTAGCTTATTTAAATATGGATATTTAAAAGTTTAACTTATGTTACCTTTTTATTTTAAAGATGTTTTTAAAATTAATAAATGTAAATAAGTTTCTCACATTTCACTGGCGAGCAAAGATATATTTGTTCTATTAAATAAAGATTGTACTAAAAATATATAGCTAGAAATAACGAGATTCATTTGTCTATCTATTGAAAAAAAATATTGAAATAAATTTTGAAGTAAAAATGGTTGTCTTTTTTTTATGGGAGCCATTTATACTCAATCGTATCTGAAACTGTCTTCTTCGGAACAAGTTGACGTCTGCAGATAGTATATGTTGATAATAATGTGGTAAAAGTATGTTAAAATTACTGAATAATGTCTAACACTGAAGACATTGTTGTTTAAAGTGATTAAGGATTTTATTTGGAGGAAAAAAAGAAAAAAGATTAATCAGCATTTATCTATATAACAGGATAATTTTTTGCCTCCAAATAAAATCCTAATCCTTAAAACAACAATGTCTATCAGTGTTAGACAGTAGTTTCAGTTTAATTTTAACATACTTTTACCACATATTATCAACATATACTATCTGGCAGACGTCACTTGTTCGAGAGAAGACAGTTTCAGATACGAATTTGATGATATAAATGTGCTCCCATAAAAAAAAGACAACCTTTTACTTCAAAATTTATTTCAATATTTTTTTTCATAGAATAGACAAATGGAATCTCTGATTTCATAGCTATATATTTTTAGTACAATCTTTATTTAATTAGAACAAATATATCCTTCTCAGCCAGTGAAATGTTGGAGGAACTTATTTTAACATTTATTAATTTTAAAAACATCTTTTAAAATAAAAAAGGTACATAAGTTAAACTTTTTAATATCATATTACTTAAAAAAATAAGCTAATGATAAAAAAGAATAAATCAATAAAAAAGTAAATACTTTTATTTTATACAAGCTTAAGTTTCAAAATGTAAGACATGCCTACCACTTTTATCAAACATCAATTTAAAATTTTGTTTTTACATTTATTGTTCCATCATTGATTCTCTTTCCAAAAATGTAAATTCTTTTTTCAGTTCATGGAAAAATTACGAAGAATTAATTGATTGTTCATTATATGGAGGGGGGGGTAAGCAACAAAACAAAAACTAATGAAAAAAATACTGGCCTTTTTAATTTAGAGTAAACACTTATTCAAGATAAAAAGCTATTCTTTAATTACTTCACAATACCCAAAATTTTATAAAAGTATTATGATTATTTTTTGTTAATTTTAAAGAATTTCCTGGATCCCCCTTATTGAACAGGTGCGTGAATTTGTACATCCCTAGTAAAAATGGACAAACTTATTCAAAAGAATTTTCCATTTCAAAATTCTGAACCAAAAACA
Source organism: Doryteuthis pealeii (assembly GCA_023376005.1). Classification (NCBI taxonomy): domain Eukaryota; kingdom Metazoa; phylum Mollusca; class Cephalopoda; order Myopsida; family Loliginidae; genus Doryteuthis; species Doryteuthis pealeii. The sequence continues at coordinate 81,342,583 of CM042151.1, read as the reverse complement.
TTTTTTCATGTCAACAACTTGTCCCTTAATTGATTCAAAATAATCTTATTGTTTAACAATGCATAAAAAGTATTATTATTATTATTATTTTAAAAAAGATAATCATGATAAATATATATTAGCTATTTCTTAAATAAACACCCTGCTTGTTATTTGGAAGTCTTTACTTTTAGGATGTTAAAAATGGGGAAATTAGATAAAATATTGCTCTTCTCAAAATACAATTTTTACTTATTTAAAAAAAAACAACTTTATAGTCTGAATATATATATTATAGTAGAAATGAAAATTCTCGTTGAATTAATTTTAACATGTTTACTAAAATTGACAATTTTAAAAAGAATTCTTTCTCTGTATGAGGCAACTGAGATTGTTAGTACCACCCAATTGCCATGTTAAATTTACTCCCCCCCCTCTATATTAACACAATTAAACTTCCATAGAGGGTTAATATAATCTTTGAAATTTTTTTGCCCATTTCAAAAGAAACATTTTTTTTAAATGATTTAAAAAAAAAATTCTGCTTATGTAAATAATGAAAATTATAAAACGAAACAATGTTTTACATTTTCACATTTTTTTTGAGTTTCTATAAGGGTTTTTTTTTTGTTTGTTGTTTTTGTTTTTTAGTAAAAGAAGCATGAATACAGAATGTTGCTAGAAAATATCACTAAAGAAATTGACCCTTTTGTATTAGAAAAAAAAAGGACTAGTTTTACTAATTTTTCAAGATAATGGTGAGTAATTTTCCCCAGGGATCTTTATCCCCAATTTCATCTTTGAATTAATGTTTTCTTTGGTATTAACTCTTTATGTTCGTTACTTTTTTCTTCTTTTTTTTGCGAGATCTTAAAAAAAAGTTTTTAAAAATATATTACGTTCTTCCTTCAATTATGGCCTAACTGATCACGTGACGTATTTTGCTGTACTAGAGATCTTGTAATTTAAATGTAAAAATATTAATTATGACAGAAATAATGAAAAAATTATTATTTACTTACTGTCTTCAGTGAACCAGAATTTTCAAAAAAAAACTGTGTTACAGCTACAAAAATTAAGAAGAAAAAAAAACAAAAAAATATATTTCTAGTGTAAACCAAATTCGATATTGAAGACTGAATATTAAGTCGTGGGCCCGAGAGAGAAAAAAAAGTGGAAGTTTTCGACAGACGTATCTTAAACATTTACAAGAAACTCGCGCACAACGTGCTCACAACTCACTTTACAATGGCGTCCCTCTGTTTCCTTTCACTTTACTGCGCATGCGCCATTTGCACGTTAAAACACACAAAGTCAGTAGCGCTTGGTACTGTCAGTTTCTCACTTATGCGATCATCAGACCAAGAATTGGCGAAAATCAGTCACTATCGCCATGTGACTCTGTGTCTACGCATCCTAAATTAATATGTAGATTCTTGATATTCCGTTAAATAAAGGTAATAGATGTGTGAAATTAAAACTATATATTTTCGGAAATTGAACACATACCACTAAAGTGGATCCTTTTGCTGACTGATTCATGAAAATAAAAAACAATATTTCTTCTTACCTCTTCGTATTTCTTTTAAATTGTTCTCCCTTGTCGTTCACTCTTTAGAAAACATTTAGCATTTGACGGATGCTTTTTTTATTGTAACAGGTAACGGTTTATATTGTTATTATCATTTTCTTTCCTTTAACGTATTTGCAGAAGACATTTTTATAAAGTTTTTCATTTTCGCTATACGAAAGTTTTCATACTCATTTGAAATTTTAAGCTTAGTCTTAAGTCAATCTGTGTTTCAAAACAGATTTGATCCTTTTGTGCATTATTTTTAAATCTCTAATTTCAATTATTTTTATTTTTCTAAAATTGCACATTAAATAGCAATTATAAAACTAGGTCAAAATTTAAATTAATGACTGGATCGAATGCAATGACTTACTTCTCTGTCCCCATTGTCATTAAACATTTCTGCGCCTAGGGTACGATTACACTAATTAAATACATTGAATTAAATTAATTATTCTGCATATATATACATTTATTCTACGTACAAAGAAAGAATGCCTGAAATTACGCATGCGTTTGTAAAGTTAGAGGAAACGGGAAGTTACGCCATTAGAAAAGTAGTTATCGAGGCGTTGTTGTTTCGGACGTCCATCGGAAGTGTTTACTTTTTTAATGGCCACGAGATCTAAGAAACATTTTCACTCTTCAAAATCGAAGTTTTTTTAAAGTAGAAAAAAAAAATTGTTATTGTACAGAACATATTTTCTGAATTCTGGTTCACTGAAGAGATAAATAAACAAATAAGTAAGTCTTGTTTATTCACCACCTTTTTAACCACATTGATTTTTGGATGGGGTTGTACTTTTTTGTACGGTTGTACGCTTACTCGATTCTGTACGGTTGAACAAAGTCAGCTGGTGTCAACTTTAGACGTGTGCAGAGAATTTCTTAGCCGGGCGGCAGAAAATCTCTTTTTGATAGAAAGAAAATAACGTAATATTTTTTTAGTTTAGGAAAATAGAAAGTTTTAAAAAAAAACAACTTTTAATCATGTAAATTTTTGGTTCTATAAATATTCTGGACCATACCTTATTTTTAAAACTTAATTATTTTTTTAGCTTAGAAAGAATATTGGACCATATGACTTTTAGGCACCCTTTTGCTTTGCTGATTCGTAAGTACATTTTTCATTTACACCGTCAACATCCGGTTGTTTTTAACAGACGATTTTTAGAGGGTTTTTTTTTAATTATAAAACTAACCCCTAACCAACAACCAGATGTTGACATGTAAATGAAAAAATGTCCGTATGAATCAGCAAAGCAAAAGGGGTGCCTAAAAAGTCATATGGTCCAATATTCTTTCTAAGCTAAAAAATATTACGTTTTTAAAAATTAAATAATTGTTTTATCAATTAAGTAAATGTAAATAAGCCTTTTTTTTTCCTCTCTCAATCCAAAAGAGATTTTTTGTCGTACCAGCTAAGATCTAAAGCTGATGTCAGCTGACATAGTTCGCTGTACTGAATCACATAAACATTCAGCTGTACCAAAAAAGTACAACTGATTTGGATGTAATATCAAGAACATTATTAAATGTTTTGCTTGCTAAATTTTTCCCTGTCTATATGTAAGAAATGTAAGTATTTACCAAACCTGTTGGCTAGAGATGTTCAATGTGGTGTGTCAAATTTACCCCCTACCACCATATTTAACACAATGAAACTTGAATAAAGGTTAATATTATCTTCAAAATTATTGGACCATTCAAAAGAAGAAACATAAAAAAATACTCCTGATGATTTTTTAAAGAATTTTTCAGCTTATGGAAATAATGAAAATTATGAATGTAAATAATGTTTGTATTTTCACACCATTAGATCAATTGAATTATAAATAGCCAAAAACAAGTTATGACTGCCGTTTTTTTTTAATTCTATGAAAAGTCAAATTTTCACAAAAAAATTTGGTAATCATTCACCTGTTGATGAAATTATGTTTAAAATAGTTTTTTCCTGAAATATATTATGCAAAATATTTTTTACGAGGTCTCCCCCCCCCTTTTATTTCACATAAATTGTTTAATATATAACAGGTCATTGTATCCCAAATGTTATTATTATTATTATTATTATTATTATTATTATAATTATCATTGTGTGAGTTTTTCACACCAGCATTAGCTGACGGTATTTCAGTGGAGTCTCCTCAGATCTCCAGGACTCTTCTGAGCCAGTTGCAGCAATGGTCTCAATTCTTCCTCTGATTTCCAGTTCCTCCAGTCTTTTCCCAAGCTTTTTGGGACCATTCCAAGTGCATCAACTACAATTGGTATCACTTTCACCCTCATATTCCACAGCCTTTTCAATTTTTGGGCAAGTCCAGGTATTTGTCCATCTTTTCATTTTTCTTTCATCTTCACCCTGTGATCTGATGGAATTGCAAAGTCTACCCATTGAGAAGTTCTCTTTTTTTTGTTAATCAATACTAAGTCTTGTTTTCTGGCTGGGTTAAGGTGATCTGTCTTTATCTTGAAATTATTATATTATATTATTATTATATAATTTCATCCTTTTTAATATTAAGTCTTCTTTAATTGCAGAGGAGAATAACAATTCTGGAACTTGAAACAATGGATCTGAATGTGAAAATGTATACTTTGAAAGTGTGTGGATAGATAGATTTCTTCTTTAAATAGTCACCTACAAGAACTCATAGAACATCTGTATCCCTACCAAATGTTTACATCCACATATTCATAAAATTATCTTTCCTATTAAACATGCAAACACACAGTGAAAAGCAACCTTACTCTTGTCAAGTGTGTGGATCAACATTTTCACAGAGTTCCAGTTTAGAAAAACACATACGGAATACACACAGGAGAAAAACCATTTTCTTGTGAAGTGTGTGGAGCAGCTTTTTCAGAGAATGCCAAATTAAAACGTCACATGCGAATACACACAGGAGAGAAACCATTCAAATGTGATGTATGTAGATCAGCATTTTCAGAAAACTGCAATTTAAAAATTCACATGCAAATACACACAGGGGAGAAACCATATTCATGCCAAGTATGTGGATCAACATTTTCACAGAATGCTAGTTTAAAATATCATATGCGAATACACACAGGAGAGAAACCATATTCTTGCCATGTGTGTGGAGTAGCATTTTCACAGAATTCGAGTTTAGAATGTCACATGCGAATACACACAGGGAGAGAAACCCTTTACCTGTAAAGTGTGTGGATCAGCATTTTCACAGAATTCCAGTTTAAATCGTCACATGCGATTACACACAGGAGAGAAACCATTTTCATGTCAAGTATGTGGATTAAAATTTTCACTAAATACCAGTTTAAAATGTCATATGCGAAAACACTCTAAAGAAAAAACATTTTCTTGTGAAGCATGTGGCTTAGCATTTTCACAGAATTCGAAATTGAAAGCACACATGCAAATACACACTGGGGAGAAACCATTCTCATGTGAAGTATGTGGATCAAAATTTTCAAAGACTACCCATTTAAAAAGCCACATGCAGATACACACAGGAGAGAAACCCTTTTCTTGTCAAATGTGTGAATCCTCATTTTCAAGGAATTCCAGTTTAAAAAGGCACATGCAAATACACACAGGAGAGAAACCATTTACGTGTCAAGTGTGTGGATCCGCATTTTCAGATAATTCCAATTTAAAAAAGCATGTGCAAATACACACAGGTGAGAAACCATTTTCTTGTCATGTGTGTGGATCAGCATTTTCAGAAAAATTCCACTTTAAAAATCACATGAGAATACACACAGGAGAGAAACCATTTTTATGTCAAGTGTGTGGATCAAAATTTTCACGGATGTTTATTTTAAAAAAAACACATGCAGATGCACACAGGAGAGTAACCTTATTCTTATGTGTGTTTATCTCTGAATATGCACTGTAACATTGACAGAACAATATTTTGCAGAGGTCTAGTTAAAAAATTTATTTTGAAACATTTCAAGACATTTAGTGACAGAATAATATTTTGCAGAGGTCTAATTAAAAAATTTATTTTGAAACATTTCAAGACACATTCAAGACATTTAGTGGAAAGAACAATACTAAAAAATTTATTTTTTTCAAGACATTTTGCAGAGGTCTAGTTAAAAAATTTATTTGAAACATTTCAAGACATTTAGTGGACAGAACAATATTTTTGCAGAGTCTAGTTAAAAAATTTATTTTGAAACATTTCAAGACATTTAGTGGACAGAACAATATTTTGCAGAGGTCTAGTTAAAAAATTTATTTTGAAACATTCAAGACATTTAGTGGACAGAACAAATATTTTGCAGAGCTAGGTAATTTTGCAGAGGGCTAGTTAAAAAATTTATTTTGAAACATTTCAAGACATTTAGTGGACAGATATTTTGCAGAGGTCTAGTTAAAAAATTTATTTTTGAACATTTCAAGACATTTAGTGACAGAACAATATTTTGCAGAGGTCTAATAAAAAATTTATTTTGAAACATTTCAAGACATTTAGTGGACAGAACAATATTTTGCAGAGGTCTGTTAAAAAATTTATTTTGAAACATTTCAAGACATTTAGTGGGACAGAACAATATTTGCAGAGGTCTAATTAAAAAATTTATTTTGAAACATTTCAAGACATTTAGTGGACAGAACAATATTTTGCAGAGGTCTATTAAAAAAATTTATTTTGAAACATTTCAAAGACATTTAGTGGACGAACAATATTTTTGCAGAGGGCTAGTTAAAAAATTTATTTTGAAACATTTCAAGACATTTTAGTGGACAGAACAATATTTTGCAGAGGTCTAGTTAAAAAATTTATTTTGAAACATTTCAAGACATTTAGTGGACAGAACAATATTTTGCAGAGGTCTAGTTAAAAAATTTATTTTGAAACATTCAAGACATTTAGTGGACAGAAACAATATTTGCAGAGGGTCTAGTTAAAAAATTATTTTGAAACATTTCAAGACATTTTAGTGGACAGAACAATATTTTGCAGAGGTCTAGTTAAAAAATTTATTTTGAAACATTTCAAGACATTTAGTGGACAGAACAATATTTTGCAGAGGTCTAGTTTTAAAATTTATTTTGAAACATTTCAAGACATTTAGTGGCTGCACACAACACTTTTTAGATGCTGTCCAGAGATGCTGATAGATAATTGTCCTGTGTCCTTGATGCACATAACTCTAAATGGATGCAGTAAAATAATATCCATACATCCCAGCGTCATTTCCCAGGGAGTTATTCAAAGAAAATATGTGCATCTCAGGATACACTAAATCATAAAAGCTATCAGGATTACTGTGTTTACATTGTATATTTGATAAAAGTTTTAAGTAAAAAGATGTCAATTATATCTACTATTGTTGTATGACTTCCTTTTGTCTGTTTTGAATAATTTGTTTATTCTGTTATGAATTGTAAATATTCTGAATTAAATGGGATGGATAATCATATTTTTTATTTATGTATTTTTTTAATTGTGCAATGCAGTTTTATATTTTTTAAAATTCAGATTTACCTCTGCTTATGTTTATTGTATGTCTGCTGAAACCAATAAAGGATTCTTTGTTATATATATATATATATACATTAATCCTATTAGTAAACCCTTGCAGTAATAAAGAAATAAAGAAATAAACGGCAAATAGTTTGTTAATAAGAATATCCTACCAAACTTCACCTGGGTGAAAAAAAAGCAAAAAAGAAAAGACCAAGCGGGTCATACCAACCAAAATAATCGATTAACATTAAAACACTTGGTCAAAACAAAAAAATTATATTAAAAGAAAAGTAAACATAAATATATATATATATATATATAATATATTAAGCTGCTAGGATTGTCTAAGGCTAAATGTAAAAAGTGCTCGATACCTAAGTAGAGCAAATAATAAAGTTAAACCTAATTAGTCAGATATGCCTACTATTAATTTCACTTAGTAGCTCATCAGAGCAAGAATCTGACTCTTACCCTGATGAGCTACTAAGCGAAACTATTAGTAGGTATCTCTGACTCATTAGGTTTAATTCTATATATATATGTTTTATGGATGGCATAATGGTTAGAGTCGTGGGAAATGGACTTGTCAACCCGAGTTCAAATCCCAGACAAGGCTGTTTGCATTTCACATAGCGCTAATATCCTTGGGAAAGGTATGAATCCATATATTCTCCCTCCAACTATGGGTAAAATAGTAGGGCAGTTGGGTAGTTAGCCAGTCTAGGAGAGGGAAGACTCTGAATTCAAAATTCCTGAGGTCAGTCGTTGATTGGGTTTGTGGCATTCGTGCACCAATTCTTTCCTATCAACTGTGCCAAAAAAGCCTTCACAACTAGAAACAAATAACTGTGTGGGTGTTCATTGTATGAACCCTCATGCATCGAAAATCGATGAGAGAGTCCATAATATATATATATATATATATATATTATATTATATATATCTTAGAAGGAAGGAAAAACTCAACACCGTAATTCCATATAAATTTATTTCGACCAAATTGGGGCCTATATAAATCTAAGTTGATTTAATATAGCTCCCCAAAATCCAGTCTCATCAGATGGAAGATCAGGTAATAACCTGATCTTCCATCTGATGAGACTGGATTTTTTGGTCGAAATAAATTTATTATGGAATTACATTGTTGAGTTTTTCCTCCTTTCTAAGATATATATTGTTGAGTTTTTCCTTTCTAAGATAAAATTGCTCTGTATATAATCTAAAAAGTTTATTATACATTGAGCTCTCTTTAGTGATTTAAAGATTCACTGTATTTATACATACTGGATCATACAATAATAATACAGTGTATCTTAGAAATCACATATAGAATCATCCCTTACTACCAAGTTTTGGATACCTCTCATATATATATATATATATATATATAATATGCTAATAGAAAATGTGTAAAATACAAAAAAATTATTCTGATAATTTGTATCAGAGTGTTTTTCACAAAAGGAAAAATAAAATTTTTACAATTTAATAGTGCTATATAATATACAATTATATATGAAATGATCATCGACCAAGCGTGGCTGTTTGCATTTCTTATAGCGCTAATACTCTGGGAAAAATATGAATCCATATATTCTCCCTTCAGCTATTAGTTAATAGTAGGACAGATTGGACTCTTTAACCTTGGATAAGTACCCCGGTCTAGGAGAAAGAAAACTCTGAATTCAAACCTGTTATTGTGTCACATCCTGCTCGTTTTTTGTTTTGTTTTGTTTTGTTTACAGCATATCAACCTCAGTGGGTCATTTAATGCCAATAAAGTTTTGAAAAATCAATTCTTAATGGATATACAATTTTTTATAAATACATTTTTCTATTTAAACCCATAGATGGACCCTAACAGGTACTACCACTCCGGGTCAGAGTGGACCAGGGAGCAGTGGTGATGAAGGGTGCTCCACATTCCCCAAACCTCCAAAACTGGAACTTCACCATCAGATAGAGTTTAACGTCATCCCAGGACATGTAGACCCGCAGCCACGCCTTCTAGCACCCTATTGATAAAAAACGGTGGGGCTTGCCATAAGGCACATCCTGCTCGTGCGGAGGGTTGGTAAAATATATATATATAATAGACAATTTTCATTTTGTTCAAAAACCAGAAATGGTGAATTAAAACGGTTATCTCATTGTTCAGGTTTCAACAAATATATTCAGATAAAATGTATAAAATATAAAAACAAAATCTGATTTCTCTGATAAGATAAAGTGCAAGAATTCTTTCAGACAATAGCTGTGTCAGTGCTACTATATGTTTGCATCACTTTGACTTTAAGGAAAAAGTATTGAGAACTGCACAATGGTGTCATATTGAATAAATCCAAATAAGATTTATTTTCTGGGCCTGCTAGCAGGCTGAATTAGCATAAACCCATTTTAACATGCAAAAAATGTGTGGATCCCATCGGCATTCACCTTTGTGTTTGCCTCAGGCACTGGGCAATAAACTCAGCCCTGCCTTTTTTAGTCAAGAGGTAGGTGTAGCCTGGAGGGATGGACCCTGAAACCACGCAATTTATTTTACCTCTCTGACTGGATCAGAGGCTGATGTTCCTGGCCGGAAACCAGAGATTCCAAGTAAAGACTGATTCCAAGTGGAGACTGCTGGAAAAGCAAGGAGACACACATGTGATGTTCTCCTGTGGACATTTACACATTGACACACCAGTGTTGGCTGACAAGCAAAAAAACGAAATTAACCAACTCTGTGCAAATACTTGATGCTGTGCAAAGGACTTGCCAGGAGTGATGACTGAGAGAGAGAGTCATGAGAATCCATGCTGTTAGCACAATTTGATGATGATGATGATGATGATCATAAGGTTGTCTAGGTTTCTGAAAAACATAAGAAAAAATAACAACAAAACAAGAACATGTTGTTGGGTTACTAAACGAAATGAATTATCTTCCCTTGATGCGTCTCATTTGCCGAGAGGTGGCGTTAGTATCTGACCACAGGAGGGAACTTTGATTCCCTAGTCTCTTATCACTCAGACCGCGACATGTAAAGATGGTCTAGAGAGCAACTCCCCTAATCTTAGGTTAGGGGGTCTTACCTCCTACCTACCCTACTAGTAAGTCCTTTTTATAGAACATTCATGTATCTGTCTTATATACCTTCTGTTTCATATATGTACGCTTTGTATATCTTTCTCTGAGTGTATTTTCCGTCACTTACGGAATAAATATTATTGTTATTCTTTTTACCTTTGTCGGAAAGGTTTTTATGTATCACATGTAACATGTTAGGAGGTTACTTTAAGCCTTCCAACGTTATTATAACAACTTCATGTTATAATGTGTTCTACAAGTTGTTACTGTCCACAGAGTAAAAAATCCTGCTATTTTGGAAAAAAAAAACAAAACAAAAAGGGAATAATTTATATCACTGTAAAGAAAAAGAAAATTAGTAATAATTTTTAAATATATAGAAATCTGGGAAAATATGTCAAGCAAAATTGCGTATCTACACTGGTCTCCAGTACTCTTCTTAGTATTCTAGTCAATTTGAACAATGCTGTTGTCTGGATGGTCTAAATTCTTCCTCTGATTTCCAGTTCCTCTAGTCTTGTTTAAGCTTTTAGAGAGTGTTCCAAGTGCACCAGTTACAATTGGTATCACTTTCACTCTCATATTATACAGCTTTTTCAATTCTCTAGCAAGTTTCAGGTATTTGTCTATCTTTTAGTTTTCTTTCATCTTCATCCTGTGATCTGCTGGAACTGCAAAATTACCAGTTGACAAGTTATCTTTTTTTTGTTAATCAATACGAGGTCTGGTCTTCTAGATGGAATAGTACAATCCATCTCTATTATAATTATTTATTATTATTATTATTAGCAAATATATGCACCCTCCAGATGCAAGTATTTAAGTTTTAATAGAAAGGCTAATGAAACTAGATAAGAATACAGATAAAAAAATATTCTTTAAAAAAAGGATAATAACAATTAATAATAAACTATAATAACAAATAATTTTAAAATGTCAATGACATTTTTTAGCAAAATTCAGTATTTCTTGAAAATTTGACTTGATTTTTCATAGAATTTTTTTTAAAAACAGGTAGTCATAATTGTTTTTGGCTACGTTAAATATCAATTGATTTAATGGTGCAAAAATGTAAACATTGGTTTCGTTCATAATTTTCATTATTTCCGTAAGCTGCAAAAATTCTTTAAAAAATTCACCAGGATTTTTTTAAATGCTTCCTTTTTTGAATGGTATAAACATTTTGAAGATGATATTAACCTTTATTCAAATTTAATTGTGTTAAATATAAGGGTGTAAATTTAACACGACGGATTGGACATCCCTAATAGAGTGCTCATTATGTCACTACTTTTCGACTTAAACAAAAATGTTACTTTAAATTATCCATTTAATTAAATTTAACTCGTTTTTTCTAAGTATTTATGTACGCTAAATTGGGACCTATAATATTTATATCTTCGCTTACGGTGCAATAGAATTAAATTAAATAAAGAGAAATGTGCGCATGCTCAGTAAAACGGAAGCGAGGCCATCATAAAAAAGTTAATCACGTATCGAGTGTTTATACGTTTAACACGATATTTATTTAGAACATTTATCATCAAAACATTCATTTTCACTTGGCCACTGAAACTGAGTAACATTTTCAGATATCAACATTGGGGTTTGCTTTCCGATAGAAAAAAAAAGAAGATTTTTTGTGATTTTTTACACTGACGTTTGATGGAGTCCTATTTTTCCGATGTTACATAGGTAAGTGTGTGTTGTTCTATTTACCTATGTAAACACTATTAATTTTTAATGCTCATTTCATATCTATGAATTAATAAGTATACTGTATCACGTTTAACACGATATTTGTTTAGAATATTTATCATCAAAACTTTCCTTTTAATTTGGCCGCTGTAACATTTTCGGTTGTCAACATTGGGTTTGTTTTCCAGTAGGAAAATGATTTTTTTGTGATTTTTACACAAATGGTTGATAAATCTTGTTTTTCCGAAGATAGACACAAGTAAATTTATGTTTTATTTTTAAATTATTTACCCATTTATCGAATTGTAATTTTTTATGCTCATTTGTTATCAAGAAATAATACAATGTGGTGCTTGAAAGGAACGTAATCCTACGTATGTCTCTGCTTGAACTAGTTTTACACCGGGGCGAGTCCCCCGTTTCTTGGCTAACGTGCGGGACTGCGAGTAAGTTCAAACTGCAGTCATGCTTTAGGCACTGCCAAAGTTGCCGTAAAATCCGTATTTTACTGAATTAATTTACCCCACCCCCGATTGAAAAAAATTTACAAAAAATCAGGGAATTATCCAATTTTTAATGAAATTTTCTGTGTTGATTTATCGATGAATGATAGGTACCACCAATTTTCTCTGTTAAATTTAACCCCCCCCCCCTATATTTAACACAATGACACTTGCATAAAGGTTAATATTATCTTGAAAATTTTTGTCCATTTGAAAGAAGAAACATAAAAAAAAAAACTCCTGATGATTTATTAAAAAAAATTTAGCTTACGAAAATAATGAAAATTATAAATAAAAACAATGTTTACATTTTTGCACCGTTAAATAAATTGAAATTTAACGTAGCCAAAAAAGAAGTTATGACTAGAAGCTTTTTAAAAATATTCTATGAAAAATCAATTAATGGTCTGATTTTCACGAAAATTCCCATAATTACTTACCCCTTTGATGAAAATATGTCCGAAATAGTTTTTTCCTAAAATATATTAGGGGAAATATTTTTTTATGAGGTCTACCCCTCCCACCATATTTTATTAGGAAATATGAAAAAAAGGAACTGACAAAATGATTTTACTTTTTTCTATAAAGATAAAGTCTGAATAATTATATCAGAAGATTTTTTCGAAGTTTTCTATGCAATAGTTTTTTTAGTAAAAAACCATGAATACAGAATTCTGCTAAAAAAGTGTCAATAAAGAAACTGACCCTGTTGTTCAAAAATGGACTGTTTTACTTATTTTTCAAGATAATGGTGAGTAATTTTTCCACAATCGGATAATTTGATTGAGGATTAACTATTTTTCTTTGTAACAACTCTTTATGTTTTTATTTCTTTTTTGCAAAATTTTTTTTTTTAAGTTAAAAAATATTTACATTTCTTCCTAAATGATCACATGATGTATTTGGTGTACCTAATGAATGAATTTTATCATGCATCCGTTATTTTATTTTAAAATTTCTGATTTTTTTTGGTCACTTAACTTTGACTCCACCCTTATTTTTGGGGTGTAAAATATTGGTGGGTTTATATTAGGCACTGCCAAAATATTGACTCGTTTTCATTTTACAAACAAATTAGAATTTATCAAATCGATTATTTAAGGTAAAATTTTTGTCTATAATGAACATCAGTAAGGAAAGCAAAATTAATATTACAATGTAATTTATTTTTAATACATTTTATTGCACTTTAAAAACTGATTGAAAATTTTTTTATATATTAAACATCAATTCTTGGGGTAAATCTTACTAATCTAAATTATCTATTTGTCATGATAAGGATTATCCAAATTTGATGATAAACAGCTAACATACTGCAACATCATAGTTGAGTTCCAATTCCAGTTGCACTATCACTTTGAGACTAATACCTTGGTAAAGTTATGAAACCCTCACTGGTCAAAGCTATGCGTTAAATAGTACTACCACTGTTCCTCTACAAGGATGGTTTTGGTTATTAAGTAATACGTGAAGGTTGATATTCAAATGAATAAACCAAAAACCATTATAATTTGTTGAGGAAAGGAATGTTTTACTTTATTTTTCATGTTTGATGTAAATTTTTAAATAAATTCATCTTTATTTGCAGATATCAATTCTAGAGGAGAATAGCAATTTTCAAATTGGAAGCCAACCAATTATCACAGAAAAAAGTATAATTTCAAAGTATGTGGACCTGTATTTTAAAAGATTTCTGCTGTTTGATAGATTTCTTATAAAATACAAGCAGACAAGTCATATAGAAACACACAAAGGAGAAATTTCTTACACATAAATCAACATTTTACTAAACTAGCATTTGGATGTAAACATGCAAACACAAAATGAAAAGCAACCTTACACTTCTGAAGTGGGTGAATCAGGATTTTCAGAGAATTCTAAAATGCAAATACAGAAAGGAGAGAAATCTTCTTGTCAAGTATGTGAAACAGTATTTTCAACAAGCTATGGGTTGAAAAGACACATGCGAAAACATAGTGGTGAGAAACCATTCTCATGTCAAGTGTGTGGATTAGCATTTTCACAGAGAGCAATTTAAAAAGTCACATACGCAAACACACAGGTGAGAAACCATTCTCATGTGAAGTGTGTGGATCAGCATTTTCACAGAAACCCAATTTAGATAGTCACATGCGAATCCACACGGGAGAAAAAACATTTTCATGTGAAGTGTGTGGATTAGCATTTTCAACAAGCTCTGGGTTGAAAAGCCACATGCGAAAAACACACTGGGGAGAAAACCATTCTCCTGTCAAGTGTGTGGATTAGCATTTTCGATGTGAAGAGCAATTTACAAAAACACATACGCCACACACACAGGTGAGAAAACCCATTCCCATGTAAAGTTGTGAATTAGCATTTTCACAGAAGTCCAGTTTAATAGTCACATGCGAATCCACACAGGAGAGAAGCCATTCATGTGAAGTGTGTGGATTAGCATTTTCAGCAAATCCGGGTGAAAAGCCACATGAGAAAAACATACTGGTGCAGAAACCATTCTCATGTTCAAGTGTGGATTAGCCTTTTCGATGAAGGGACCAATTAATAAAACATATTCGCATACACTCCGGTGAGAAACCATTTGCATGTCAAGTGTGTGAATTAGCATTTCACAGAAGACCAGTTTAGATAGTCACATACGAATCCACACAGGAGAGGAAACCATTCTTGTGAAGTTTGTGGAATAAGCATTTTCGCAGGGTCTGCTTTAAAAAACCCATATGCGAACGCACACAGGTGAGAAACCATTCTCCTGTCAAGTGTTGTGGATTAGCCTTTTCACAGAGGGTCCATGTAAAGAAACACATGCGAATACACACAGGTTAGAAACTATTCTGATGTCAAGTGTGTGGATCAGTATTTTTCTCAGAAGTGAAGTTTTAAAAACTCACATGCCCAATACATACAGGAAAAAAACCATTTCTTGACAAATATGTGGAACAGCATTTCCAACAAACTCTGCTTTGAAAAGCCATATACACACAGAGGAAGGAGACTCTTGATTTCTAAAAAAGATTTTTAAAGGAAATTTGAAAAAAAAAGAACGAAGAAATCATTTTCATATCAAATTTGTGATTAGCATTTTCACAGAAGAGCTATGTACAAAAGTCACATGCGAATACACACAGGAGAGAAACATTCGGTAATTTATGATTGAAGTGCGTCCCGGTCTCCTGCCTCAAAAATTGCTACCCAGTGACTATCAAAATAACAAACCCAGCCTGTTCGTAATTCTTGTTATTTATTGTAATTTGTTGTAATTCTTGTTTAGATATGAAGATGGATGTATAGTTTTTGAATAGACTGAGATAGATAGATTAAACAAAAAAATAATATAAGAAGATACAAACAAATGGAGATAGATAGATATTTTTGACAAGTAAATGTATTTGGGGAGTCGCTTCTTTTTTTGTCGTAATTCTTGTTTATTTAAACTAAAAACAAGACATTAAAAAACATGAATAAAAGAAAATTCTTGAGTATTTAAAGTAATAAGAAAATATGAGCAAATTGAGATAGATAGATATGAAGGATGGATAGCTTTTTGAATTAGACTGAGCTGGGTCGTTTATTTTAATAAGTCACCGGGTAGCAATTTTTTGAGCCAGGGAGACGGATGCACTTCCTCATTAATTACCAACCATTCTCATGTATTAATGTCTGTAGATTAGCATTTCACAGGGTTTCTATTAGATGTCTCATCCAAAACACACATTGAGAGAAGACTAAGACAACTCCTTGCTAGAACCCCAGGGTAGTCTGTAGGAATCTCATTAGTGATTCAAATCAGATAGATCTCTACCAACACAGATTAAAAAAAAAAACACCAGCTAAAAAAAAAAGGATTGGACACTGTTAAACGGAGGGCCAATTAAAACAGAGGATATAAAAACATCACCAAATAAATTGTCAGCAAAAAGTAGCTCATTTTTCAAAGAACATTTAAAACCCAAGGGAATTGACATTATTCCAAATTCTGGCTGCATTCCCATGACCCTAATAATGCATTCAATAGAACCATTGGGTGATGAAGAGTTCCGAATGGCTCACTGTTGGTAATAATCTTTTCTACCTAAAAACCAAGAGACATCTCTCTCTTTTTGT